>PISX010001596.1:0-189681 GCA_004024625.1 Mellivora capensis | reverse complement strand
GGGGGGGGGGGGGGGGGGGGGGGGGTCTGATGAAATTGACTTAGCACAGTTCTTGCTAAAACTGGATTTTATAAGGAAGTGCACAGACAGGCCTAGGAGATGGTCCAGGAGTCTGACAAATAATCTTTGTCCTAACCTGACCTTCATCAGTCCTTTGGAGGTTAATTTGAACATTCTCTAAAATTTGAGAGGAAAGGAAATATTGTATAACTGAGAGAGAATAGTAAGCAAAATTTATGACGGGTCAAGGAGGTGCCAAGTAATTTGCAAATGTTACCTCGTTGAACCACTCACTTTGCGCGGGGGAGTGGGCTCATTGAGGGCCAATGACTGCCCGGGGTCACAGGCTGGTATCCACTTTCTCAGTCACAGATGAAGGTCACACACTTGGATACCATGATAAGCCCTGAGGATACGGGGGAAACGTGACTGTCGCCACAGCCCTGGAGCGGGCTTTCTAGCTGAGGGAAGGCCCCTTCCCCCCAAAAAACAAAACATCACATAGAACACACAAAGAGGCCTTCAGGGAAGGTCCCTGCTCTGAGTGCTGCTGGGGCTCCCACTCTGGCTTGGCAGAGGGGGCAGGCCTCATTGAATCACAAGAAGCAGTGGGCCCGGAGTGAAGAGGGCAGGGCATTCCAGGTGGCAGAAAAAGCAAGTGCAAGGGCCGCATGGCAGGACACAACCAGAGGTGGGCCAGGGACCTGAGCCTGGTGCTACCTGACTTTGAAGTCCGTGGTCTCCCCACTCTGCCATTTTGTCGCCTAGTGTCAAATAAAAAACAAATCCAGACTTAAGGAACAGACCATCTTACTAAGGATGATTGTTGGGGTGGGGGGGCCACCCCACCAGGTGGGATACCATGAGCCGGGGGTCCTGTCCGGAAGAGTTCGGCACAAAGGAAACTTCCTTCATGGGAGGAGTGCTGTGGGGGAGGGGCGGAAGGGTGGCTGCAGGAGGGAGTTGGCCAGAGAAGGTGGCAGCTGAGGTCACCCTGGGAGGCTGTGGGGGCGGAAGAGGTTTTTTCTGCCCCTTGCGGTTCTTCGGCTGGGCTGATCATTAAACTGACATGAGACAGATTAGTGGGAGAAAAACAGTCGTTTAATAACATGCCTACCTCCTATATACATGACAGGAAATACAGAGTCACGCCCCAAAATGGCCAAAGCCATCACCTTAAACACCACCTCCCGCGAAAGGCATAGGGAATGTTGGGGAGGGGCTTCTGTTGTGGGAAGTGATCGGGAAAAGCACGAGAACAGGGTGAGGGCGTTGTGAGGGTTTAGGCCCACCCCTTTCCCACTGATGAGTTTCCAGAGACCTCAGGAGACACCCGCACACATGGAGCTTTCCCTCAGAATGAAATGTCTCTTTCTAAAGGGTAAGAACTTCTCCTGTGACGCAGTTCCGTAAAAATAGCTGGTTTAAAGTAATGTGCCCAAGAGGCGTATTGCGGGGGGGGGGTCTGTTCTCCTCCGTAGCTGTTTTGACTCGTGTCAACACACATTCTCCGAGCAGAGGCTGGGCCCACAGGCCACGGGAGGCAGACACGTGCCTGTGGACTGGTGCTTCCTTCCCGTGGAAACGCTTCAAGGTGCTGCTCAGGGAGCGAACGCAGCCGAGCGCTTTCACGAGCACCCCATGCCTTTTGGTGAACATCATAAAACTTTGATTTTATTTAGCTCTTGGTAATGGCAGGAGGTAGACGGGACGCCCCAAAGCGGGTGCTCAGACTCAACAACTTGTTCAAGGTCTCCCACCCGGTTACTGGAGCCAAAGAAACAAGATTTGGGGACACCTGGGTGGCTCACTCGTTAAGCATCTGCCTTTGGCTCAGTTCATGATCCCAGGGTTCTGGGATCGAGCCCTGCATTGGGCTCCCTGCTTGACAGGAAGCCTGCTTCTCCCTCTCCCACTCCCCCTGCTTGTGTTCCCTCTCCCGCTGTGTCTCTGTCAAATAAATAAATGAAATCTTTAAAAAACACACACTCACTAAGATTTGACCTTCATGTGTAAGTTTGAAGAGTCCATCACAGTTTACAAGAAATTTGGCATAGATAGATGGGCCCTGTCCACAGCCTCTCCCTGGCAGTGGTCAACGGTGCCGTGAGGCCTCGCGAAGTCCCCCTCCTCTTCCTGGCTAAGGAGTTAGGTGCATCGCCAGTGAATTGTTCTCCTTCCTTCTTGGATATGATTCGATATGTCTAATCCAGAGCCGATGCCCGAAGTGTCACATTTGGGAACTCGGCTTCCCACGGGAAAAGCGTGAGCCCCGTGTCGCAGCCGGACGGTTGGTTCTGTCCCTTCCGGAGGGCCAGGCACACTAGCGAGGTCTAGGACTCTCAGGCAAAGAGGGGCGGCCACACCCCCAGCAGCTGTCAGTGGTCCTCGTTCCCTAGTCTCAGAGTGATTAAAAGCAGCTGGAAAAAGGAAGAATTCCAGGACATTCCTGGTGTTCCGGAGTCTGGCTTCAGGAATCCTATACTGCGTGAAACAGCAAAACGCAAACAGAAAGTTGGAGGTCTCGTTCTCCCTGTGGGAAACCAGGGAAGGGTGACGGGTGTGGTGATCATTTTGCAGTCTATACAAACATTGAATCATGGTGCTGGGCACCTGAAACTCATATAATGTTATATGCCAATTATATCTCAATTTAAAAATAAAGATCTGAGATCCTGTAAAAATAAGCCATTGTTTAAAAGTAGGAAACAGGAGGGGCGCCTGGGTGGCTCAGTGGGTTAAAGCCTCTTCCTTTGGCTCAGGTCATGATCCCACGGTCCAGGGATCGAGCCCCATGTCGGGCTCTCTGCTCAGCAGGGAGCCTGCTTCCCCCTTTCTCTCTGCCTGCCTCTCTGCCTACTTGTGATTTCTGTCTGTCAAATAAATAAATAAAATCTTAAAAAAAAAAAAAAGTAGGAAGCAGGGGATGAGCCTCCTCACCCTCTCTCCCTTTGCTTTCTGCCATTCTTTCCCGGCCCTTCTCACTAGTCTCTGGCCCATCTCGCAACTCGGAAATGTCTTCCCTAGGACCAGAGAGCCTCCTCTTTGAAATGTGAGGAGGATAAAGCTCTCAGTGTCCTGGGAGGGGACAGTCCCACTCCGCTGTCACCTGACCAATAGCAAACGCACAGGAGGACCCATTGTCTTGCAGCTGCTTGGCTCTATCACAGATGGTGTTTTCTGTGTTTTGGTTCCTTCAGTGGGTTGCGTGGAGGTTCCTCACAGTGTGGTTGAATGCCTAACATTGCTTTCTTCTACCTTCATGGACAGCTTTGTTACCCAAGGCTGCTGAGCAAACTTCAGTCAGGCTCCTAGGCCCATCCATGGACTTCCATATAAAATCCAATTTTAGGCAAGAACCGTGCTAAGTCAGTTTCACCAGACCCGCCCCCCTGCGCTTCCTGGATGTCTGACCCGGTTCCGCATCCTCCACCGGCCCAGGGGATGCCTGACGCTGTGGCTTGCCTTCAGCCAGAATCCTGCTGGGTCGGTTTCGCCAGAAGCCGCCTCACCCATGACATTGCCTCGGAGTGGTTTTCTACGTGCTGCTCCGCTCCTGTGCTCCCTGGCTTTAAATCCCTGCCTGTCCCTGTGGTGCTCAGGAGTCGAGCCCAGTCTCTCTCCCCCGCTGTAAATCCCAGCGCCCGGTCCCTATACCCATCAGCCCAGTGAGGGTCCCGGATGGAGCTGCCTCACCATCCTTTTTTTTTTTTTTTTAATATTTTATTTATTTATTTATTTGACACAGAGAGAGAGATCACAAGTAGGCAGAGAGGCAGGCAGAGAGAGAGGAGGAAGCAGGCTCCCCGCTGAGCAGAGAGTCGGATACGGAGCTTGATCCCAGGACCCTGAGATCATGACCCAAGCGGAAGGCAGAGGCTTAACCCACTGAGCCACCCAGGCGCCCCTGCCTCACCATCCTTAACAAGTGTCCTTGCACTGTTTTTCTTTTCCAGTGGTAAAGAGGTGTGAACTCCTCTATCCTCTTAGGCGCTGTCTTTGGGGTCCTGCAAATTAAACTGACAAAGACAGTTTAGCAAGACAAAGGCCAATTTGTAGTGGAGTTCACAGAAACCTGTGCCTGGAGGAGGCTTGGAATCCAGGGCTCATCTACCATCTTGCGAGGAGGAGAGGAGGGGAGAAGGACACTTGCAGCAAAGCAAGATTTTTAGGAAAGGTGAGTGAGCCTTTAGGTGGCAGATGTGAGAGTCCTGTGACAAGGCTGATCGCTCGTCTGGGTGTGGACTGCTCTCCTCAGCTGCTAGGAGTCAGTCTTCTCCAGTTGTGATCCTAGCCTGGGAAGGGCATTTATGACACTTGTATTCTTTCTTTAGAGATTCGATTTATTCATTTGAGAGAGAGAGAGAGAGAACAAGTAGTGGAGAGGGTCAGAGGGAGAGAGAGAGAGAGAAGCAGACTTCCTGCTGAGCAGGGAGCCCCAGGTGGGACTCGATCCTGGGACCCTGAGATCATGACCCGAGAGGAACACTTGACCACCTGAGCCGCCCAGGCGCCCTGACACTTGGACTCTTTCCGGAGGCTCCGTGTTGAGGCAGATAAGGAAACTCAGAAAATCAAACAGTACCAAAAAACAAAAACAAAAACAAAAAATGCCTCTTATTCTGGGCGTCTTCCCTGGCTTTCTTCTTATCTCATTTTGCTGGAAGTCAAGGAAATTCTCCACCTCCCTCCTCCCAAGTGAGGGGAAGTTGAAATTACTCAGGTCCGCTCTCCAGTCGAGCAAGAAGCTGGCCGCCTGCCTCCAGTCCCTCCCAGTTTCCCCCGTGCCCTCGCCTCACCCCACAGCTAACTTCCTGCAAGCCCCTGCACCTGCCACCCAGTCCACGCCTGTCCGCAACAGGCGCTCATTTATGCCCCGGAGCTGTCATCTACCAGGGAGGAGTCCCTTCTGTCCTGGGGAAACCCGGCTGCCCACGGGGGGAGTTTCCATGCCTTCAGATGCTGGGGCAGTGATGCCCAGCACTCTGTAGACCCCCAGGGGAGAAAACAGGCAGAAAGTAGCTGCCACCTCAGGACCCCTTACCCCTTATCCCACGGTCCCGGTGGCCCGGCAGCACCGAGAGCGGCGAGAGGGGCTCTTCCTGACCTTCTGGCAACAGCGGCACACAGGTCGACAGGCAGTGGGGTCTGGTGGTGACGCGGCCCACACAGTCCAGCTGTCCCAGCTCCCTCAGCCCGAGTTCCCAGCTGCCCAGTGGAGGTGTCAGCACAGCCCGAGGTCCGCAGCTGGGTCACCTGTGCGTCTCGGGGACAGGCAGGGAGGGTGTCCTGGGGCCAGGCGGCTCTCACTCCCCCCTCCCCCCACTCTCGCCCCCAGACATGACACAGGGCCAGAGGGAGGGGACCCCGTTTTATAGATCATCATGTGCACAAGTGGCCTCTTCTGTCCCAAATGACTTGTCATCTCGGTTGTTAGAACTGCGGTCATCCCAAGAAAAAAAATTCTGGGACACAGTTGCAAAGGGTGTTCGATCAGAGTTTCTACCCGCTTCCCTTTGAAGGAGAGTGAACTCAAACTCCCTGTCCAAAGCTCTACCTTCCATTCACTTTCTGTGGTGTTTATACCCTTTGTCCTGCCCTGGAAGAATGTACCGCAGCCCATGCTCTACGAGGACCGGGATGATCCGCAAGTACCTCACCAGCTACCTGCTCCCGGCTCCCAGTTTCACCCCTGCCCAGCTGACCCGTCTCCACTGTGTTCCCTCAAGGCATGAAATGCCAATCTCCTAATATGCACATTTTTGGAACGCAGAGTCATCCCTCATAGTGATTTGTGGGCTTGCAAACATTTTCCCTGGAATATGCTGGGCTCCCCCGCAACCCCTCCCACCACCAACCCCCCGCCCCCCTTCCCCGTGCTTCCTAATTCTGTGCAAACACAGTAGCTGGAACCCACTGCAGGCAAACTGCTTTGGTTTTAACTTTTGTCCCGCTACCCAGAAGAGAGGTGTGGGCTTGTTTACTTGGTTTGTATTCAGGAACATTCTTTGTCTTCCAAAGCACCCATGAGAGAGAAGTTCCTGTCTGGGGACACGAAGCTCTGCACGGTGATTTACCCGCTGGAGTAATTAGATCGGCTGCTGCTGCCGGAGGGAGCTCAGGGAGGAAATGCCTCCTCGGTTGCCTGGCGGCAGGGACCCGCAGGGGCCGTATTGTGGGTCCTGGGACTGTGAGAAAACAATTGTTTCAGCAGGGGACAGTCTCCTTTCCGTCAGTTCCGGAAGTGGAAGTGGCTGGAAGGGCCACTTGCTGGGGGTGGGGGGAGGCGGGGGTGTGATAACCAGGCAGGAGGACCGGGCCCTGTGAGTGGATTTTGACCACCGGCAGGCCCGCCCCCATGACTCAGAGAAGCCTGATGTGTCTCCGATCCTTTGTTCTCAAAATCAACCAGAAATTGCAAGCAACCAGAGACAGAAAGGGGGGGGACGGTGTAAACCGATTGTGGGAGGGCTGTGCCATGGAAAGGGCTCCTGGTGTTGTGGTGAGCAAAAAGGTTTCTGCAAACTGTCTGATTCCACTGACACGAAGTCCCAACTCAGACAAAAGTCATTCTGCGGTGACAGAAGTCAGAAAACCCGTTATTCTGGGGAGGCGGGGTGCTAGCAGGACCTGGTCCTTATCTTTGCCTTCTCAGCGCAGGTCATCAGTGGGTGCAAATGTGAAAACACGCCTAGGGCTTGTGCTCCTCGCTGGGTGTGAGTGAGAGCTCTGTAGGAAAGGAAGCATATGGTGGGCAGATGGTGTGATTTCATCGGCGGGGGTCATGGGCAACAGCAGTAGGCTGTGGTTGTAGAAGAAGAGGTTCCCTCTGGGGTGTGGGTGATCGGGAAGGGGGTGAGGGGCTTCTGGGGGGGGGCAGTACTGAAAGAGCTCTTGGCTGGGGCTGTAGCCACACAGGCACGTCTCTTCGTGATACCCACTTATTAGCTGAGGATCTGTGATTTTCGTTTGAATGCTATACTTCAGTAAAAGATTACTTTAAAATCTCATGTACAGTTCGGTCCTGTTTTCTCAGTTGAAAACATATGTGCAAGGGCCCCAGGGTGGCTCCTCTGGTTGAGCGTCAGTCTCTTGTGGCTCGGGTCATGATCTCAGGGTCATGGGATTGAGCCCCGTGTTGAGCATCTGATGGCATATGTTCAAAAAGATTATTTAAAAGCACTTAAGGGGCATCTGGGCAGCTCAGTTGGTTGGGCATCTGCCTTCAGCTCAGATCATGATCTAGGGGTCCTGGGATGGAGCCCCAGGTTGGGCTCCCTGCTTAGTGGGGAGTTTGCTACCCCTTCTGCCCCTCTCCTGCTCATGTTCTGTCTCTCTCACTCTTTTTCTCTCAAATAGATAAATAAATCTTTTTTTTTTCTTTTTTTTAAAGCACTTGAGCAGACCGACCACCACTCGTCACTCCCCCTGGAAACTCACATGCTCCTTCCAGGCTTGTAGAACAATCTTCTTCTTATCCAGAAAAACAGATTTTTCTGCATAAAATTTTGATGCAGCTTTATTTTTTTAAATATTTCATTTATTTATTTGAAAGAGAGAGAGAGAGAGACAGCGATAGGGGGAACACAAGCAGGGGGAGTGGGAGAGGGAGAAGCAGACTTTCCACTGAGCCAGGAGCCCGACTCCAGACTCAGTCCCAGGACCCTGGGATCATGACCTGAGCCGAAGGCAGATTCAACTGACTGAGCCACCCAGATGTCCCAAGTGACACCTTTTTTTTACAATACCGGGTGGCCAGGAGGGGGTATAGCTCAGGGGTAGAGCATTTGACTACAATACCGGGTGGCCCCTCTGGGTATCTGTGATAAGTGACATTATCCTGGAGTCCTGGGAGCTGATCCCTTCCACTGTGTTCTTTTTCTCCTCCTCCTCCTCCTTGTCCTCCTCCTCCTCCTCCTTCTTCTTCTTCTTTTTAAGATTTATTTATTTATTTATTTGGCACAGAGAGGGAGAGGGAACACAAGCAGAGGGAGTGGGAGAGGGAGAAGCAGGCTCCCTGTAGAGCAGGGAGCCCCAATGTGGGGCTCAATCAGGACCTGAGCCAAAGGCAGAGGTGTAACGACTGAGCCACCCAGGCACCCCTCCACCCCCTCTTCTGATTCAGGAGTCAGGAACCATCTTCAAAGTGTGAAGTAAGTCCCAGTTTTCTTGTTTCGTCTGTAATAAGTCACTCCAGAAAACTATGGCCTTCTGGCTCTTTCCTGGGTCTGATGTCCGCCAGCTACCAATGAACTGCTAAATGCAAATGTGGGTTTTTCACGTGGGGAATGTCAGGCAGAGCATTTCTGTGGTTGTATGGTCTGCCTAAAGCCCCAAGTCCTCTGGATTCACCTTTGGCAGCTACGGTTGGACGAGGGGAGTTTCCTCAAGGACCCCACCTGTTTCAGACCCTTTTGGGAACCAGACCCTGGGCTCTGTGTATGGTGGCTGGGTGGGAACGGCTCTCAGGCCCTTCACTCGGTGGCTACAGCCCTTTTGGGATCCTGCCCCCTCCCCAAAGAGGGACGTTGTGAGCTCTGACTAGCCTGTGAGTTGTGGCCACCAAAGCAGCGTGTTCTCTTGCTTTCCAAAACCCAGAAAGCAAGTCACTGTTTCCTAAATGAAAGGGAACCAAATCAGCACTGGGAGAGGTCGTGGGAGATGTTTTCCAAGTATCCGAGAGTGCTTGGCAGAAGAAAGCAGGAGCACTTTTATGTCAAATCCTCCCAGTCGAGGGCTGCTTTGAAGCCAGTTCATTGTGCAGGAAAGAAAATGAAAGAAATGAAAGAGTTTGACTTCCATGTCTTTATAAACCCTACAAAAATTCACAAAGCTGTAAAGATGCGAAAGAGCTCATTTTGGGGGGGCTCGTGCTGCCGGAGGGGGGATTGGTGGGCCTGGGGACTGCCGCCCAAGGGAAATCTTCTGAGAGCTTGACTAACAGTATGAGCAAAAGCAGACCCAGAATCCGGAGGAAGGAGGAGTGAATTCTGACCATTGCATCGGGGTGTTTCGTGGGGGAACTGAGCCCTGAGGGATGGGGCCGGATTTGGTAGAGCAGATCCTGGGACAAAAGTCCTCCCAGGCAGGAGAGGCTCAAAGTTCCAGAGGGGGCAGCAGGGAGAGAGGCGTGTGCTCCTGGGACAGCATGAGGGACTCTGCTGCTGGGGCAGAGTTAAACTGAAATTCGGTGTTTTTTTTTTAAGATTTTATTTATTTATTTGAGAGAGAGAACATGAGAGGGGAGAGGGTCAGAGGGAGAGGCAGACTCCCCATGGAGCTGGGAGCCTGATGTGGGACTCGATCCCGGGACTCCGGGATCATGACCTGAGCCACCCAGGCGCCCCAAAATCAGGTATTTTTTTTTTCGCTATTTTTGTATTGTGCTTTACAAGTATGAGAACTGACAGGGATATAAATTTGCTACAAGGTTGGGTTTTTTTGTTTGTTTGAAATTCAAAGAGACATTTTTAACAGCAACAGCACGTTTGAACAACTGTGGAATTCCACAGACTTTTCCACGACCTACCCTCTGGTTCCTCTGACGACCCGCCAGGCAGGATACTTGGTCTGTCACTGTAGAACTCTCCCACATGGATAGTGTGGGTGTGAGCGGGGATGAGGCTGTGGGGAGGGGGAGTTTTGGGACCGTGATTTCAGGCTGACACCCCATCTTTATAAAATTAAATGTTCAGCGTCCTTTTCAAGCCGTACTTGGCGATCTCCGGGTCTTTTGAACACCACTGACCCCTCTGTTTCTCTCTCATCTCCTTCCTCTTTGAGGTAAATGCTAGTGAACGAATCTGTGTGCAAAGACACTTTTTGGGTGCATGAAGAAACCCAACCAACATCTTCGTGAAAGACTGGTATTTTAAAAAGCCCTAATAAGCTCTTCTCATCAGCTAAATGAATGTTTTGACAACCTCATGGTGATCGGTGTGTTCTACAGCGTTTAGGTAGAGCTGCTGAATCACAGAGTAACTTCACAGATCAGGCCCTAGATGAGAATGTTCTCCACAGAGCTGGCCTGTCCCCGGTGATTGCTCAGGAGAACCCATCCTCCTGTTGGTCCTGGCCACCTCCTGCGGGAAGAAACCTCGTAGGGCTGAGGGGTTAGACTGGCCTCCATTCCCATGGAGCTGGAGCAAAGGGCTAAGTTGGGGGGTGTCAGATCTTTGAGACTCCCTGAAGACCCCTGCCCAGCCCCTCCCTCTTAGTCCCATCTCCCTAGGTGAGAATCTGCATAGGATGGCGGAATGGGCCTCCCTAGGACCAGTCGCTGCACTAGCATGGGGCACTGATGTTTTCTGGAACCTACGACCAGAAGGCCTGAAGCCTGGAGGCCAAGAAGCAAGACCAGCATTTCATTTTGGTCAGTGCAGGGTCAACCGGATGGCAGGCATAAGGCGGTGTTTCCAATCCGGACATGCTGAGAAGGCCAACAGGTCCACCTGGCTTCGGTAGGGCGCCCCAGTGCCTCGGGAGCTGGGGTATCTGGCTTCTCAGAGCCATGAAGGGTGGGCGCAGCAGACAGCTCTTTGGAAGGGTTTAGAAAAGCTGCTTCTTTCATCAACCTAATGCCTCGGACCCAGGCAGGCTCTCAAGGGGGTCTGTCCCCACAGAGAAGCGCTGTCTCCCCCTTTCTCGACAATTACAAATCGATGATCTTAAAATTTACCATCCAACCAGCTCACTTCTGAGAGTGACGGGGGGCATTATGAATAATTACCTTGAGTCACAGGCATACGCAGAGGTCGGCGCCACCCGGATCGTCTGTCACCCATGTCGGACTGTCCTTTGAGCCCCGCACGTTCCAAGTGGCAAGGGACACTTTTCTGTTATGGAAGACATTCCCAGGTGCCACTAAGTCCAAAGGTAACAAAGGATAGAGTATTTCCAGCTGCTCTTCCAGAAATGGCATTTGACCTAAGGAGAGCCCTGGCCCCAGCCCGGGCAGGTCATCTTTCCTCAGGAGTCAAAGTGTCATTGCGCAGGTGCAGGAACCTCCTCCGTCTGATTGTTCTAACGTGTACCTGCATGCGGGCGGCGCGTCTAGAAGCTAAGGTCCCTGCTTCCTGCCATCGGCATTGCCCCTGTCGCAGCACGCAGCACGATGTGCAGGGAGCACAGGCTTTGATGGGCCAGGTACTCCTGGGGGCTTTAGAACAGGAAAGAAATAACTAGTACCTTCCAGTAACCGTCCCGTCCCCTTCCACAACAGGAAGGCAGTGCTGGCGGTGCCATCTTCCTGTGTAGAGTCCCAAGAGCTAGAGTGATATCCAGGAAAATGAGCCTCTGCGTGCAGCGATGGGGGAAGGAAGAGAGAGTCTAGAAGGTCACTTAAGCACCTCTCCTTAGGGGTTATGGCTGGACTCCAGGCTTCTGTCCTACCCTGGAATGAACAGCTTCCATTTTGTTTGTTTGTTTTTTAAGATTGTTTACTTATTTATCGAGACAGAGAGAGAGAGAGAGAGAGAGTATATGTGTGTATGGGAGGGGTGGGGGGGCAGAAAGAGAGAGAATCTCAAGCAGACTCTACGCCAAGCACGGGGCCCGACACCCTATGCTCATGACCTGAGCCAAAATCAGGAGTCGGATGCGCCACCGACCGAGCCAGCCAGGCGTCCCACACAGCCGCTACTTTCCGGAGTTGAAACAATGAGGCTCACATCAGCGGCTTCGCTGGAGAAGCTCGCAACTGAGCCCGCGCCCTGCGGGACAGCAGATGGTGGTGGTCAGGGATGCCAGCTCCCCGGCGCAACACGAATCAGCCTCTCTTTTATCCACCTGCAGAATGAAGGAGTGTTTGATGAAATCATTCACGCTGAGGGAGTGCAAAATCTGCAAGTGCGGGTCCTTAACAACATCACCCTTAAGAAGAGGGCCGGTCCGGCTGGTCCTGGGGGGCCTTTCCACAGTAACGGTCCGTCGTCGTGCTGAGTGTGTGATCCCTGGATGACATCAGCCAACCGGGCTCACACCTGCTGGTACCCTCGCCCTGGTGCAAAGGCAGGACTACCAGACAAATTCGCGCCTGTACAGACACGTTCCGATCCCATGCCAGAGAAGAGGCCACCACTTAGAAAAACAGGAACAGTTTCAGGAACATGACTGTGGGGACTTTTCCCAGGCCTCACTGACCTTCGGGCTCAATTTCCCCCTTACTGACAATATTTTCTTTTATTGCACTGAAATGATGTTGGCTCATTTGTGACACTGCCCCAGAGTTCACCAACTAGAGATTAGAATGGACAAACACAGGGAGGAGGAAGCTTTCCTGGACCCTGGAGGGTCCCTGGCTAGGTCTGAAAATGAAACTGACAAAGATAGTCACAGGAGAGAAACACGCACGATTATTTAATATAAGTTTTGCGGGATGGGATCTGTCATAAGGGAGTGAAGGCTTGAAGAAACAGTTGAGTCTGAGTAGTTGTTTTTTTAAGATTTCATTTTTAAGACATCTCTACCCTCAACATGGGGCTCAAACTCAGGACCCTGAGATCAGGAGTTGCACACTCCACTGATTGAGCCAACCGGGCCCCCCCAAACCTGAGCATTTTTGTGTGGGGTTTGATGCTGAGTGGACAGTCGTGGAGGGATGGGACTGGTCAAAGAATCTGAGGTAAGGGGTGGTAATATGGGGTAAGCTCAGCAAGGCCTGTTGGTTGGCATTTCTCCCTCTGTCTTTGGAGGTAAGGATGCTCCGTGGCCCCGGGTGTAGGGAGGGCACCTCTCATGGCAGGATTTTATGACCTGTGTCAGGGGAGAAGCAGGGGAAGGTCAGAATGGATTTCCTGCTTCAGCTGTTTTTCTCAAGTCCCTTCAGTATGCACTATTTAATGTGCCAAGGTACCATAACTGGGGGTAGTATGTCCCGAACCCCATCCTGAGCCTGTTTTTAAAAGTGTGAATGTGAAGGACCCATCAAAACCTGTGCCCTTAGGCATGGCCGGATCGATCCATCTCCTGGCTTTGCTTCCTGCGGCCGAGCTCAGCTGGGGTCTAACTGGGTCACGTGCGAAGCCATTTCCAACGGACCAGGACACAGGTGCATGACTCCCAAGCATGTATCCTTGATCTCCTTCCCACCATACTGTGAGGCTGCCCCAAGGGTTTTGAACCTTGTCTCCATGCCCTGATTGTACTCAGATTTCCAGATTGTAGGTATCCCCTTTCCAGTGTAGACACATAAACCCCGCTGGGGCTCAGAGGTGTGATTTCGATTCCACTAATTGCGTGCTCCTGCAGGAGACTTGGGTTTAGAACTGACTTATGAGGAGACAGGGGACAGAGCCTTGTTTTGTTGGCATGGATCGTTGGCACGGCCAGCCTGGTTCTGGAGGTGGGAGCCAAGACAGCAACATCCTGACTTGGCAGCCTCCCGATCCCGGGGAGGTGACGCTGGGGGCTGGTTCTTCACTGTGATTCGGGGAGTCGGTTGTTCCTGGAAGCCGGCCCAGGGCCTGCATCTCTGGCCATCTCAACAGTTCTGTGAGCTCTCTGTCCCTCCAGGAATCCCTTCGGCTTGAGCCAGCTGTGGCAGACTCTGTTGTCTGCAGCTAAGAACCCCCGGCCCATACAGATGGAGCAGGGACAGCAGAGGGCAGGGGAAAGCACATTCAGCATATGGTAGAAGTGTAGAGAAAGAGATATAGGACATTGACAAATATTTTGAATAATGGTTCTACCTTGTGCATTATCTCCAACCCTCACGAAAACTCTGTTAGGCATAATTGTTCCCGTTTTCCAGATGAGCACGTGGTCTCAGAATGGGTAAGGGACCTGCCCGAGGCCACACAGCTTTCGACGGTGACTCATGAATTTGAACCCCGATTCTTTTGCTCAAAACCCAGGATCTCTCCACTCTGTTACTCTGCCCAGGCCAGCCCTGGGTGCAGAAGGGAGTGGAAGCTCCCATCCCGTTCTCTTTCCGCCTCTTGATTTCTCCTTCTCCCGCCCGCGTCTGAGGCACTCTACAGTTTATGTATGTGCGGGCCTTCATCAGTCAGGAGCAGAAAAAACGCTGCAGAGGGTCCACCACTGAGGGTGGTGGGGGCGGGATGAGGGGGTGGGGCGTTCCCAGCGGCTCTTTTTCCTTTCTGCATAAGGCAATTGCGCTGTTAGAATTCTTTACCGGAAGCAAGTGGATTCCTTATGTAATTAGACATCAAAATTAACACTGCCAAAGAGTGATGGAGAAGCACCAGGACATAAACTGTAGTCATTACAGTGTGGTGGGATTATAGGTGGTTTTTAAATTTTAAATGTGTTTGTGCATTTACACATGTTTCGAAAATGAGAATGGTCTCAGGTTGCTTTTAGCCACAAGGGACAGAAAGCCCTTTGTCCAACTGGATGGCCCAGTGAGGACGCTGATGGGTTTGCAGGACCTGATGTCTAGCACACGAGGGAGGGCCCGCACATGACCAGGGCTTGTCACCAAAGACTCCCTCTGCTTCTTCCTCCTCTCCTCCCTGTGGCCCCAGCATCCTCCCCAGCATGCGCTGGCTCCCCTCGGGCACGCAGCACCCGTGGAGCCGGCCCTGGAATGAGAGCAGGCACAACAGTGTCCACACACAGAAATAGGGGACTTCTGTTCAGGTGTCTCCTTTGTCACAGTGCAGGGACCTTTCCAGAACCTCCTGGCAGACTGTCCTGCAGGTCTCATTGGTCAGGACTGGGTGACATGCTCACTCCTAAATCAGTCCCTGGCAGAAGGGATGCCTTCGCCTCGTCTGGTCTACCTGTCAGAGCTGGGGCAGCACCCAGTTTCTCCCGGGAGCCCCAGAATGTGGACGAGGGCAAAAGCCTGAAACAAAGCAGACTCTAAAGTCTGCTTTAAAGACTCCTAAGAGTGAAGACATGAGGACATGGGTGCCGTGTGGAGAGTCTCCGAGGGCAGATATTATTTGATTATTTAAAACACTACATTAACTTTTAAAAATTTAAAATTACCCTTGTGTGGTTGGACCCGCCGTGGAGGGCTTTGTTGGGAACTGTGTGGCTGGGTCCACTCTGTTCAGGAAACCTGGCTGCTCCTAACAGAGGATAATCATGGCCTCAGCAGCAACAAAAAGCCCGTGCTGTGTCTGCTCCAGGGAATTGTTTGATCTCTGGGAACATCAGGAACTGAACGGGACCCACCTGGCAGTCGTGGGGCCCGAAATTCTGTAGGTACAACTGTCATTTGGGTCACGTGAGCCAGACCACTGATGGGGGCTCCCAGGCTTGGCTAAGAAGGTCCCAGTCTCAGGGCGTCAAGGCTCAACTTTCAGTTTCGTCCTTGGCCATGAAGAGTGCCAAGCTTTCAGCAGACATTACCTGATGCAGCCTTCTTCAGTGTTGAAGGCTTGGCCAAGGTGAGTGAACGGGTCTTGGAAGTGCTCTAGGTCCCAGCGTTGCAAATCTGAGGGTCGAGGTAGCAGAAACCACTTGGAGGCCCCTCGGGTTTTCCTGCGTTCATAAACTTCCTCAGGGTTGTGTTTTTGTTTTTGTTTTTGTTTTCAGCTGGGGCTGAACCAGCTGCTGGGAAGTCCTTGTTTCTTTTCAACTTACAGAGTTGCTCAACTGTTTAAAGCAAGAGATACAGAAGTTAAGCCAGTGGTTTCAACATCTTCTGTCAGAGAAGAAGCTTCACTCTGCATTGAGATTCGAATTGTCCTTGCAATCTTTGCTGCTAGGACGTAAAAAGCAGTGGATTTATTTTTTTGTAAGTCAAAAAAAGTTTTTTTGTTTTTTTTTTTCCCCAAGTAATCTGTCTACCTAGTATGGGGCTTGAACTCACAACACTGAGACCAAGAGTTACATACTCTCCTGACTGAGCCATCCAGGAGCCCCACTTTTTCTTTAAATCCACTTATTCTCAGGGTACCCGGCTGACTCAGTCGGGAGAGCACGCAGCTCTTGATCCCGGGGTTATGAGTTCAAGCCCCACACTAGGTAGAGATTACTAAAAAAAGGGAGGGGGGAAATGAAAGGGAAAAAAAGAAACTTCCCCATTTTTTTGGCCAAGTTAAGGGTACCTTTAACTTCACTCAGCATCCTAAAGCTTGAACGAAATCCCTTGCTTGCAAAGTTGCGAAGTTGCCCTTCCCTCCATTAGGTCGTGTGATAGGCACTCAAGGAGCTCCACGATTGTAGATCTCAGAACGGACGGTTGGAAGAATAAATGGACATTAAAAAGTCGTACAGGGTCTTGCCACTTGTTATTTAAAGACTATAAGTCAAGACAGTTCTAACTGCTACTGAGGGCCCATATGGAAAGACCTGCAGGCCGGAGACGTTCTTGGTTTGCTTGCTAGGCGGAATGTCCGAGAATGTCCGCGCCCCCCACACCTGTCGGGTGTTTACGAGTCCAGCACTCCACATGGCTCATGTGCTGACGGCTGATGGACTTCTCACCTGGGCAGACAAATCTCGAAGCTGGGGACCTGGAGGAAAGAGCAAAGTGCAAAGAAACTGAGGGAAGCAGAGAGAAGTTAAGGCAATGGGAACACCCCCGTGAGCATTGGAGTCAGAGCTGGGTTTAGGGTCTCTGCCCTGGAACTTACTTCTCCTGGATGTACTTCGGTGTCCCCATCTGTAAAATGGGCTCTTTTGAGGCTTGATGAGGAGGTGTGCTGGCCCAATAGAGTTGGTCGGCGGCCGAGGAGCTGTTTTTGTCTTCAGCCAGAGCTCTGCATTTAACTAAATTAAGTAGGGCCCAGTGTTTAGATGTCGTATGGGAGGAGAGACACGGTTGGCTGGCTCCAAAGTTCTCAATTCTCTATAGGGATTGAACAACCTGGCCTCCTTGTGCCTCGGTTTCCCTGAGTATGGAATAAACTCAGGTTGCCAGCGTCACAGGGATTCCTGGAAGACTCTCCTGGGCGGCCAAGAGGCTGGTCCGCAGAGAAGTCCCTTGCACACCTGCCTGTGACAGGTGCACGTGCCAAACCGTTGAACAAGGTCAGCCTGGACACAGAGGCCAGCCTTGGTTACCAAGGACAGTGACGTCTTTGTCCTCAGGCTGCAGGGCCTTCCTGAGCCTGGCGGTTAAAAAGTCTGCTCTCCCTGCCGAGTCAAGTTCAAAGGTGTAACTTGTGTCCCCGGGGGTATGGAGGAAGGTTGCAGGGCTCTTGGTTTTGCGTCAGCAGAACACCCCCCACCAATGGCCTGGGGGCAGCTTCGGGTCATGCCTCGCAAGAGCACCACACCTGACAGAGGCCACCATGGGAGACAAGGTTGGGAGGTGAGGTCCCTTTTAGGAAAGGTTCTACATTCACACGTTAGCGTTTTGGAGTGGGGTGGGCTCTCTCTGAACCTGGCGGGTGGCAGGGGCTCTTGTGCCCCGCTAAGCAAGACAACTGTGTCTGCCTACATTCCCTGATACCTTCAAGTGCTATGTAGCTTGTAATTACAGAAGGTGGTTCACCAAGAAAGGGGTAAGTCTGCTTCCAGCCATTCACATGAGGACTGGTCTTTTGATCAGCACTCTCTGTTCTATTTTTCTGTTTGGGGGAAATTTCAGCTGGGGAAGGACTAATCTAAATAAATAGAGGATGATACTAGTAACCAACCAAAGGGGTAGGCAGGGTAAAAATAATCTACGGTTACAGAATGTTCTGGAGGCAGAGCTGTGAGATGCCTGGCTACGGGAAGCATTTACACAGAGGCTAACTATTTACAAAGTGTTTTCATGAACACTGTCTTATCTAAGACTTAGAACCCCGTGAGATGCATTTTCTGACATCAAATCCCATGAACATCCAATCTAAAAAAAATTTTTTTTTTCCTTTGGAAGAGAAAGATCTCAAAAGGTGCTCTGGGCTGCAGAGATGGTCCAGTCAGGCACTGCCAAGGTGGGAAGGGCTGAGAGACAGGGTTTTCAGCGTGGTGTGAAATGAGCAGGTGTGTGGCTCTCGGTGGGAGGTCACAGAACCTTCTGGAGGCAGAGCTGCGGGATGCCTGGCTGTGGGTTATTGGGATTCCAATAAGGAATCAAACAGAAACACACCCCTTTTCCCCCCAGACTATGGCCAAAATCCTTTGGGGTGTCAGGAGATTTCGGGGTCCGAGGTGGCTCTGTCTTTCATCCATGTCAAAGAGAAAGTGAGGGAGATCTGGGCCCTCTCTGTCACTTCTCTGTGAGGTCCTCTCTCTGCCCACAGGACTGAGAGTGGAGCAGGCCTTTCTCTTCCCTCTGTAGCCTTGGGGAAAATGCACCGTGGATCGTATTTAGGATGCTCTGCTTCTGTCCCTAACTCGGCATCATCTTGCTGTGTGACCTTGGGCCTGTTCCTTGCTGGCACTCTGTTGCACTTGCCAGGCCAATCCTGCCTCCATCTTGTGCAACCAGCAAGGAGCAGCCTGGGAGTGATCGCTGACTTGCTAAGTCCCGATCTAGCCTGCCAGAGAAGTGCCACACAGCCCCATCGGGGTCACAGAAGCGAGGACTCTATTTTGCGAAACAAACAAACTACAAAGAAGTGTGATTGGGTTGGCTATTTGTGGGTCTCTGAGCTGGAAGCCGAAAGGCCTCAGGTCACGTCCTTTGTCGCCCTAAATCTCATTGGATGAGCGCCACGCTTCCCCACAGGGTAGCAATTCTCTCGCTCGGCTGCTTCCCCAGGCTTGGTGTCCTAGCTCAGTGACACAGAGGACAGAATGGGGTGGGGAGAGCACCACCCCCAAGGTTGCTTCCGCTCAATCCATGGGACAGAGAGGTGTGTTTAATGCACTCAGAATGAAGATCTAATATAAGGCTCATGACTTCAACCTTCAACCCATCCAATATTTAATAGGGTTCTGGAAAATGGCAGGTGCCATGACAAGGAGAAGAAAATGAGTGGATATGGTCCTAGGACCCAAGCAACTTATAATCTGATGAGACCCGATTCTTTTCCAGTCTCATTGAAGGCAGTATGCCTTAAATGGAAGTGCCAAGTTCATAGGCATTATAGGAAAAAGAACAGGTGACAAGAAAGGCTTCAGGGAGGGCCGCAGAACTTACCAGCTACATCGTCCCTGTTTCCATGTCTGCCCTATGCAGTAGGCTGAGCACCTAGAAGGCAAACTGCTTTTTTATTCTGTATCTTCCCACACTCCTGTGCTTAATGTGGTGTTGGAATAAATTACAGAGCTGAATAAATGTTTGCCGAGTTAACAGAGGGATGAATAAATGAACAGACAGAGTGGAGATGGAAAGAAAAATCATCCTGGACAAAGGAAAGCTGGGGACAGGTTTACAGAAGATCTCAGATGGCAGCGTTTGATGCTTCATTTATTTCTGTCATCAGTGTCATTTTCAAGCCAAGGTGTGTTTGTGTTTGCGTTATTTGGAAACGGAACTCTGCCAGCAGCACGAAGAGGGCCCTGGGAGAAGGAAGACTTTTTTGGCAGCGAAACCAATTAAGGAAAGGGGAACGTTTGCCTCTCCAGATTGAAATGTATTTCAGAAATGTGTAAGGTCAGATGATAACTTTTGCAGTTCTGGCTTCTTGGCCTGAAGTTTTCCCAGGTTGCGAATGATGCAATGGTATTAGCTCAAGGCCACGGGAAGACTGCCAGAGCTCCATCAGGAAATTGTGCCTGCAGGGTGAGCTACGTTGTCCATACTTTTCCAGGCTGGAAACTTTGCCAGATGGCCTGTGTCAGGAGAATCTGTCATGTTTTACGAGGCTGTCTTTTACCATCAAATGAGAAGGTGATCTCTTCCAGACGTGGAGGAGAGCCGACATGTCCCTGGGACTGATCGACATTCAAGGGGCAAATGCCAGGGTGGGACGGGCCACTGGAGAATAAGATTAAGAGCCACTGGGCCTCTCACACAGCCTTGATGTTTAATTGACCCTGACTCTTAGTTACATTCAAAGGGATCTTTCAGACCTTATTTCCCATTGCTGTGGCTATGGTGGGGAAGAGGTTGGGCTCTGCAAGCTGAAATTTGAGCTAGGACTGTCACCTGCCTCCCAGTGTCTCTCCTGCCATGACCCTCCCCTTAACCCATATCCCCAATCCTCTCGGTGTCACCAACTTCCCATGCTTTCCTTGGGATGACTCCTGAGAGTGCAGTAAGAGCAATGGAGAGGATGTGGCTGTAGGGGGCAGGGACAGTGTCCCCAGCTCTGCTCTGGTTAATCCTGTTGGCTCAGTGTAGGTGCCCAGGCAGATGTGAACAGGCCATCGATACCACATCCTGACCACATCAGCCAGGGGTGGCCCTGTGGTGACTCAGCTGAGAAACCCAAAGGAGCCAGAGGGTCGCTCTGTGGATGCGTGAACTTGGGAATCTTCGGTCTCTATCCCAGGGCACCCATCAAGGCTTCCATCCACCAAATGAGAGGTGACAATGGATAGGTGAGGATTTACTAATAAAAATGCCCATTGACCTGGGGCCTCACTCAGGGTGTCTTAGAACACTCTCGTAGTACGACTTTCAAGAGAGCCCGAGGAAGAGAGCAGGGGTGCTGCTGCAGATGGGGGAGGCCACATCGTGTCACCCCCACTAGTGTTTTGCCATCCCATCAGTCCTGCCCTCTGCTCTGTGTTCACACACAGACTGCATCGACGAAGTGTCTTTCGAGGAAGGGTGTCTGATCCTCTTTGCCCTCTCCTCCTACCTGCTGGCTGGGGGCCGAGCTGACATTGAGATAAGGGCACCGCAGCAAGACAGAAGGGACCCATGGTCCTGATGATGAGGAGTGAGACCACCGGAATCCACATAGCTTAACTGTCAGGACTCCTGTGTCAACACGGACTGACTGTTTAACTACAGAATTCTTGCCTGGGCAGATAAGACTGTAAACCAGGGGCGCCTGGGTGGCTCAGTGGGTTAAGTCTCTGCCTTTGGCTCGGGTTGTGGTCTCGGGGTCCTGGGATCGAGCCCCATATCGGGCTCTCTGTTCAGCAGAGCCTGCTTCCCCCTCTCCCTCTGCCTGCCTCTCTGTCTACTTGTGATCTCTGTCAAATAAATAAAATCTTTAAAAAGAAAAAAAAAAGACTGTAAACCAATAAAGAGCTTCACCATTTGCTTCAGGATACTCATGAAGAGTAAGATCTTCTAACGAAAGGTGGCTCATCTTGGCAAACAACCCCCTCTCGGGAGGAGAGTTTGCTCACTGGGGCAATCGGCTTGTTTATCAGACAACTGTTTCCTTATCGAGACTAGAATCTTTGAGACCTTCTGCTGGTTGTGTCCACCAGGCCTCAACAACTACATCACAAATTGGCCAGGTCCTTCTGAGGTCTCAGCTTTGAGAGACCTGCCTTGAACACTTAAGCCAAGACGCTTACACCCTGAAATGTACCCCTGACCTCCCCCAGCTGACGGACCAAGAGTGTCTCTGGGCTGACTCTGGTCCAGTGGAGCTCTCCCCTGCTGTTGTTGCTTCAATCACCTTGGCCTTGGTTTGGTTCATCAACCCATTATTCTGATGGTCCTTTGGGGGAGCTGGCCATTGATATTGGTGATGGAGGCACCATACCAGCCTTGGACTGAGTTCACAGGTGGGGGACATACGCTTCTATTTCGTCATGACACTTTTACTTTGGGGGTTCTGGTCACCGACTGCCAACCCTGATCCCCTCACTTCTCAGCTCTCTCTTCCACACCGTACTCATCGTTATGCCTCACACAGGATCTGCCATACAGTGAGAGCTCCGCGTACATGTGCTAACAAGACGGGGACTGGTTCTTTTCATTGAACTCTGTAGTATGTCCCTCAGTAGACTTTCTTACGGGTTTCAGACACTTGCACAGTGAGAGTGATTTAAAAACAAACATACCATAATTTATACATCTAAACAAGGGTTGTTTCCTTCAAATTAGATTTCTTGGGAGTCTGTTCTTGTAGGATTGATACTACTATTTCTTGAGGCATCTTCAAATATCTCTTTTGTAATTATGTCTTGATTTGCCAGCCTCAGGGGTGACAGGCCATCTTTTCTGTGTGTGAAAAACGTTTTGTTATTGGTGATTACAAACATATATACAGATGTGGACACAATCACACAATGATCAATTACCAACTTAGGATGAGTCTTATTTCATCTAAGCCTTTACTCCCTCTTCTCCCCACCTGGCTTATTTTGAAGGTAATCCTGGACAATACATCATTTTGCTCCAAAATATTTCAGCGTGTCCCTAAAAGACAGGGCTTCTTTGAAAAATGTTAGCCATAATACCATATCCCGCCTTAAAAATTAGTAATTTTTTAGTATCACTGTATGTTCAAAGTGTTTAAGCTCCCTGGTTTCATAACACTTTGTGAAAATCGGGATGGGAAATCAAGTTCATATGCTGCAATTGGTTGATGTCTCGGGTCTGTTTTGTCTTGAAAAGTCTTAACTGAAGTGTACTATATGCAGACAAAAGTGTAGGAGTCTTAACTGTACAACTCCGTGATCTCCCAATCCCTTGTAGGCCCTTCCCCCTTTTCTTCCTTTGGAATTTATCTGATAAAGAACATGTTTGTCTTTGTGATCCGAAGGGGCATGTGCACCCGAATGTTTATAGCAGCAATGTCTACAATAGCTGAACTATGGAAAGAACCTAGATGTCCATCAACAGATGAATGGATAAAGAAGATGTGGTATATATACACAATGGAATACTATGCAGCCATCAAAAGAAATGAAATCTTGCCATTCGCAACGACGTGGATGGAACTAGAGGGTATCATGCTTAGTGAAATAAATCAATCGGAGAAAGACAACTATCATATGATCTCCCTGATATGAGGAAATGAAGATGCAACATGGGGGGTTGGGGGGGGTAGGAAAAGAAGAAAAGAAACAAGATGGGATGGGGAGGGAGACAAACCATAAGTGACTCTTAATCTCACAAAACAAACTGAGGGTTGCTGCGGGGAGGGGGATGGGGAGACGGGAGTGGGGTAATGGACATTGGGGAGGGTACGTGCTATGGTGAGTGCTGTGAAGGGTGTAAACCTGGCGATTCACAGACCTGTACCCCGGGGATAAAAATACATTATATGTTTATAAAAAATAATTAAAAAAAAAAAAAAGAATGTGTCTGTCTTGCGGCAATTGTTTTCCCCATGGTACCATTTGGCATGTTCCTCTGTCCTCTGTGTCCTGTAAATTGGTGGTCACACCTACAGGCTTATCAGAGCTGGTCAGTTTTCACCAAGACCGTTTCCTAGGTGCTGCTGTTTAGTCCCACCAGGAGGCTCGTCATTCCCGGGGTGTCTCTTTTTGAAGGCGTCTTTCGAAGGTGGATGTGATTTTTACAAACAGGCGAGCGCCGTGAGCAGCGTGGGTGCTCCGGCGGGAAAGTGACGGTTTGCGAAACACGAGGCGTGCTCCTGTCATCAGCGATGCTCTCCACGTTCTCGTTTGGCGGCTAAACCGGCCCTGAAGGACGTTCGGCGGCCGCTCCGGAAATGGGCTGTGCATCCGCCGCGCGGCCGCCCGGGGTGACTCGTGCGGAGGGCGCAGCGGGGACACCCCGGAGAGCTCGCGCGCGGGCTGCGGAGCCAGCCCGGCGGCGTGGGCGGGCGAGCGCGGCGGCCCTCCCCGGTCCGTCGCCCCAGAGGACCGCGTCTCCGCGCGCATCGCACTCGAGCTTCGGAGCTGCGGCTGGAACTGCGCTGTCCCGCCGGGACGCAGCCCTCCTGGTCTCGGGGGGCCGGCCTGGCCCCACGTCAGCTGCCCCGCGGGGTCCGGACGTGGGGGCAAGACGACGCTCGGCTCCACCCAGCCTCTCCCGAGCCCGGGCACTCGCCTCAGCGGCCTTGCTCGGCGAGAATGTGGTCAGGGCACTGCCGGGGGAGGCCTGCCGCTCCCGGGCAGGGCACAAAAAAAGAGGAGGCCCCGGCCCTCCGGCGCCGGCCAGACCTCGGGGCAGCGCCCTGGCCCCGGCCCCGGGCAGCCGCAAAACCAGAAGGCCGGGCGGGGACCCTCCTGCCCCAACTCAGCCCAACGCCCCGCGGGGCCCGCGGCCCGCTTTGGCACCGCGCTCCGCCCCTCGCCCTCGCCCCGCCCCGTGACGCAAACAGGGCGGGGCCAGCGGCCTCTAGTGAGACACGCCGGTGCGTCAGGGCCGGCGTCTGCTCCGAGCTCCTCCCACGCCCGCCGGCCCCCGAGATGGCGCCTGCGCAGCGCGGCTCGGCCCGGGTGGTGCCCCCCTCCCCCTCCCCTAGCAACGGTCGTCGCGCCCGCCTCCGTCCGTCGGCTGCGCTCGCGCACGCGCGCTCCTTCCGGCCGCCGGCCCCGCCCTCCCCGTCACCCGTAACAACCACTCGAGCCTCGCTGCGCCCCTCCCGCTCCCGCCCCTCCCGGTCCACTCCCCGGAACCGGCGGCGGAGCTGCGGCCGCCGGCAGTGGAACGGCGACGGCACGGAGCCGCCGGCATGAGCGCCCCCCGCCGCCCCGCGTCCCGGGCCCGGCCTTTCTGACAAGAGGTAGGCGCGCGTCTCCGCGGCGGGCTCCGAGCGCGCCCCCGGCCCGGCCCCTCCCAGCGCCGCGAGGCTCTTCGCGGCCCCTTTGCTTCCTCCGCGCGAGCCGGAGCGGGCCCCACGGCCCCCGCAGCCCCGGTAGCCCCCACCCTCACCCCCGCCTTCGCACTCCGGGAGTCCTCCCTGGGGGGAGCAGACTTCGGGGTCCACGCCCGCCCTCGGCTCCTCACCCCCGGGCTGGCCGGGGCTGGGGGCCCGCGGGACCCGCGGCGCTGGAGCCCCCGGACCGGCCCGAGGGCCCGGCCGCCCCACCGCCTGCGCGCCGCGGACTCCCTGGGTCTGGCCATTGGCTAATTTTTAAGCACCGATTGTCATGCAATAGAGGCTGCCCTGGTCCGGGATGCCGCCTGGCCGTTGTAACTCCGGAGTCCCTCGGAGGACGTTTCTCTGGACCCGAGCATCCGAGGCGGGGGCCGGCAGGAGTTGAGGAGCTCGTGAATTAGCAGGTTCCCCCGTAGTCCCCCTGGGTCCTTCCGGGCGCTGGAATCCTGAATGGGTGTTCAGAGTGTCTCCACCGAGCGTTCTGCTTTTCAAGTCTCCCCCAGCCCCCGCATCCCTTTTTATACCCTGTGACCAGCCTCCCCGCCTCTGGGAGATGCTCTAAAGTTAATTTTCCCCATTTCAGAATTGTGCGCCAGCCTGGTCAGGTTCGCAGAACGGAATAGAACGTGGGCCCGGCGCATCGGGACCCGCCAGTCCCGGACCCAGTGTTAGTGCCGGGCGGAGAGAGGCGCAGGACTCCGGAGTTTGGCTCTGAACGGTGTGATTTCAGAGTTGGACGTTCCTCGAGATTATCTCACCCGAAACCTCGTTTTACAGAGGTGAAACCGAGGCCGAAGGAAGCCAAATGACTGCTTTGAGGTCACCGGGAGTAGCTCTGTAGCCGCTTAGACTGCCAGTGTCTCCAGCATAACGTGCTCTTGCTGAACCAACACACCGGAGAGTTCCAGACCTGGCGAAATGGAATGGTAGAGATAAGAATCTTCTGAAATAAAATATATCTCCTTTTTTTTTTAATTACAGCTAGACTTTGGGCGCCTGGAGGATATTCCGTTTTGTAGGTTCGAATATTCTCTGACCGTATTCACCATGAAGTGACATCCTTAATGATTATTCTCAGGACAGGTAGGCTCTTTGGACTTATTTTTCTTACTCACTTTTTTTTTTTAAGAAGATTTTATTTATTTATTTGACAGGGAGGAGAGATCACAAGGAGGCAGAGAGGGAGGGGGAAGCAGGCTCCCCGCTGAGCAGAGAGCCCAAAGCGGGACTGGATCCCAGGACCCTGGGATCATGACCTGAGCCGAAGGCAGAGGCTTTAACCCACTGAGCCACCCAGGCGTCCCCTTCTTCCTCACTTTTAAATAGGAAAGTAAAGTCACACAGAGGACTCCAAGAAACGTGTATTTTTCAGAAAAATACTTGTAGACTGGCACCAGAGTGGGAACAGGTTATCTTGTAGGAGTCCTTTCTCTGGGAAGTAGGCAGCATTTAGTGTTTATTGACAGTCATCAACATGGGTCTGAGGCTGGAGGTCTGCTCAGCCGGAGTGCTTGGTGTTGCTGTCCATTGGAAGACAGGTCTCTGAAATTGTAGTCTACGAAAACAGGGGTTGACAAGTTTACTTTGAAGCTAGCTTTTGAGGAGTATTCCATAATTTGAGATACTGTAGGATTTTTTTCCCGTTTTTATTTTTGTGTGTCACCAGACTTAATATCTTGAAGTGCCATCACTTTTATTTAGCTTCTTGTAGAGGTTGTGGCAGGAAAATGATTCAGGAACTAATTATTGGATCATAACGTTTCAGTGCTGGAAAGAACTGGGATCCTGCACCCAGCCCAGCCCCTGGAGAGGCCCCAGGGGGGCCGGAGCAGCGCTGTTTTCCTCATGACACTTGGACTTCCTTCAGCCTTTCTTACTGTCTTATCACCTCTCCTTCCTTGCTTGTACAGTCCAAGCGTCCTCTTCGGGATTTTGTGTGTAGGGAATTGTGTGACCTATTGAGGTCCCTTTCTACAGTTAGACTGTGGTATGATGAGTAAATGCAGACGTAATGTTTTCCAGACTTAATCATGGCTTTTTAAATCATACATATTTGTGTTTTGCAGGTGTGAGAGGATTGCTGTTGCGTTACAATCATGGTGCAGAAATACCAGTCACCTGTGAGGGTGTATAAACACCCCTTTGAATTGATTATGGCTGTAAGTACTTGACATTTTAATCTAGTCTTTGGTTGTTTTCTTTTTTAAGTATTCCAATGGGGTGATCTGTAAACAGGTGTTAATTTTATAATTTGTTTCCATTGCTCTGCTGTTACTTACTCTGTTTTTATGCTTAATGATCCGGATCTAGAGTTCTTGAAATGTTTTTAAACCATTAATCTCTAAAAATGAAAACCCGCGTGTTGGTGTTTTTTTTTTTTTTTTTTAATGCACCTCCAGTTAATGTGTGAATTTGAGTTAATTCTCTCCGAAAACACAGAAGTGGGTTTCTGACTAAATATACTTCTTCTGGATTTTGCTCTTTTTGTTTGTTCGTTGAAGTAGAAAAGGGATGTGGAGAGTGGCTTTTCTTTCCTCTGCCGCTCGTTCAGAAGCATGTTCTGGTTGTCGGAATTCAGTTATATAACAATGAGCACTACGGGATGGAGTTTAATTTGATGATTCTAACGACTCTGCTGAATGAGTTTTTCCCCCTGAAGTCAACTTGGAGTGGCATAGTAGAACTCCACAAACGGGTTAACTCAAGTCTTAATTTTCTTTGTTATTCATCTGAAGAGTTTGGCTGAAAATAAGCATTTCACTAGATGCAAAACAAATCTTTTTCCATCACTTTTAGACTATTCTTGGGTATTCTTTCTTTTCTGTGTTACTGTTAAGGTGTAATACAGCCTAAGTACAGGAAATGCTTTGGTCAAGAACATAACGATGGAAATGCCCAACTGGACCAAGATCAAGATCCAGAACATACCAGCCCAGCGAGGAGTCCCACTTGCCCCCTCCCTCCCACCTCAGAGTTAGCTGCTGCTCTGATGAGTGTTGGCTGTTTCTGTTCTATATTTAACTAGAAACTCAGGTGTTTTTGCATCTGGCTGCTTCTGGGCAACCTCGTTGGTGAGATCTGTCCAGAGCAATATAGTTTTGAAAAATAACCCCCAAAACGCAGTGCCTCTCAAGGAAACAGTTTAGATTTAGGGAATTTTTAAAAACTGAGACGTAATTTACATACAGTGAAATGGTCACGTTAGGTGATCAGTTTTGATCGGTTTTGATGGAAGAGTGACCCACACCTCTGTCAGGATGTGGAACCTTTCCACTCATTACCTCATAAAGTTCCCTTGTGCCTCTTCTCGGTCCGTGTGAGGTTTTGGGGGGTTTTCTTTTGGCATGGGGGTGGTGTTTTTAGTTCTGCATGTCCTTTTTTTTTTTTTTCTCCTTGAAGATTTCATTTTTACGTAATCTCTACACCCTGTGCGGGGCTCGAACTCACAACCCCAAGATCAAGAGTCCTGTGTTTGACTGATGGAGCCAGCCAGGCGCCTCTGTGTTTCCCTTAAATACTAGGACTGTTCAGTATTTTCTGTGAATGGTTTATCAGAAAGGCTTGTTTCCTGTTTGCATGTTGTGCGTGCTGCTTTGGCTTTTGGTTGTATGCAGCAAAGACCCACTCCAGAGAGCCTGAGAAGGGGTATTGTTCGTGGGAACACATGTGGTGCGATGGGGTGATGGGAATCGCACAGAAATGCAGGAATGCAAACTGGCTGGGCTGAGCTCCAAGAACCCTGCCTTGGAAGGTGGTTCCCGGCAGCTCTGGGAACCTCGGCTGCACTTGTCCCTGGAACTTCACCCCGTGGGGCTCGGCCTTGCTCCATAGTGGGGAGCCTCTCTTCCCCTTCTCCTGCCAGTCGGCTGCTTTGCCTCCTGATTTTCCCTCCCCTGTGGCTTCAGCTCTTGTGCCCTTTTAGCTATTCAGAGCCCCTCCAGCCCTAGCTCGGCCTGGTCACAAGTTCTCGATCACTGCATTCTTTCAGTTTCTAAGTGACCGAGTCTTGTCATGTTTCCCAGGAGCTGGGAGTGGTGCATTCTGTTTTGTAAAACTTTCAGTAGATCTTAAAAGCTCAATGCAACCCTGATTGTGGGAAGCAAAGGTTTTTTTGTCTCTTCTGCAGACACTAGATTCAAAAAGAGGAGTTTTGACTGTCTAATGATCAACTTCCTTATTTTCCTTACTTGACTATTTTCAAAATGGTGACGTTTGCCCTGCCCATTTTATGTGTGGATTTACGGGAGAATTTGAAATTGAAGTTCTGAACCATCCCCCTAGGCTTTTAAAATAAACTCATTTTTAAATTGCTTTTGTTTTGAGGCAAGTAGTTGTTTTCTTTTGGGTTGTGGAAAATATTTTATAATCTGAAAATGAAATATATTCTCCTTCCAGAATTAGACAGGAGCTAGAATGTTTTAAGTCCTTAGTGATTTTTGTAGGGTGTCATTGGCCACTTTTGGGACTGGAATTGTATGTCATAAAATTTTCTTTATTCACCTTGCTTTATTATTATTTTTCATTGAGGAGGAACAGTAGTATAATAGATTTAGTCTGGAAATATCCTGTGCAGTTCTTCAGGGTGAAGAGAGACATAGTTAAAGCAGGAACAAAACTCTAGCTTCAAGGGAATTTTTTTTTTTTTTTTAAGATTTTATTTTTAAGTAAGCTCCATACCCAGTATGAGGCTCGAACTTTCAACCCAGAGACCCGAGAGTCCCATGCCCTACCCACTGAGCCAGCCAGATGCCCCTCCAGGGAAAGGGATTTGAGAGAGCGCCACAGAGAGGGCTGGGTGGTGGTGGGAGTGCTGGGCAGGTGGTTGGCCTGGGGAATCGATTTGAGCCTCCAAGTCTTGCTTCAGGGGGACCCCTGGGGGGAGGAGACTGTTGGGGAAAATGCCAGTCAGTTGACACATGGCCTTGTCTGCCAACTGGGTGAGTGACTGAGTTCAGAATTGCCAGAATGGCTTAGGTGGAAATTGCCTAGTGTAACTAGCAATAGGTGGGCCTCCTGTTTGTTAATTGCATTTGATTGATTTAATGAAAATTTATCTTTTGGGATCAGTGTACCCGTAGCATGAAGAAATCATGTTGCTGTTTTCACTGACTCCTTTGAATTAGATGGCAAACAAGCAAGATGGAGGGGAGTTTCCCCCAGGTCCTTAGGGCATTTTAAGGGCTTGCTTTTGTGAGACATTTGCCCAGAAGCAGCATGTTAGTGCTTCAGTGAGTGGAGAAATGGCCCGAGAGCCCATCTCACCTTGGAGGGTGAGGAGCCCGAGGCGCACGTAGTGGCAGAGATCTGCTCCCGAGTCCATGGTTCGGCAGCCTGCAGGGCCTTCCGAAGGTTCGTGTTCCCCAGCTTGCTTGCCTCTGGCTTGTCCAGTCTCTGCCTGGGCTGCTGGGAGGCATAGTGAATCCCTGAAGGACAATTAAGATTTGGGGTCTTACCCAGGCAGAGTGAGGGGATCCCAAAGAGCAGAAGCTTGGCACGGCAGGGAGGACTCTGATGTGCTCGCAGGTGAGTTTCATGTTGACATTTCTGGGGGAAAACACAATTTTGAAACGAAACATTTTCAGGCACAGCTTTCCCCCTCTGATGTTGCAGGCCTCTTACTGCCAACCCGGGAGGGGTGAAGGAGCCCGGGCCGGGTGGAAGAAGGTGTGGGAGGGTGGCTGGGAGAGGGCCCCGTACCTCTGGGTTGCTGGGAAAAGGCCTGCCCTCTGTCTTTCGAGGCCCAGGGAGCTCGGTGCCAGCGCACACAAGTGGGGTGAGGACTGGCCCCTTATCCCTTCAGGCCCCAGACCCCAGGATAGCTATCGTTTTGACCTGGTGGAGCCCATGATGGGAGAGGCCCTGTCGCCACCCCCCCCCCATGCCTGCACGGTGTGCCTGGGGCTCCGCTGTCAGGAGCACTGGCCTTCTTTCAGGCTCCCCTGTCCCCTGCCATCTGTGGCCCAGCAGATACATTCTCTGATTGTGTCCTCTGGTCCCGCGTTTCTGTCCCTTTGTCTCCTGCATGTTCCATCTTGTATGCCTTCAGGTCACCCTGTGTTCTACTGCCAGACGCTGTGTCCACTTGGCAGTCCCGTTTGAGTGACCCCTTACTGTCTCACCTGCTGTAAACTCCCGTGCTCTTCCTCGAGGACCTTCCTGTCCTCCTTTCTCTGTTTAACCTTACTTCACAAACATGGATTTTTAAATACGTCCTGTGCTGTTCTGGGTGCCGCACAGTGTTTTTCCAGCCCGTGCCCCCTTTTGACAGTTCTCTCCTTCCCTTACCTGCTTGCTTCTCCCCATCTCGTTTGTGTGAGTCCCGGTCCTGCTGACCTCGTCCACCTCCCCGGCCTCTGAGGGACGGCCGGGCCTCTCTCCTGTTCTTCCCATTTCTTGTCATCAGGCTCGTCAGGGTCAGCTGCTTCCCCTGCTCACCGGGGTTTATGCTCCGGGCTCCGCGTAGCTATTTCATACGCTCCTCAGGGGCAGTGACTTCGTGGAGTTTTTTCTCGTTCCCTCAAGTGTCGGCGCTGAGCACACGGTAGGCCCCGGGTTGCACCCGGTCAGCGGACGTCTGTGTGCAGAAGCTTTGGGAGGTGGGTCTGCCGGAAACTCATGTCGCGCTTGTAACTCTGTGGCCTGTTTTCAGACGAGAGATTCTATGTTTTCTCCGTGGAAGAGAAGTAACGCACTATGATCCTTCAGTTAGCCAGTGCTGCCCTTAGGAGCAGAGCCCTTTTGTGATGAATTTAACGTTTTGTTTTTTTTTACATCTTCATAAAGTATACGAAGCCCTGTTGACTGGCACCTCACCGGTAGTTCGAGCGACGCACTTTTGTAGGTTGAACAAACGGAGCAGCCGTTTGCCAGTGAGCATTCGCTACTGAATGTCCCACGCCCACTACATTTGCTTGTGCTCTTCTCTCTCGTATTTTTGTTTGTTTCGTTCTTTGTGTTTTTAGCCCCTTTTCCCTTTCCCCAGGTGCTTCCTGGCTTCCTGCTGAGACTAGATGATGAGGGCAGGCGGGAGAGATTTGCTGTGAGTTGGGTGCACATCTAGTCCCTGCCACAGACCAGCTGGGGGCCCAGTGACTGGGCCAGTTACCTGGTGTCGGGCTGTGGTGCCGAGGAATTAGCCTGCAGACACAGTAGGGAGGACAGGGCCTAGCGATTCCCATGCCCTCCTCCCCTCTTCCCTACCTGGAAATACGAGGTGAAATGAATCAGTAAGTAAATGACTTCTCTGAATGTATTTCTTTTATTTTTAAGATTTCTTTTAGATTAAACAGGAATTCATACTTATATTTAGGCTTTATTCTGTCCATTCAAGTTTCCTGTATCAAAACAGCAGGGGCCGCCTGGGGACCCCCGGCAGACTTGTATGGGGGGCTGCAGTGAGAAGAGCCCCACGTTGAGTTGAACAGAGGCTGGTCTTTTTTGGGTGAGAGCGAGGTGTGCAGAAATCCGAGAAATAGAGCGCGTCCTGGGGAGGTGGCCCGGCACATCAGCCACCCCACTTCTATCACTGCTCGGGTTGGCTGGGGTGGACGGGCACAAGTCCGCTGGAACCTGGACTTGCTTTGTCCTTGCTCACTCCTCACTCTTGCTGGCAGCCCCCTGCCTCCTGAAGCCCCGTGCATCCTCCCGAAGAAATTTTGAGCCACCTGTCCCACTTTCACTTTTTCCCTCTGATCTGAGTCGCATGCATGTGGGGCTTTGAGTGGCATTTTAGATTTAAGTGTTGTCGTCCCTTCTCTCATTGTTGTTCTTTTTTTTAAAAAATATTTTATTTATTTGACAGAGATCACAAACAGGCAGAGAGGAGGCAGAGAGAGAGGAGGAAGCAGGCTCCCCGCTGAGCAGAGAGCCCGATGCTGGGCTCGATCCCAGGACCCTGAGATCATGACCTGAGCCGAAGGCAGAGGCTTTAACCCACTGAGTCACCCAGGCACCCCTCATTGTTCTTCTTGAAGCACATCTTCTTCCTCTCGTCCTAGAGGCCTTTCAGCATCCCTGACTCTGGTTTCCCAGTTTCTCATGGTGATTCTGAAATACATCCTCTCATTGATCGAGGCGGTGTTGTGTCTTCAGGCAGCCTGATGGGCAGTGGGATTTGTTTTTACTCAGGGGTGAATAATTAGTGTCATGTATTTTGGGTAGCTGACTTTCACGATTTACTCAAGTCCAGAAATGGAGGGAAATGATCCAGTTTCCTTGATGGTGTATTAAGGTCAGTTTTCAGTGGGGGCGTATCGTAGTCTTCTCATTTATAGGCTGTTCGAGTGCCATAGTGTGAGTCCTCTTGCATTTAATACAAGCTGGGGTGTAATTAGTCAGGCTCACTTAGTTTTGGAAATGGACAATTATAGTACACTTTCATTACTTGCTACTTTGTATAGAACTAGGCATTTTCCCTTCTCTTACACCCACTTGCCAACACATTATGCATTCCAGATTATTTTTAATGTGCTAGGGTGAAGATAGTTGTGGTTCGGTAGGAAATATCCAAAGGAGAGATAAAGCAGGATCTGACTCAGCTCCTTGCCTCTTTGATTTACCTGTTTTTGTGAAAACACAAAATACCAGACAAAAACCCCGAAACTTTGTATTATGGACATTTTCAAGCATATATGAGTAGAGAAGATGAAGTGTCCAGTTAGTGCCACGGGCCCATGACCCCGTGCCAGCAGGAGCAGCCCTTTGCCCCTACTACTGTGTCATCTGCCCCACCCCCCCTTTCTTTGCCTGGTGTATTTCAAGTGGATTTCAGGTGTCTTGCGAACTCATCCCTAACTCCTGAAGCATGTATCTCTAACCAATAAGGACCTTTTTCATTTGTAAACACGATTACGATTACCATGTCATCATCATATTTAGCGAAAACACTGTGTTCAGACTTATCTTGACTGTCTAGGACGATGTGTTTTCAGAAATGGTTTGGATCCCACTCCAGATCAGCCATCGCTCTTGGTTTTTGTGTCTTCATTCTCCACGCTTCTCCCACATCCTCCCTTCCCTTTGTTTCCTTTCATGCCCTCACTTTGTTAGAGAAACTGGGTCATCGTCCAGTCCCGTCCCCCTGACCTTTGGCTGACTGAATTGTTCACAGTGGCGGATAGGAGCAGATGGAGCCTCGAGTCAGGTCAGTGACTCGTAGCAGCTCTGGCTGAAATGCTTGATGATGGCGATTGGCCTTACTTATTTAGTGGCAAAAACCTGCTGCTCCTCTTTGGCCCCAGCGACCCTCTTCAAGAATGTGGAATTGCAAATAAGATGCAAAATATTCTTTCCCATTAAACTGGGTCTATCCATAGTTACTTTTTAACCTACTTCATGGGTTCTGATTTTCCACACAGAAAGCACTTGAAAGGAGTTCGTCCCCTGGCAGGTCTGACTGAGAGCGGAGGGTGCTGGTGGAGGCCTGGCTGGGGGCTAGTGAGGTCGGGGCGGACTGGTGTGGTCTGAGGGGTCTGCCTAACGGTGCTTCTTCCATGGGAGACCTGGGTAGGGATATCAGGCTGGTTGGAGAAGTGACCACAGAGAAGTTCACTGAAGAGAGGCCATGGCTTGCCTGGTATGGTAACTGAGTCTTTGTTCTTGATTTTAACCTGTGTAAGAGGGAAACAGTCTTGTGTATTTCTCAGGGAGTGACTTAACATGTTGAAACTGAGAGCATGTGCCGCATTCAGATTCTTTTGCTGGGTCCAGTTAGATGTTAGGTGAACTAGTGCCGCATTCAGATTCTTTTGCTGGGTCCAGTTAGATGTTAGGTGAACTAGTGCCGCATTCAGATTCTTTTGCTGGGTCCAGTTAGATGTTAGGTGAACTAGCCTTTTTTTTTTTGTAATGAAAAGTTTATGTATATGTCATCATCACTCTCTATAAGATTAGCTGCTTTATGTGTCTTGGTCCGTGCTGAATCCCTTTTCCATTCAGAAATCTTGCCATCTGTTGCATGGCCCTCCTGGCATGTTTCCACACCGGTGTGTCCAGAGCGCACTTGGAGTTGCTGATAAGCACGCAGTGTGTCACTATCTTGGATATTTTTTTGGTAAAGATTTTATTTATTTATTTGACAGAGAGAGAGATCACAAGTAGGCAGAGAGGCAGACAGAGAGAGAGGAGGAAGCAGGCTCCCCGCTGAGCAGAGAGCCCGATGTGGGGCTCGATCCCAGGACCCTGGGATCATGACCTGAGCCGAAGGCAGAGGCTTAACCCACTGAGCCACCCAGGCGCCCCAGTATCTTGGATATTTGATTAGAGGCTGCATGTGGGACTCTCCGGCCTGCGCCTCTGGCCGATCTCGCCTCTCTCTCTCCCGACTTCCACGCCTTTCTGGGGGCAGACAGACGACTCTTCTGATGATACTTGTTTTGCTATTTGGGGACCACCGATTGTATATTTCGTGTTTTCTGGGCCTCATAAACATCATGGTGTTTTAATTGGTAGTTAATGCTGTCTTAGAACCATCTAGTTCTCTCTCACCAGACATCTCTTCCTGGGAAGCCTCAGTTAAACCCATGGCTTCAGCTGTTACTTTATAAACAGAAGCTCTCAAAGTTTATCTTCAGCCTAGACTCCCACTCAGGAGCTTCCAGATTCCCAGCCAGCTGCCTGCTAGGACGTCTCCATTTGACTATATACAAATTTAGTGTCTCTGAAACAGAATCCACTCCCTCCTCCTGTCTGTGCAAAGAACACAGCCTAACAGAAAACAAATACACAAAAAAAAAACAAACCAAAAAAACCCCAGTAAAATGCCACTCGGAAGCTCTGCCTTTTCCTGTGATCTGCTTCTGACGAGTGCCACTGCCATGTGGCCTGCTCTGCCCTCAGACCAGAAACCTCGGCGTCCCTGGCTGCCTTCCTGGCTCACCCTTCAGGCTCAGTGATTACCAGACCCTCCCCTGTTCAGAATGTCTCCTGAACTGTTTGTCTTTCTTTTTCTCCTTCCCTCCCACCTTTTGTTTTTTTAAAGTTTTATTTATTTAAGTCATCTTTACACCCCAGGTGGGGCTTGAACTCAGGACCCCGAGTCAGGAGTCACGTGCGTGCTCCTCTGACCGAGCCAGCCAGCCACCCCACCCGAACTCTTGCTGAATCTGCCCGTCTCCGGTCACGTTGGCTCCTCTCCGATGACAGTTCCTGGCGTCCTCGGGGCCTCTGGACTCGCACTCCTGACCCCATCTCACCCATCTGCTCTTTGTCTGGGCTGCCGCCAGGGGCTCTGATTGTAAACCTGAACACGGTCCGTGTTGGAGTTCTTAAGTGTCTGCCCCGCACCTTCGAAGGGAGGCTCCAGTTGGTACCCAGCTTGGTACCTTCCCCCTCTCCTCCTGCCTCTCTCCCCAGCCTCACCTCCCCGCGGGAGCCCCCCAGGGCTGCGGACCAGTTGGAGTTTGGTCAGCGTGCTGCTATTTCCTGCGGCCTCTGGGCCTTTCCTCGAACTGCCCGGGGGTACCCCTCCCTCTCCCCCACCAGGTGGGCTCTAGCTGGTCGGACTCACTTCTCCCAGGTGGGATTCCCTCTCTTTGCTCTCATGGCCTGCTGTCATCTCACTGGTCTCCACCAGCAGCGTGTCACGTGAGCGTGGAGTGAGCTCTCTGAAGCAGACTTGTCTCAAGAATCTGTCAGTCTTGGATCTGCGCTTGTGTTCCTGTGATCCTTCTGCTTCTGGTAGTGAACATTTTACCAAAAGGTCACATTGGATCGTATTCTTTTGGTTGGATATATTTATTACTTATACTCAAATTATGTTTTGAAGGAACCTGACTCAGATCGTGTTTTGTGGGTAAAACAGCGTCCGTATTCAGTGAAGTTTACAATCGGTATAGTTGACTAAAAAATGTGTCCTAGTTTATGTAGCATTTGGTGTTTTGAGTGGCTTTTCTCCCATAGTGATGAATACCTCCTCATATAAAAGAATTTCATTTCTCTGGTTCTCCTATAGAACGTAAAATTCATTTAAAAATTATTGACTCGGGGTGCCTGGGTGGCTCAGTGGATTAAGCCTCTGCCTTCGGTTCGGGTCATGGTCTCAGGGTCCTGGGATCGAGTCCCACATCGGGCTCTCTGCTCAGCAGGGAGCCTGCTTCCTCCTCTCTCTCTGCCTCACTCTCTGCCTACTTGTGACCTCTCTCTGTGTCAAATAAATAAATAAAATCCTTAAAAAAAGAAAAAAAAATTGTTGACTCTGGTAATATGGTAGTCTAGTTTTTGTGTGTGTGTGTGTGTGTGGTTTTTTTTTTTCCTTTTTTGGAAATATCTTCAGGTTTAAACCTGAAAGGTTGATTATTATATGACTCTTTTTCCTTAAGGAATAAGTTATTCTGTAATATTAGGTACTCCTAATCATAAATGTGTGTGTTTCTCTTCTTTATCATAGCTTAATCCCTGTGTATGTCTTAAAAACCAAGTCTAGCCTAAAAGCTGTAAGGTACAGATTTTTTCTTTTTTAGTTTTTTTTTTAAATTTTTTTGTATTGCAGGATTTATGCTATTAATATTTAGAACTCTTCCCCAAACACCTGTTGTCTTCATTTTACTTTTAACACAAAGTTGGTGTAGAATGCAAATTCTGGCATTTCTAAGTTCTGATTCTCTACCGAGTCAGGATCTTCTGGGAGTCATCTCGGCGGCGTGGCCGGTTCTGATACCGTCTCAGGTTTGAGAACCACGGGTGTAGCTCTCCTTAATTCGAATTTGTAGCAAATGGAATAGGAGGAAGGGAAGTTGGTTTCAGTTATGACTTTTACATTTTTGGAAAGGACTAGATCCTGCGACAGGCTGTCTCATAGAGACCCTTGTTACATTCTGTTTTCTTCTGAAGGATTCGTGTGCCAAGAGAGAGACTGTTGGTTTGCTTTTTGTGCTTCTCCAGGCCGCCGTTCTTGAGTTTATTCTGTGATCCCAAAGTTACAGCATGCGTTTCTTTGCACTCGTCTTAATTTAATTATTTGTGTGACTTTCCTAATTTTCAGGCGGAGGAGGTTTGTACTCTATTTTATTGTGGTAAATAGACAGTTGTATAAAACTGCCATGTTAACCATTTCTGAGTGTGCGGTTCAGCTAAGTGTGCACAGCGTTATGCAACCGTCACTCCATCCATCCGTGGGACTTTTTCACCTTTCTGCGCAGAAACTTTGTGCCCATTACACACCAGCTCCCCATGCCCCAACCCCTGGCAGACACCCTGCCCCTCTTTTTACTTTCTGTTTCTGAATAGAACTATGACTGTTCCTTATGTGAGCGGAATCCTACATTTGTCCTTTTGTGATTTGCTTTTTACCCAACATCATTTCTTCACAGGTCATCCATGTTGTAGCAGGTGTCAGAATTTCCTTTTTAAGGCTGGATAGTCTATTTTATGTATATACCACATTTTGTTTCTCTGTTCATCCATCAGTGGACCCTTGGGTTGCTTCTACTTTTCGGCTGCTGTGTTTACTGTGCAGTTTTAAGATCCAGTTTTTGACTGTAATGTCAAGGGAAAAAATGTGGCGCTCTCTAGGTTTTTTTTGTCCTTTGTATTTTTTTTTTAAGATTTTATTTATTTATTTGACAGAGAGACAGAGGTCACAAGTAGGTAAAGAGGCAGGCAGAGAGAGGAGGAAGCAGGCTCCCCGCTGAGCAGAGAGCCCGATGCGGGGCTCGATCCCAGAACCCTGGGATCATGACCTGAGCCGAAGGCAGAGGCCTTTACCCACTGAGCCACCCAGGTGCCCCTGTCCTTTGTATTCATAGATTCTAGATCCAGAACACAACTTCCTTGAAGAATTCTACCCCTGAATTTGGTCCCGTCTATTCAAAGTATATCTGTAATTTACATCTCGTGGCTGCCGTTGCTGTTGGGTTCTGAAGAAAGACCAGCACCTAACAGCAGGGGTAGAGCCCCCAAAGTACAGTGGTGGCTCCCACAGTCGTGGGCGAGAAGCGGCAGAGAGAACAGGGAAGCGGGCGCTGGGAGGCCTCGGCAGTGCGACTTGCACATCAGGCCTCCAATAAATAGTGCACGACAGATATGTTCCCGTCGGGCTGATGCAGCTCCTGCTTCCGGCCTCCTGATGATGGAGTTTTTATTCTGGTTCATGAAGCCGGATAATATTTCCGCAGCTCATTACATTCTTTTATGTGGGCAAACACATGGCATCTTTCAAAGCTGACAGCTGCGATTCCCTGGAACACCAGATGCTTTTCTGAAGTCCATGGGTTTATTTTTTACACTCTGGAAAGTCAAACAGTACTCTGCCAAATCCAGCTTGATTTGAGGAGGAATATGCAAAATTGCTATTTTTGTTGCCACCTATAGACTCTTTTTGCCGTTGATGAGATGGAACAGTTTATGGATTAGGAATGGTTTTGGTAAGTCGTGGTGTGTTTCAGAGGCCGTTGGATCTTGCGTAGCTCAGTCATGTGATTACACATGAAACCCGAGAGAAGAGAAACCTTTCATAGCACTCTAGACCCTCTTACTTTCCTGGGGCTTTAGTAATTGTGGCCTGTGAAACATTCGACCTTCAGGATTTATTGACGGACGTATCTTAAGTATAAAGATCTACTTAAAAGATGTGTCTACCCCGGTTTTTTTCTAACCACAGTTGACCCTTGAACACAGGGGTTAGGGACATCGACCCTCCCCTCCCCCCAGTGCAGTTAAAAATCTGCTTATAACTTTTTTAAAAGATTTTATTTATATATTTGACACATACACACAGAGAGAGCACAAGTAGACAGAGCAGCGGATGGAGGGAGAGAGAGAAGCAGTCTCCTAGCTGAGCAGGGAGCCTGACATGGGGCTCGATCCCAGGACCCTGAGATCATGACCTGAGCTGAAGGCAGCTCTTTAACTGACTGAGCCACCCAGGCGCCCCAGAAATCTGCATATAACTTTTTTTTTAAGATTTTATTTATTTATTTATTTGACAGGGAGAGGCACAATGAGAGAGGGAACACAAACAGTGGGAGTGGGAGAAACAGGCTTCCCGCTGAGCAGGGAGCCTGAGGTGGGGCTCGATCCTAGGACACTGGATCATGACCCGAGCCAAAGGCAGACGCTCAGCGACTGAGCCACCCAGGCACCCCTGCATATAATTTTGCTGGTCCAGAAACTTAACCAGTAATAGCCCGCTGTTGACCGGAGCCTTACTGGTCACGTGAGCAGTTGACTAATGCAGATTTTGTGTCTGTCATATACCATATTCCTGCAATCAAATGAGGTAAAGAAAAAATGTTAAGAAAGTCATAAAAAATACATTTACCATACTGTACCTTATTTATTGAAAAAAATCTGTGTATTTGTGGACCTGCATGGTTCAGACTTGTGTTCAAGGGTCCATTGTCGTGTCCTTTAATTCTCTAACAGGGATTGGCTGTCAAAAAAAAGTACGAGATCACCTGGGTGCCTGACATAGCTAAGTGCTATTGGACAGAACGTGGTTTGCTGCTAGGGTTATTTGGGGGTGCCCAATAATACTGTTCTGGGTTTTTTTTAAGATTTTATTTATTTATTTGACAGAGATCACAAGTAGGCGGAGAGGCAGGCAGAGAGAGAGGAGGAAGCAGTCTCCCCACTGAGCAGAGAGTCCGATGTGGGGCTCGATCCCAGGACCCTGGGATCATGACCTGAGCCGAAGGCAGAGTCTCAACCCACTGAGCCACCCAGGTGCCCCCAGTAATACTGTGTTAACGGTTGAAAGCAAATGCGAAAAGAATTGAGGTAGAATTAATATGTAGAAGATGTGTTTTTTTTTTAAGATTTTATTTATTTATTGGACAGACAGAGATCACAAGTAGGCAGAGAGGCAGGCAGAGAGAGAGGAGGAAGCAGGCTCCCCGCTGAGCAGAGAGCCTGATGCGGGACTCGATCCCAGGACCCCGGGATCACGACCCGAGCCGAAGGCAGAGGCTTTAACCCACTGAGCTACCCAGGTGCCCCTAGAAGATATGTTTGAGCCAAGTGTAGGCTAAGGTGCCTCGCAGACAGGGAGCTGTACAAATAAAGATTTAACTAAAGAAAGCAGTGGGCATGGTGGGTCGACGTGCAGCCCCTCCCGGCGGGCGGTCAGTTTGTGCCTGCGCCGAAGGAGACGTTGGCTCCAACAAATTGTCGCCTTTCCTAGTAAACGTATGTCGTGGGCTTTATAATTGTATGAGCTTTTACCCAGTTTGTACATATTTAAGTAACATAATAATAAAAATAACTGGTCAACACCAGAGGTCCAGAAACCTTTTCTCTCTCAAAAGGCACTCACACGTTATTCAGGCTTGGTACGCACTTACCTGGAGTTCGATTTTGCTGCACTTGCGTGAAACCCCGGCAGCCAGGTCCTTACGTTGGGTTTGTTCGAACCCAGCCTGAGGCTGAAAACAACCAGAGGCGGGGCGGGGTTTCCCTTGGTGTCAGCGAGTGGCCCTTCTGCGTGGTGAACTGAGCCGGTTCTGGTAGTTTGTTCCTTTGACCGTCCTTCAGTTCTGGTCGGGCGAGGCGGAGAATGCAAAAGAGGAATGGCCGCGTCCTCGGCTTCTGGGTCTTAGAGCCGTGGAAATTTACATGGTGTACACACTGTGCCAATGTCACCTTACTGTGGAAAGGTGGGGGGGGGGTCCCTTTATGTTCCTGATTCTTTTTTTTTTTTAAAAGATTCTTATTTATTTATTTGACATATGTTCGTGATTCTTAGTCATGTTTCTTTTTCATGAAAGGAATTTTTGATTGTTTTGTAAATGGTCCTCAAATACAACTGTATCATATTTTTAACTTTAAAAGTTTAGAGCTTTTGGGGGATCTGACTGGCTCAGTTGGAAGGGCATGTGATTCTTGATCTCAGGGTTGTAAGTTTAAGCCCCATGCTGCATACAGAGATTACTTTAAAATAAAATCTTAAAAAATAACATATACACTCTGTTCATTCCACAGATCTAAGTTAGACCCAGAAGAAATGGAGCATGCTGCCGGTATCTCATTTACCGCTTACACTTACTTTGTGGGTAGGGCCCCCACCAGCTTTCTTTGGATATAATTGACATTTAACATTGTATTAGTTTGGGGCGCCTGGGTGGCTCAGTGGGTTAAGCCTCTGCCTTCAGCTCAGGTCATGGTCTCAGGGTCCTGGGATGGAGCCCTGCATCGGGCTCTCTCCTCTGCGGGAGGCCTGCTTCCCCCACCTCTCTGCCCGCCTCTCTGCCTACTTGTGATTTCTCTCTGTCAAATAAATAAATAAAATCTTTAAAAAAAAAACCACATTGTATTAGTTTAAGGTGAACAACAGGTGCTTTGATATATCTACATATCTGTGAAATGATCATTACAATAAGTTAATTTAATATCCATCACCTCACATAGTTACACATTTTTTTCTTGTGATAACATTTAAGATGTACTCTTAGTAGCTTTCAAATATGCAGTACAGTATTATTAATTATAATCGCTGTGCTGTGCATTACATCCCCAGGAATAACCAGTTTTCTTTTTTTTTTAAAGAGCTATTTATTTATCTATTTTAGAGAGAGAGAGACCAGGCGCTGGTGAGCGGGGGTGGTGGGGTCGGTAGAGAGAAAGAGAGAGAGAAAATCCCCAAGCAGACTCCCCACTGAACGCAGAGCCCAACTCAGGGCTTGATCTCATGGACCTGAGAGCCTGACCTGGACACTTAACCGACCGACTGACTGAGCCACCCGGGTGCCCCCCCCCTTTTTTTTTTTTAATTTATTTATTTGTCAGAGAGAGGGAGAGAGAACGAGTGACAGGCAGACAGAGTGGCAGGCAGAGGCAGAGGGAGAAGCAGGCTCCCTGCTGAGCAAGGAGCCCAATGTGATCATGACCTGAGCCAAAGGCAGCCGCTTAACCAACTGAGCCACCCAGGCGTCCCTCCCCCGCTTTTTTTAAGTAAGCTCTATGTCCACCGCAGGACTTTAACTTCTGGCCCTGAGGTCAGCAGTCGCACGCATCACCAACTGACTGACTGACAACTGGAAGGGTGTATTTTTGGGAGTAGGTGTTCTCTGATTCCATTGTACAGAAGAGAAAACTGAGGTTGAATTTGTTCCTCCAGTGGTAGTCTTTGACCTGGCTGCCTAGCCCTGTGACTGTGGGGCCACTGGCCAGCATGTAGGGGTGGCCCGGCTGCTGCTGGCTCACCTCCAGACCAACCTGGATCCCACCAGCCAGCCTCCCACGCCCCACCCTTGCCTCTCCTGATTCTCGACAGGGCTGGTGTATGGCCTTTGCTTTAAAATTCCTCTTCCTTTCTCTTCTGGGTTCCCCTTTTGATCTGTGTCCGACCCAGTTCCCTGCTGGGCAGGAAAACTTCTCTCCCCAGTGCCCTATCTCCCCAGCTTTTCTCTTTAACAGAAGCCTCTTGCTCGTGCGTGGGCACCACTGGCGTTCAAATAAAGGTCTGTTGACTCCGGAGCCAACGCTCTGCGTCGGTTCTGTGCTGCGGCTCCCTGGTTTGTGCCTCAGTCCTGGGGGGACGTGCTGCCAGAGCGGAGGGAAAGGACGCTGGGGAGTGCGAAGTCAGATACTTGGTAATTGACGTGGTCGGGGTGCGGGGCGGGTCGGAAGTTGCTGGTGCTCTGGGTTTGAAATAGACCATTTGAAAAATAAATAAAAAATAAATAAAACAGAACAGTCCATCTGAGTCCGTAAGCACCTCCTGTCTTTGGTCAGCGGTTGTACGAGATGCCCCAGGGAAGACTTCATCTGGGGATGGCGGGGCAGGGGACTGGGATGGCTTCTCCCCTCCCCCGGGGAACAGCAGGTCAATGTTTACATTTATTCTGGCCTCGGGAGCTGGGCAATTAGTTTCCCGACAGGCGTCCTTTCCCTTCCAGGTATATTGTATTTCCTCATTCTGTGGAAAACGTTAATAGTGAATACCGTTGACTGCAGGCAGGATTCAGGGCTGCCTGTACCCGAAACCTTTTCAGGGAACATCTTGTTACCTGGTCCCCGCCAGCCCCTGTGCCTTTTACAAAAGTTCTCTTCCTGGCTCCGGTTATGTTTACCTTCAGCGCCGTATTTTCTGCTCCCAGTAACTGAGTGTTGTATATTTAGCTAATTAATTGGTTGTTTAGCTAAACCCATTTATGTCTTACATTTATTTCATATTACAGAGGGAGTATTTTATCTGCATTGTCTAAATGAAATAAAGATTATTTCTGTTGAGCTTCTGTTTGCCTTTTCTTTTCCTTATAGAAAGTGGGAGACATGTATAATAGTATTTATACCAAGGTGGTTTTTTTTTTTTTCAATGTTGGCTACTCATAAACTTGACACAGTCTGTTTCCACCAGAGCCTCATGAGATTTGAACTTGTGTTTCTAGGGCCACTGGAGTGTTTCTAGGGCCACTGGCTAAATAATATTTATCATTTTAGTCTGGTGAACACATGGATTTTTTGAGGGGTGCATTTTCGAAGTATAATAGAAAAGGTAAATGTCAAAAAAATTTTGTGTTAGGTGTCCTTCCTCTTCGTGTGCATCGCCGAGTTTGCTCCTTGGGACTGTAGGGCGGCCGTGTCCTTACCCGTAGTTCGTCACTCTCTCCCTCTTTGCGGGGCTCACAGGTAGTGGGGAACAGTAGCCGCGTGTTTTGACAATTGTTCTTATTCTATGTCAGGATCTATTATTAAACGTTCTTTTTTTAATCTTCCACAATTCTGTACATTAAAGAAGATGAGGACATTTAGTAACCTCCCAAGACCATCTTCCGGCTGAGGGCAGAGCTGGGATTTGAAAACGGTCTCTCTTCCCAGGGTCTGTGCTCTGAGATAGAAAGGCCATCTGCATCAGGAGTGGGGAGGACCTGGGTTCAAATCCTGCAACATTTGCTCCTCTCAGCCTCCCATTTCCTCATTTCAGAACGGAGAGAAACATTTCATAGAAAGATCCTCTCTAGTAAACGCATTAATCTCGGTAACCTTTTATGGTGCATATGTAGGCCGGGAGGTTGGGAGTCTGTTCTCAAGCTCATTTCCCCCATGGTGTGTGGTCTTTGCACACAGCTTTGCCTTCTGTCCGGGCCACCTCAGCACCTGCCCTCCAGCATCTGTCCTAGGGAAGGGAGAGAGTGTTTTGAGTAAGGGATCTTCTGAATTTCTCTAGGTTCTTCTGAAAAGAAGTTCGTCTTTTTGTTTTCTTATAGCACGGTTAATAGGTGTTTGCTCCTTTTCTTCATATTTAATAGGTATGATTTTTTTTTAGAATAGTTTTAGGTTTACAGAGAACTGAGCAGATACTACCAAGTTTCTGTATACCCCTTTATAATTTCCCATTTATTTATTTGAGAGAAAGGGCGGCGCACGTGCTCACGTGAGCAGGGGATATGACAGAGGGAGAGACAGAATCCCAAGCAGTGAACGTGGAGCCCAACGCTGGGCTTCATCTCACAGCTCCGAGATCAGGACCTGAGCTGAAATCAAGAGTCTGACCCTTAACCCACGAAGCTACTCAGGCGCCCCTTCCCCCATTATTGACATCCTGTATGGTGTGTTCGTTTCGATTGATGAACCGATAGTAATACATTATTATTAACTGAAGTCTGTAATTTACATTAGGATTCCCTCTCTGTGTTGTACATTCTGTGGGTGTGGACACGTGTAGAATGTCATGTGTCCACATTACAGTATCGGACGGAGCAGTTTCACTGCCCAAAAAACCCTCTGCGCTCCACCTACTCCCCCCTCCCTTCTCTCCTCCAGTACCTGGGAGCCACTGAGCTTTTGGCTGTGGCCTTCGTTGTCCTTTACCAGAGTGTCATGTGGTTGGAATCCTAGGGGACGCGGCCATTTCATTAAACAATAGTCATTGGAGTTTCTTCCATGTATTTCTGTGGGTTGATAGCTGATCTTTCTTTATTGCTGAATAATATTCCATCGTGTGGATGTGCCCCAGTCTGTTTATCCACCTTTTATGGGACATTGTGGCTGCTTCCAGTGTTTGACGATTAGGAGCAAAGCCTTCCACACTGCGTCCCTTTCAAATGCCCTTGACTGCGCCTGCTCCGTGCTGGATGATGGAATCGGGTTCCTTTATCAGGAAATCCTGGGCACTGTAGAAAATGCTTCCCTAAGTTGGCCTGTCAATTAAACCTATATATACTTGTGTTTTTATTTTTATTTTTCTAGCTTTACTGAGGTAAAAATGATGAATACTAAACTGTGCATTTTAAAGATGTACAGTTGGGTAAGTTTTGTCATGTGTATATACCTTTGAAACCATCACTTAATTAAGATAATTAACATATCCGGGGCACCTGGTGGCTCAGTGGGTTAAAGCCTCTGCCTTCAGCTCAGGTCATGATCCCAGGGTCCTGCAAAGCAGGGAGCCTGCTTCCTCCTCTCTCTCTCTGCCTGCCTCTCTGCCTACTTGTAATCTCTATCAAGTAAATAAATAAAATCTTTTAAAAAAAGATAATTAACATATCCATCACCCCAGAAGTTCTTTATGTCCCTTTGTAATTTCTCCTTTTTCCTACTGCCAGGCAACCACTGATTTGCTTTCTGTTAGTATAAATTGATTTGCATTTCCTAGAATTTTACAGAAATAGATTCACATGTACTTTTTTTGGTCTGTTTTTTTTGATTCATCATGATTATTTTGGATTCATTCATGCGTGCATAAATAAATAGTTTGTTACATTGTATTGCTGAAGAGTGTTTTGTTGGGTGGGCATAGCACAATTTGTTTATTTTTATATATTGCAGCAGAAAACATTGGCATTAAAAAAAAAGAACATTTTTTAATTTTTTTTTTTTCTGTAGGGCTTTTCTGAGATTCTTGGACTTGAGAGTCTTGGATCGAGAGTAAAACCTGTAATTTATTTTTTATTTATCCTATAATTTATCTTAAAACTCTGTGTTAATATTTGTGAACTAGAAAATAAAAAGGATACTTTTTAGGCTGTCAGCAAAAGGAAAAAAGAGAAGCAGTTACTAAAGTCACATTCTAGGCAGGAAACAAAACTAGGTCTAAGACTTGGGACCTAGAGAGGGAAGGAATACCAGGGATCAAGCTGGGGGGAGAGTAGAGCAGGATTGGGGGGATGCTGAGAGGGAAGGGAGCAGCCTCAGAGGGGTTGAAGAGAGCTTTGAGCCGCCCCAGTAGGCTGTCCTTGAAGGAATTAACCGATGTTAAGTTACCTTTGTGATCCGTGTGTGGGTTCAGAGGTTGCCTGTTTTCTAAGAAATTCCCTCTGCTGCCAGAGGTTGTTAAATAGGGTTACAGCCTTCTAGTCTGCACCTGGACAAAAGGCTTTAAATAACAAAGCCTAGTTAATAAAACAGATTTGGAACTCAGACTAATATAATTAGCTTATCAATAAGTATGAATGACTCTCTGGGTTTTGTGGAGAGAAGAAATTTATCATAAGACTTAGGATTTGGGGCATCTGCCGCACAGCCCTGCAGACATTCTCAGGACTTTAACTAGGCCAAAGGGGTGGTAGTCAGGTCAAAATGTTTGTTACAGGATTCAGTTATCCATTGTAAGTCAGCCAAGAATAGCAGAGCAACTTCTTAAACTTTAAATGTGGCTCTTGAGACTGAGGAACTTTTTTTTTTTTTTTTAAGATTTTGTTTTATTTATCAGGACACACCAGCAGTGGGGTGGGGCAGAGGGACTGGGAAAAACAGATCCTCGCTGAGCAGGGAGCCCCGTGTGGGACTCGGTCCTAGGACCCTGAGATCATGACCTGAGCCGAAGGCAAGTACTTAACCGACTGAGGCACCCAGGCATCCTGAGGAACCTAGCCACGTGCGGTTAGTGGCTGCTGGTTCCCGGGACAGGTCTGGAGTCATCAGTTCAGTGATTGGAGTGGTGGGTGTTTTCCTTGCTACTCCAACTTATTCCCTCCTCTCCCCTGCTCCCCACTTGTTTTTTGGGTGAAATGTATGTAGTCAAATTTGTGTATATGAGTTAGATGAGTATTTGTTGGAATCCTGTCATCAAATGGAGAATGGTTTAGATGAATATAAATACAGACATGGTAAGTGGTAATCTATTGGCTTTACAGTTCTTCCTGTTTTATTTCAAGTTTTTTTATCCTTCACAGTTTTGACTGATTGGCATTTTAAATAACTCTTGAATTTTTGTGAGAAAATAATTAAATGGAACCTGTTGCAATCTCTGATCAGGACTGGGCAGACGATGTCCTGCTGCCTGTTTTCTAAAATAGAAAGCTAAAAAATAGTATTTACATTTTGTAATGGCTGGGGAAAATCCCAAAGAATGACGTTTCCTCACATGTCAAAAGTGTATGAAGTTCATTTCTCGGTGTCTGTAAGTCAAGTCTCCTCGGCGCACAGCTGTGCTCATTGGTTCCCGGGTTGGTGGCGGCGCCGTGTTTGCGACAGAGCCCGTCTGGCCTGTGAAGCTGGAAATATTTGTTATCTGGCCCTTCACTTGCAGGAAAAGCTTGCTTGCCCCTCTCTCCAATTTTTAAAGGTCTCTATGCAGACACTGGAAACTTACTAGAACACTGACTGGCCCTTTGTTTTTGATAGAAAGTTTGACGGTGGAGGATGATCGATTGGATGGAGCTCGTTTGTTTAGATTTTGAATGCTGCCTCTTTACACAGGCAGAAGAACTTGTGAGCGAATGAATACAGTTCAGAGCACTGGGAGCCACAGTTCTCTCTGTTCTGAGGCCCCCAGAGCACCACAGGGCTGTAGGATACTTTTAATTTTGGAGGAGAAACAGGGATAGTCATCATTTCTTGGACACCACGCAAGCTTCCAGCCCACAGTGGCTCACATTTTAAGATTAGATCACACTGCATTTTTTTTTCTTAAGATTTTATTTATTTGAGAGAGAGAAAGAGAGAGAGAGGGTGCACATGCACAGTTGGAGGGGGGAACAAGAAAGGGAGAAGCAGACTCCCCGCTGAGCAGGGAGCCCAACGTGGGACTTGATCCCAGAGATCATGCCCTGAACTGAAGGCAGCCACCTAACTGACTGAGGCTCCCGGGCACCTTTGAATTTTTTTTTTTAAATATTTATTTATTTATTTATTTGACACAGAGAGAGAGAGAGATTACAAATAGGCAGAGAGGCAGGCAGAGAGAGGAAGGGAAGCAGGCTCCCTGCGAGCAGAGCAGAGAGCCCGATGCGGGGGCTCGATCCCAGGGCCCCGGGGATCATGACCCAAGCCGAAGGCAGAGGCTTTAACCCACGGAGCCATCCAGGTGCCCCATTACCACGCAGTTCTTGCCAGGCCGTGGAGAACTGTGCCGCTGCTGTCACTGCTGGTCATCTGAAGGCCAGTGAAAGGGCCGGTGTAGAGGAGCCCGGTGTGGGCTGCCGGCAGGGGACATGGATGGGCACTGCACAGTGACTGCTCCCTGATGGAGGCCCGGCACGCTCAGTGGCTCCATGCCCTGCATCCGCATGCTGTTTTCTAACTGAAAATACGTGGATTTTAAAAGAAATTCCGAAATTCTTCTGTCCTTTCACAATACTGTTTCCTGCGGAGAACTGTTGGAGCCCAGGAGCGGAGATGGGAGTGAGGGCACCGGTGACACGCACGCGCGCCCTCCCAGTATTTGCACACTTCTCTGGAGCGCCGCGTGGCACGTGTGTTTTCACAGTAATAAGGCTGGTTTCTGTCACGGTGTGGTGGCGGTGAGGGCACGTGCTAGAGAGAAGCATGGCAAAAAGAAAGTGCTTCTGGTGGAAACTGTCTCCACTGTTTGCAGTTGGGAGTGTGTTGGCGCCTGGCTCGTGAGCGGCGCGCCTGCCATCTGGTCTTCGCTGCAGCTGTGCCTTCCGCAGCGCGGCGCACTCCTACTCCAACGGGGAGGCCCTAGGAGAGAATCCAAGTGCTTTCGCCTGATTACTGGGGCATTCATCTCCCTGCCCTCCTCGGCCCTAGAGCTCACAGCCCTGGAGGCTGAAGTCATGCCTTCTCCACACTAAATGGTCCCTGGAAAGAAGGTGTGATCAGAACCATGGGATTTGAGGTTTTCTCAGATGAAATCTAGAATTTAAATTCAAATGTGTTTGATCTCAGAGGGAGGCGGCTTGGGATCGACCAGATTTTTACAGATTTCTTTTTAGCTTTAGCAGAGCCATGGTGTGTTCTTGTTTGAGCTTCCCGGTGGGTGTTCCGGTCTGCCGCGGCTGGACGTGTGGGTCTCACTGAAGACGGTGGTTGAGGACAAGGATTTGGCTGTAAACGCAGCGCCTCCCTCCCCCGGTTGTGCGCTCTTTGCTACCCTCGTGCACTTGCTCGTGCCCTTGAGCTCCTTTGAAAATTCGCTCATCAGATCAGGGTGTCACTTAATGAATTTGGATGAGTCAAGTATAACGTGGCCAACCAGGACCACAGCTTTTCTTTAAAAGGGCTCACGCTTTCAAAAATGTACGTTTGTAAATATCCCGTTAAGTATGAACACGTGCACTCCCAGGTAGCCTGTAACTCGGAGCCCCTCCCGTGGACGGACCAGAAGCGGTGGAGGTAGAGGAGCCCACCCACTGAGCGCTGACTTGTGAGGAGACCGTGGCAGGCCCCAGGTTCCCGGGCGGTGGGCACGTTCCGTATCTATAGTTCGCCGAGCTGTTGGTATGCTTTTGAGTTTCAGCACCGGACCTAGGGGTTGGAGCTCTTCTCCGAGGGACCTCCTGGGCCCGGGCCCGCTTCTGAGAAACCGCCCTTCTGTAAGCCGGTCTGTAAGGCCGCCCCGGGCTGTGCTCCCTTCGCTCCCCTCTGCAGGTGCGCTTGTGGGGAAGGCCTTTCACCGCCCGGCCTGGAGCCCTTCCCCCGCGCTCTCTCGAGCAGCTGTAGCGCCAGTACAGCTCCTTGACACTTGTCACCTCCTCCGTGTCTTCTCTTCCGCTCCTGTCTACAGGATGTGTGTTCCTGTCTTGTCTCTGAAGCAGCCCCATCCCTGTGTCCTCCGCTGTCGTGTTTGCTGGGATCGTAACGCGGTGCTTCGATGGTGGCCCCTGCACGCCCCTGCCCCTTCGACAGTCTGTGAATTACGGAATCCTAACTCTGAGGGACTTGGGTCACTTTGCCCGCTCATCTGATAGGTTTTATATTTGCTTCCTTGAGCCCTAGTGACTTCTGACACACACTTCAGCCATGTTTAGTTTTTTCACTTACGGATTCTTCCTGGGATAGAACCAGATCTGTGTCTAAGTGAGTTTGATGGTCGTGTCCAGTGCCGTAGAATATCCAGGTTGTTACACGGAAAGCAGCTGGCTTAGTTTGTTGGCTAAATTGTGTACGGACATAGTTCAATTTAAGGCTAGATTCTGTAAATGGAATTTCTTTTAAATGGGTTTTCCTGGCAGAATGTGCTGTTAAGCTCATTAATTCTCAAGTTGAAATGTCTTCACTAAAATGTGGTTTTCTTCAGCACAGTACAAGCTTCTAACATCTCCAAATTACATCCAAAGGTTGGTTGAAAACTGAAAGTACTGTTGCCAGGCTCCCGAGTTACAGGCTCAGAAATCCCTCTTGCAAGAGGAAGAGTGGGTGTAGGAAGGTAGGAGGGAGCGGAGTTACCCAGAAGGCTGCGTTCCTCCAGGGGCGAATGGGCCAGGCCCTGGTTTTGTTTTGTTAGTGAGACAATTGCTGTGTTAAACGAAAAGAGTGAGCGAATGATGATAACAGTTAGTTCTCTGGCAAAAGCATCTTTTCCTTTTTAAGAGATTCCGAAGAACATTTCTCTCTCTCTGGAGAAGTTCCCTCTGGAAGAGTTAATCCTGTTCAGCCTTTCTTGATTTTTGTGTTTGATAAATGCTGAGTGCGAGGAAGTGACTTGATGGTATTGCGGACAGTCGTGAGAAAGGAGACATTTGGAAATCCCTGCGGCTCTCCTCGGGCGGTCATCTGAACCCAGTGCGAGCGGAAGCCTGGGTTCTCGCTCGGTTCTCCCGGGGAGACTTCTGAGCGCCGAGAGAAGACTTGCCGGCCTGCTTACTCGGGCTCATTGGCCCAAACAAGGTTTTAAAAATAGGGAAGTTCACATAGAAATTCCAACTGCTGTCTTCTCTTGAACAGCCGGAAGCTGGAGCTCTCTGGGCCTCAGAGCTCCGGTGGCAGGACTGGGCAGGGGTCCCCGTATGGAGGCGCGGGTCCCTGGTGGTCCGCACACCCGGCCGCTCCTTGGGCTGGGGCCTGAGCAAACCTCAGGGTTGTGCACTTCCACAGATCAGGTAGGACAGTGTCCTCCTCGTCAGTCATATACAGAAACATTGCTAGTTTCCACATGCCCCCCCCAAGGTGCCTTCTCCTGTTAACATGTTTCCCAACTTTTTCTTTGGAGAAATTTCCATTTTTAAAAAACTTGAGGAAGTATAGTGGATACGTGTATAAATTTCCACTTAGTTCAATTAACACATTTGCTTGCTTTCTTACACACACACACACACACACTCACACACGGACGCACACACATACACGGCATATGTTTTGACCTAAATGCTAATGCATGTATTGCCTAAGAAGAGAACTTCTGCCTGACGGTCACCATCATCACACCGAGAGATGTAACACCGGCAGAATGATTCTGTTTCGTGTGTGATGCATGGTCACATTTCCTTCCGTCCTCTGCGCGGCTCCTTTATTCTAATCAAAGAGCCAGTGTGTTCAGTGGTCTTGTCTCTTCAGTTGCCTTTATTCTAGATCGTTCTCTGCTTTTTTTGGTTCTTCTTTCAAACATGAGCATTTTTCATTTAGTTTTTTTTTCCATTTATTTTTAAGAGTGCAGGCTGGTGGTTCTGCGCAGTGCGCTGTAGCCTGGCCCTGTCCGACGGGTTCCTCGCGATGAGCTCCAGGCTCAGCATCCCGTTGTGAGGCTGTGGCGCCCCATCCGACAGCCACTCCAGCAGTGCCACTTGAGGGTCCTTGTGTGCACCCGTGACCGAGGATTGATGCTTGCACAACTGGGATTCTCCCAGTTGTGTCGTTTGCTCCAGTGCTTATTAGGTGACATTTTCCTGCATGAGTTCCTCCCCTGCCCGTTTTTCTTGAGTATTACTCCGTGGCTTAGAAAGCTTCACTATCTTTTCTCTTTCTGGTGCTCAAATGACCCCAGAGGTGGGGAGGGGAACCCCTTCGGGTTGGTTTTTGTGTCCTTTTCTCCTGTCTCCATCGGTCACCGAGTACATCCTTGATTTCTGGTAAGTTCTTCAGATTCACCTTGACCTTCCCTTCCTCCAGACCTGTCATCGGCCACTTCACGGTGCGTGCGTTCCTCCGTGGTGGGGGTGGTATTTAGAAACCACGATCTAGACGCCATGTTTCTCGTGGCTGCTGAGATGTCGTTGCTTCTAGGCCCTTCCCTGTGGCTAAAACTAGAACATGTATTAATGTTTGTAATTAAATTGGAGCGCTATTTTTCAGAGATTGTAGCAGATTAGTAGGTTGTAGTTGGTACTGGAAACCTGGAATCTGGGATCTGTAAGCAATTTCAGAGACTTAAGGCTTTCTGCAGGCTTCTAGAAAGTTAGGGTTTTTTGTGCCAACAGTATGCAGAATCCATTAACCTTATATATATCTCTGAAAGATTGGCCCAGGTTAGGTGAGCACAGAAACGAAAAGCTGGATTCGTTGGTTTACTTAGTAAGTTTTTTTTGTTTTTGTTTTTTAAGATTTTATTTATTTATTTGACAGATAGAGGTCACAAGTAGGCAGAGAGGCAGGCAGAGAGAGAAGGGGAAGCAGGCTCCCTGCTGAGCAGAGAGCCCCATGCGGATGCGGGGCTTGATCCCAGGACCCTGGGGTCATGACCTAAGCCGAAGGCAGAGGCTTTAACCCACTGAGCCACCCAGGCGCCCCTATTTAGTAAGATTTTATTCCATAAGTCAAAGAATGTTTATCGAACAGTGACGTTGTTTTAGGCAATGCCAAGAGAAATGGCACTTGGTGTCTACACTGTGGCTGAGTAACGTGTCTGGGGCGGGGTGACCGGCGCAGAGCGCGTGGAGGGAGGGAGGTGGATGATTCCAGCCCTGTGCTTGCAGGGCTGCCGCCTAAGGTGCGGGTGAGCGTCTGTGCACAGGCGCCTCCGCGGCCGGATGGCTTTACCGGGAACGCAGCGTTTGTACTGTTTGGAATCAGGCCAGGCTGCGTGGGAAATGCCCTGTGCCGGCCACTCTCTTTCAGGAGTTTAAACGCTGTTGTGGGTATTTGGAAAGTGATCTAATAGGCCTTTGGGTAGGAGAGACCCTAGCTTATGCAATTTCTTGGCGAGTGCTTGCTTTTCCTTTATGTAACCTAAAGAGAATTGTTTTGGGGCACCTGGGTGGCTCAGTGGGTTAAAGAGAATTGTTTTGTTTGAAGCCGTAGTGTTCTCAGGTTTTCAGTATGTCAGGGTGTTGCAATGTACAAAGCCAGCTTGTTTGTTTGTTTGTTTGATGCATTACAGTTTGGAAGTCAGTTTAGATGGTTTTCAGTGTCTGTAGAACAGATGATAGCAAATTTTTTTCTAGAATTGTTCATGTGTAGTGCTCTAACAAATTTTAGGGCCTCCTTGAGACTTATCTGTGGTGTTATCTCAGCGGTTGGATAAACTTCTTAAATGTTTATTTAAAATACATTAAGAGGGGCGCCTGGGTGGCTCAGTGGGTTAAAGCCTCTGCCTTCGGCTCGGGTCATGATCTCAGGGTCCTGGGATCAAGCCCCACATCGGGCTCTCTGCTCAGCGGGGAGCCTGCTTCTCCTTCTCTCTCTCTCTGCCTACTTGTGATCCCTTTCTGTCAAATAAATAAATAAAATCTTTAAAAAAAAATACATTAAGAGACAAATACTGTGTGACTTATCAAGACTATAGCATTAATGGGATTCAGAATGTATTTGAGTGGAGTAGGGTAGTGGATAAATACAAAGAATGTTTCTGACTCTCAAAGTAAAAACATTCAAAAAACCAAATATAACTGGTGGCCACATAAATTTTGCCTCCCTTCCAGACTGTCCTATGCGAGACTGTCATTAATTTTCTGAGAAGGCAACTCTCATCACATGGTCAAGTTCCTTCCTTCTCCATCCCGAGCAGAGGTGGTCAGCTCCAGGGCGACCAGCACTGCACCCCCAGGGCCTGGTCACAGTGTCACTGCAGCCCACCATCCCCACCCCCCACCAGCTTTGGGTGCCTCTTCGTACCCCGACATTCCCTTGAGGCGTGCTCCTGGGTCCTCTTGCCTGGACATCTCTCTCCTCCTTGCTGATTATAAACAAACCAGTGTTGGTGCTTCCTCTTCCGTGCGGCCTTCCCAGACCATGAACTCTCTGAAGCTTGAGGGTGTTCTCTTTCTCCTCAAGCCTTTGTGCACTTGCTTATTCTTAGGACACGCTTTTATGTTACCCTGATTCTCTTTCCTGAACCATCTGCTTCCATTTCTCCTCCCTCCCACATTCGCTAGCATGGGGTCTGGTAAATACGGAGATGGCAGCAGCACGGCCCAAAGGTTTCAGATTGCTGTAACCCTGCGATGTTACAGGGAGGGAGGAGAGATGGACAGGGGTGGCGGGTCCCCTGCAGCAGGACTAGTGAAAACCAGCTGGAGGCGGGTTATCGGGTGGCTCTGGTGCTTTACGGGGTTTCAGCAAAGGTGTTGTGATTGGAGTATTGCTTCTGTTCACACATCAGGCCTGTGCATGGGGCCCATCAGGAAACTTCTGCAGAAACAACGCTCTCGTTAGTTTGCTGATGCCCCAGACCACTCACGCCTAGTCCGAGGGAGGATCAGAGCAGTCCTCGTTGCCTTCAGATTTTCATTCATCTTTTTAACACTGTACAGTTCTTAAATCTGTGCTTGGTTGTGATTGAGGTGGGAAGTCAGCCTCCCCACCCCCCCATTTTTAGGCCACCTGCTGGAGGAGTGATACCCCGGCCCTGGGCTTCTTTTTGATGCTCCTTCTTACAGCTCAACACTTGTCATCCCGAGTCCAATGGTTTCCTTCTCACACACCCCTGTGAGCTGCTGGGTGGCTTAGGTTTTAGTGTGAATGTAGCAAGGCCTTCAGCGAAGTTGTCTTCACAGATGACCACACACACACACACACACACACACACACACACACAGCAAACTCGGGTGCCTGAGTGCATGTTCTGAAAGCTTGGATGAATTATATAGCAAGTGAAACTTTCTTTTCTTAATTAAGTTTTTTATTTTGTGATAATTGAAGATTCACGATATATTGATAATACATTATTCATAAGGAATAATACGGAGAGATACCGTGTGCTCTTTAACCATTTTCCCCCACTGGTAGCATTTTGGGAAGCTCTGGTACATCGTGGGAACCAGGGCTTGATGTTGATGCAGTGAAGATACAGAACAGTTTCCAAGCATCTTTCTTTGTTACCCTGTTCCGGTCACACCCCACCCCTGCTCTTACCCCACGGCAACCTCTCATCTGTTCTCCATTTCTACAGTAGTGTCATTTCTTTCTTTCTTTCTTTTTTTAAGAGTTCATTTAATTTATTTTAGGGGAGGAGAGGCAGAGGGGGAGAGAGAGAGAGAATCTCAAGCAGACTCAGTGCTATGCGTGGAACCCAACACGGGGCTCAATCCCATGACCCTGAGATCAGGAGCTGAACTGAAACCAAGAGCCAGACACTCAACTAACTGAGCCCCCCAGGTGCCCCTATAGTGGCGTCATTTCAAGAAGGTTACAAAAATGGTTAAGTCCTTGATCCATTTTGAGTTAATTTTTATATAAGGCATGTGGTTTAGGTCCATTTTTAGTCCCGAGGTTCATTTTTTTTTTCCTTGCCTATCGGTGTGCAATTTTTCCAGTAATATTTGTTGGTTAGGCTACACTTCTTCCATTGAATTGCTTTTGCACCTTTGTCAAAAATCAGTTGGGCATATTTGTGTGCGTTAGTTTACGGCTCTCTGCTTTGTCCATTGATCTCTGTGTCTATACCAAGTACCAAGTACCTCTGCCAGTACCAAGAGCCTGGATCACTGTAGCTATGTAGTCGGTGCTGATACCGTATCATGTAAGGTGACTCCTCCCAATTTAGTCTTCGGTTTCAAAATTGTTATAGCTATTTCAGTTCTTCTGCTTTTCCTTATCAATTTTAAAATAATCTTGTCTGTAGCTTAAAAAATAATAAGCCTTTCTGGGATTTTGTAGGAATCATGTTAAACCTCTATATATGGGGAGAGTTGACATCTTTACTGTGTTGAGTCTCCCAATCCATGAATATAGAATGTCTTTTTTTTTTTTTTTTCAATAAAAGTTTATGATGTAAAAAGGAAGATGGCTCTGATGTAACATGCTGACATGTATTAAGAGATGCTTTTTTTTCCCAGGGAGAATATCAGTGTTGCATCTCTGTTCAATTTCTTTTTTAAAAAATTCTTTTACAGGCCTATGAAAGGAGGTTTCCTACATGTCCTTTGATCCCGATGTTTGTGGACAGTGACACTGTGAATGAGTTCAAGAGTGAAGACGGGGCTATTCACATTATAGAACGGCGCTGTAAGCTGGACATAGACGCACCAAGGCTGCTTAAAAAGGTGCCTGTGGGGACACCTTAGGCCATCCCCAAACTAGAGGAACTAATATTCAAAGCCCGTGTTGCACTTGGTGTTATTAATAAGCCCCTTTTCTCTTCATTTTGTTTTCTAAAGATTGCAGGAGTTGATTATGTTTATTTTGTCCAGAAAAACTCACTGAATTCTCGAGAACGTACTTTGCACATTGAGGCCCACAATGAAACCTTTTCCAATCGGGTCATCATCAATGAGCACTGCTGCTATACCGTGAGTAACCGGCCTTCGGGGACAGATGCGCGTGCAGCCGCTGCACTCTGGGTGGGGGGTTGCTTGACCCCCACTTGTCACCGCCATCCACTGCCTTGTCTTGGAGGGTGGCTCGGCAGCAGCTGTGGTCCCTCATTTCTCATTGGCGGAACCAGCAAGGTGGCAGGTGTGGTTTACTGCAGAATGGACTACGTTACCGTAGCGGTTAAGGGAGCCCGGTGACGCCTTGATTTGTCTTTAAATGTTACCTTAATATGTCCCTTCCTCTCGGGCGCCACTCTGACACTCTAGAAGTATATATGGAAGGGCCCGAGCTAGTTTTCCTTCGCTCTCTGAAAGTAGAGCATTCCTGTGAACGTACACCGAAATGGGGCAGCGCAAAACAGCAAATTACCATGAATTTGTATGGAAAAATTTGTTAGTATTCCTAGACTCAAAAAAAATAACCTCTTTAGGGTTTTCTGAGACCTTAGGACACATCTTGCTAACAAATGCCCAAAGTAAATGCAGATAAAGCCCAGATGCTCAGAGACTCAGCTCTAGGCTCCGGAGTCCTGATGCTGGGATGCCGAGTGTTGCTCTCCAGGAGGGGCCTCGGGCTTGAGCTTGGGGTGTGAGCTGCTCTCTAATAGCTTTTGCAAAACAGTGAATGCTGCTTTTGCTTTTTGCCCTTTTCCTAAAAGCGGAAATCCTCTTTGGATTTCTTTTGGTTATCAAAACTAGGTAAATACATAGATCTTTCGGAAAAGCAAAGTGGTGGAATGCAGACTCTGGGGAGGGGGGGATACCTGTAATGCATTCCTCTAGGATGGGGCTGAGGGCTTTTATCTGCCGCCCCGTCTTCAATAACTTCTGTTACCAGATTATTAGAAGGATCTAATAGGGTCTTTCTGCTTCTCTCGTACCTTCCTACAACGTATCTGTAGCACTGAATCCAAAATGATCCTTTAAAGTGTATCAGATCACGGCATACTCTGTGCAGTGCTACTGCATTTTCCTCAGAGGAGGGGCCCAGGGGCCTTCCGGTGGCTTATAAGGCCTTCATTTTCTCTTAACCACACATCTGCTGTCCTGCCTGCCTTGTGCACAAGCCTACGCACAGTCTTGGGGCTCCGATCTCGTAGGCGTGCTTCCCTAAGGACCTTTGCTGCAAGCGTGCCCTCTGCTGGGAGCACTCTGCCCCTGGTCTCTGCTTGACATGCCCCCCACCCCACCTCCTTCAGTCTGTGCTCCCTTCTGCCCTTCTGGATGAAGCCAGTCTGAACACCCTGTTTAATTCTGCTGCCTCCCTGCACCCCACCCCACCCCAACACACACCCCGGTCCTTTTAACCTGCTGCACCACCATTCCTTTCTCCCTTGGCACTTGTCTTCTAGCAACAACAGAATTTCTTACCTCTTATGTTTACGGCTAATTGCCATTCTCCCCCTCCAGACCGTCAGCTTCATAAGGCCGGGATCTTTGATTTGTTTATGATGGAGAACACTGCTCAGTAAATATGGTGACGGGTGAACCAAGAATGAAAAGGAAGCTCTCCTTTTTTTTTTTTTTTTTTTTAAGATTTTATTTATTTATTTGACAGAGAGATCACAAGTAGGCAGAGAGGCAGGCAGAGAGAGAGGAGGAAGCAGGCTCCCTGCCGAGCAGAGAGCCTGATGCCTGATGCGGGGCTCGATGCGGGGCTCGATTCCAAGACCCTGGGATCATGACCTGAGCTGAAGACAGAGGCTTTAACCCACTGAGCCACCCAGGCACCCCTGAAGCTCTCCTTTGAATAGTCATTTTAAGAAATTTTTTTAGAGTATTTTAGAAATATTTAAGTCTTTTCATGATTTTGAACCTTTCTGTACATGTTTCCATCTAGTGCTTTCATGATAATAACATTATTGGTCAAATAAAATGTTTTCTTTTGTTTGCCAGTTGATTGAAGAGTAAATGACCTTTTCAGTTGTCACCACAATTAATGGGAATATCTCTCATTTATCTACAGGTTCACCCTGAAAATGAAGATTGGACTTGTTTTGAACAGTCTGCAAGTTTAGATATTAAATCTTTCTTTGGTTTTGAAAGTACAGTGGAAAAAATTGCAATGAAACAGTACACCAGCAACATTAAAAAAGTGAGTCCACATTGGGATTTTATGGAAAGGGGGGGCAAGAGCCTCTGAGGTGCTCTGAGCTGGCAGTGTTTTCAGAAGGCTGGAAATGGGTGTTCAGGGATCCCCGGCGTTTCAAGACAAGGAAGTACTTTGGCTTTTCCCCGAGCCTTGTGTTCCAGGGCGCTGCAGGGTAGGATGGGGGCTCAGATAATGCTGGCAGCCAGTGGGGTCAGGAGGAGCCTGTGGCCACTGGCTGTGGCACCCTGCTCAGAGTCACTGGCAGGCTGGGGCGGGCCGGGTGAGGCGGGAGCAGCCGGCGTACAGCGCCTCCAGCTGGCACCTTCGGGTCTGTGGGCAGGAGGCACTGCTCGAGGAGATGCTTGCCGGGGATCTCCTGGGGTCCCCAGCCTTTGGATTATTATCTGTGGAAAAATTTTCCTTCTCATTTTTTTTTTTTTAAGATTTATTTATTTGATTGGGTGGGGGGAGTGCGTGAGCACAGCGGGAAGGTGCAGAGGGAGAAGGAAAGAGAATCTCAAACAGGCTCCCCGCTGAGCCCGAAGCCTGATGTGGGGCTTAAACTCACAACCCTGAGACCATGACCTGAGCTAAAATCAAGAGTCGGACACTTAACCGACTGAGCCACCCAGGCGCCCCACTTTTCTTCTCATTTTTATCCTGCTGCTCAATGTTGGTGTGGAATATGGTTGTGAAGTGTATCCATGTGGGGTTCTGAGAGCTTCTGGAAGGCCTGCTTTCTTCTCAAGGTGTTCGAATTTGGATGGAGACACAAAGCATACACTGAGTACAAGTGTGATAAATCAGTGCTTCTAACTAGTCCTAAAAAGAAATTCCTTCTCTTTAGATACTATTTCCTACACCTTTGGAGAAGAGGAAGTAAAACAGTTATGAAAAACAAAAAACACAAAGGCATTTCACTTTTCTTTTTATAGATTTATTTTGTAGCAATTCAGTTTTTATTAGTGTTTTAAAAACCTGCGGGAGATGAAAGATTTAAACATTGAATATATGCTAACCTTAAAATTGGTTTTGTTTTAAAGGGAAAAGAAATCATCGAATATTATCTTCGTCAGCTGGAAGAAGAAGGCATAACGTTCGTGCCCCGCTGGACTCCCCCTTCCATTGCCCCGTCCTCGGAGGCCTCCTCATCGTGCAAGAAGCAGGCATCGTCCTTGGCTGTTGTGGTTCCCGACGCTGCCCAGGCGGAGGGGCCGGGCAGCGAGGCCCTCAGCAGCCCCACCGGGCCACCCGAGCCCGCAGCGGGGACCCCAGACGGTGCGTTGGAGAGAGGGTCGTCCCGCAAGTTAGGCCGGGGGACTCTGTGGAGTCCTTTCCCCTCTGCTTCCTCCACCCGTGCTTGTTTCCTGAGGACACGTGGAGATAATTACTGTCCCTTTGCCACCTTTTATTTTTTTCCTAGAATGAAGAAACATTTAATGTTTTTTAATGGGCAGGAGGGTTATATCAAGTTGTTCTTTTCTTGATACCAGGAAATGTGTTTATTCTGAGACATCTTTAGGGAATGAAAGGGAGCAACTAATCCTTTTCACAGCTGTATCACCATCAAACCCTTATACTCACTCTGTGCTAGGCCCTGCTGCCAGCACCTAATGAAAATTTACTCAACCGTGGTTTCACCTTACTCCAAAGTGCTTATTACCCTCATATTCTGCATGAGGGAGCTGAGGCCCGGAGGAGCTGAGTAACCTGCACAGAGTCACACAGCCGGTGGGTAGTGCCGCTGGGACTGAGCTGAGGTGGCTGGCTCTGGGGTCTGCACGTAGCCGGTGTGCTGTGCTAAACACATGTGCACACACACAACACGCGCACACATCTGTTTATTTCTCAGAGTGACACCCACTGTGAAACCACCCAAGAAAATTCTGCCACTCCTAAGTTTTGTTGAAGTATTGGTTTCTCTTTCCATGCTTTCTTCTCTGTAGTGAAACTGTGCAATTTGTTTGCCATTCAGTAGGTCACAGGTGGCGGAGACTTAAATTGGTTTGGGAACATGTTTTATTTTTCCACCTCGTGAATGTTTGCTGTATTTTAGCTACCCGATCATGAAGAAGAAGATTTCTTGTATTCTTTTTTTTTTTTTTAAGATTTTATTTATTTGACAGGCAGAGATCACAAGTAGGCAGAGAGAGGGGGAAGCAGGCTCCCCGCCGAGCAGAGAGCCCGATGCGGGGCTCGATCCTAGGACCCTGAGATCATGACCCGAGCTGAAGGCAGAGGCTTTAGCCCACTGAGCCACCCAGGCGCCCCTCTTGTATTCTTGAGTGCAGTAGCTCATTTCAGAATAGATTTAAGTCTACATGCTTGGTTTATGTCATAGTTTTATGTCACGTAGGTCTTCTTTATATAAGTTTGAATTAAAATAGTCACTCGTCATCTGTTACAGATTTTCTCCTGTCGTGAGTAGTGTTGCAGTGTTGCAAATAGAGTTGACCACAAGGTGGTCAGGGAATAAAACCGAATCACTAGCTGGACCTGGGGCTCGGTCAGTGTTTTGATCTTACAGACTATCACCGAGGGTCTCCAGGGCGCCGGCTTGGCTCTGCGGTCCCTGGAGTGTTGTTGAGTTCTGCGACTCGAGGAACCACACTTAACTTTGCTGAGCAGGACCAGTTTGGAAGCCTTCACGTTCCAGTGTCCTTTGTGTAAACGTTGTCCTGTAACTTCCGTTGCAGACAAACTAGACGCGGACTACATCAAGAGGTACCTGGGCGATTTGACCCCGCTACAGGAGAGCTGCCTGATCCGGCTTCGCCAGTGGCTCCAGGAGACCCACAAGGGCAAAGTGAGAACCCACGCCCCCCGTGCATGGTGCTGTCTTTGGAGCTCTGGGCCTGGTCCTGTTCTTAGTTTCATAGAGGAAATGTTCCCTCCTGCCATAGTTGGGGATGTCCCTCTCAGTCCCAGTGTCAGGGGGTCTGTATTTCTGGGTGTGACATCCAAGTCCCTCCTGGCGAGTCATGTTGCCCTGCTGTGTATGATCAGCTGTGCTTTTCGAGGTTTACCAGAGGAGGGTCTCCCTTAAAAACAATTACAGGTCAAGTTACAAGGCAATATTATATTCCAAGTATTCAGATTTTTTAAAAGATTATTTATTTATTTATTTTCGATAGAGTAGGGGGAGGGATAGAGGGAGAAGAAGGGGGAGAGAATATCCAGCAGACTCCCCGCTGAGTGAGGAGCCCAACGTGGGACTCGATCCCACGACCCTGAGATCACAACCGGAGCTGAAACCAAGAGCCGGACACTCAACCCACCGAGCCATCCAGGCACCCCCAAGGATTCAGACAGTTTAATTTTCAGAAGCTTCGGAAGGATTTCACAGATGGTTCCAAGAGCAGAAGTGTTTGAGCTTTCATTTTGAGGCTTTCGGTAGAATTTTAGCCTTGTTAAGGAATCTGGTTTTTCTAACAAGCTTCATACTGATAGGGGGCTGGTGGCGAGCACAGGCAGGCTGGCGTGTCCGGCTGGGTTCTGGCGTCAGTAGAGGGAAGCTGGGGTTGCACGGAGTTGGCCCGCGCGCGAATTCCCTCAGCCGCCAGCCCGGGTTACGAGAGCCGTGTCCTGAGGGTCGTTCAGTGTCACTTGTGGAGACCACGGCTGTCAGTTGTGGTGCGCTCACCCCGCCCCAGGCGCTCTCACGATGAGGTCCTCCCTGAGGTGGTGGCGTTTCTGTCGTAGGAGGGAACTGAGGCACGGAGCAGTGAAGTCACTGGCCTGAGGCGAGTGAGCACTGGGGTGAGGCTTTGAAGCCAGGCCTGGGCGGCAGCGACGCCATCCCCGAGCCTCATGCTCTCCCAGCAGTGCGGTCATTGGCAGGCTCCCCTCCCGCCACCCTCCTGTCCCCTGTGGACCAGCGGCGAGCGCGTGGCCGCAGAGGAAGAGACAGCCAGGCCGGAGGAGACTCCGACGTGGTTTTGGTCCCCTTTCACGGTAGCAGACTTTGGAGGAGGAGTGCGTTACGGATGCCACCAGCCCGACCACGGTCAGCACTTGTGTATTGTCACGCTTGTTCGGGTGGCCTGAGAGTGCGGAGAAGTGCGCCCGGCTCGTAACCCTCAGTCAGTCCCGTGAACTGAAGCATCTGATGTTTAACGAATTATGTATGCCTTTGCTCTACTTGGCCGAAACTGAAATGGGCCACGATAAAGATTATTCCGATTAACGATACCGATTTTCTAAAGCATTGAGGAAGGTTTTCTTTAGTAACAGTTCATTTTAAGTAGCACGATAATGCAGCTCCCTGTGGTGAAAAGTGACAGTTTTAGAGTGTTATTCCCTTAGTAACTTGTTTTGGTTTTTTTTTTCCCCTTAGCAACTTTTAACATGGCTTAGAAACATCTTTTTCTCTCACTAGATCCCGAAAGACGAGCACATTCTTCGGTTCCTACGCGCCCGGGACTTCAATATCGACAAAGCCAGAGAGATCCTGTGTCAGTCCTTGACTTGGCGAAAGCAGCACCAGGTGGACTACATTCTGGACACCTGGAGCCCCCCGCAGGTCCTGCAGGACTACTACGCCGGGGGCTGGCACCACCACGACAAAGGTGGGCTGGGCGTCCTGGACACGCTTCGAGGCCACACTGCGTGCGGTCGAAGGGGCCCGTCCCGGGAACAGAGGGGGCTCCACCCATACGTCCAGCCGCTCTCCACCCCACCCCCTCGGAAGCTCCCCGAAGCCCCCATAGAGCAGCAGGGGCGGGCTGTCTGTTCCTTCCCTCGGCTCGTGGCCCCTGGGCCACCAAGTTTCTTCACCTCCTCTCTTGGTCACAAAGACTTTGTTTTGACTCATTTTAAAAAACCGGCCTGTTGGAGGGCAGCGTTTTCAGGAGCACAGTGCTAGTAAAGGAACTGCAGTCCCTACAAGATCTAGGACAATATGTAGCCAGGTTTTCTATATCAAAACAGTGAGGAACTTCAGCTGTGTTTTGGGCAGGAAGCAAAACACAAGCCAAGGAAGTGATGCCCCTAAAACGAAGGCTAAGTTAAGCCGGGTGCAGTTCTCTTGGATCGCTTTCCGTAGCGCGCCTTGCAGGAAAGCGGGCGTTTGCCAGAGGCCTGCTCACTGTTCGCTGGTTCGGAGCTGGACAGTGGACAGAAGGGAATCGTGGGTGTAGAGTGGGCACGAGGATTGCCCTGGAACTGCCCCCCCGCCCCAGCAGATTCTTCCAAAACAGAGCAGCTCGGATTTGTCTGTTTTCCGGACCTCATCTTCTGTACTTTTCCAGATTAATTGTAGCTCTTTGTTTTTCCTAGCAACATATGTTTATTCTACTTTCCCACCCTTCAAAGATTAAAGTTTTGTAGTGAAACATTAACAAATGTATTTTATAAATATGGGAGACACCTTTTATAAATCTTCCTTTCAACAAGATTTAGGAGCACAAAGACCTTTTTGTTTTAAGTTGAACAGATCTGGACCCAAGCTGGGTGATAAGTACAAGGAAAGTTGGGACTTCTTTGTCAGGTTGACGGGGCCGACCCTCCGGTATCAGGAGACAAGCCTCAGGGGCTCGTCAGTAGCAGATTCCGTTCCGGGCCTTTCTGCCGCTCCCCTGTGGCACCGAGTGTCGGGAGTCCAGGCTCTAGAGACTCTGCGGACTCCAGGGGACACTGTAGCCACCGAGATCTTTCTCCCTCTGTGTCGCTGGCCCGTGAGGACAGGGCATTTGTATAGTGAGGGAGGTTCCTCTCGGGTTCCATCTGCTACACCTCCGGGCTGTAAACATGTAGAGCCAATGTCTGCTGCTTGGGGCGGATTTAAAAATGTTCTGGAAGTCGTCATTTATCCTGATCCTGTGGGTGGGAATCAGGGGATCCTGGCTTTTAAAAAGATCTAGACATTAACGTTTTGTTAACTCATGAAATGAAAAAAAGAAAGGTGTTTTCTCTAAGAAACAAAATTTTAAAATACTCCATAATCACAGAAAAAAGTTTCTGTGGATATTCTGAGGTGTACCCCCCCCCCACTGAAAGTCAGCTCTGCTCCGCCCCCTGGTGGTGGAAGTGAGGAGGCCTAGCGGTGACCCAGTCAGTACCGGTCCTTAGGGCCGGATGAGAGGTTGAGATGTGACTGGTGTGTCTTATCCTGGGCACAGGGGCAGCGGCTGGGGGGAGCTCCTGCCCACACACAGCCAGCTGCGGCTTCTGAGTGGGAAAGCGCGCTCCTTGTCAAGGCTCCCAGAGTGGCGCTGTCGGCTTCGCTTCGGGAATGCCGCTGATCATCCCTTTCCTTCCCCTCCTGCAGACGGGCGGCCGCTGTACGTGCTCCGGCTGGGGCAGATGGACACCAAGGGCCTGGTGAGAGCCCTCGGGGAGGAGGCTCTGCTGCGATACGTAAGTGCCTCCTGGGGAGGTCGCTGCCCCCTTCCTTTGCCAGCAGCGTGGTGATCTCACCGTGTTCCAGCAAGCACGGAGAGCTTTTGTCATTAGGCCAGTCACTTATCTGTGGAGCATGAGGAATAGCGTGGAGGACATTAGGAGACGCGAGGGGGAAGTGAAGGGGGGAGTCACAGGGGGAGATGAACCACGAGAGACGGTGGACTCCGGGAAACAAACAGGGTTTCAGAGGGGAGGGGGCTGTGGGGATGGGTGAGCCCGGTGATGGGTATTAAGGAGGGCACGGGCTGCGTGAGCACCGGGTGTTAGATGCAGGCAGTGAGTCGTGGAACAGCACATCAAAGACTAATAAAAGAAAACTAACCAAGTACTGGGTGATGACTAATATAATAAAAATTGTAAAAACTGTATGTTTCCAAAGCAATGATAATTAAAACATAAAATTCCCATTTAAAAACAGGCCAATCTATTAATATATTTTTAAAATTTCAAAAGAGGGCACGGAAGTTATAAAAATGTTTTTCAGAGGGAAGCATCAACAAAAAAATCTGTATGGCCACTCAAGATGACTTCGCGGGGACCAGTTTTGGGGCCTCTTATTTCCCTGGCTTGGTCCCACCCCTCCCCTCTCCACTTGAGCTGTCTCTCAGGTCAGGCCTCTTCACAGTAGTCTTTGCCTGGCACTGCCTTACTCGCAGGTCTTCACATCTCTTACCTGGACGATTATAAATGCTTCCTTCCTGCCCCCCGAATTCCAAGGCTGCCCCCAGTTCAGCCTCCGCAGTGTGGGCAGTTTAAAGAGAAGGATGTGCTTAAATTAAAAACCAAACAAGGGCGCCCCGGTGGCTCGGTGGGTTAAGCGTGTCTGCCTTCGGCTCAGCCCATGGTCCCAGGGTGCTGGGATCGAGCCCCGCATCAGGCTCTCTGCTCAGCGGGCTGTGTGATTGTCACTTTGTTTCATAGCTTGATGCAGTGCTATTACTTAGACTAATCGTGGACTTTTGTGGCCATTTCGCACACAGGTTCTCTCCATAAACGAAGAAGGGCTGAGACGGTGTGAAGAAAATACAAAAGTCTTCGGTCGACCCATCAGGTAGATACTAATTTTGTTTTTCCTTCCAGCTTACTGAGAATGTGGGGTAAATATCTCTAGTTGACCTTTGGTGCCAAAATCTGGTTTGATTTTTAGGCTTTTAGATTTCTAGAACCAAGTCTAAATTCCCGTTTTCTGCAGTATTCCAGAAGGTAGAAGACAGAAAGCCGTGCAGTTGGGTCAGTTGGGAGGGATAGGTGCTGGATTTTGGTATTTGTAGCCCTGAGTGAGGCACTGCTGTCCCCTCAGTCTGAGTGGGTCGGCCTGTCCGGTTAGTCCGCGGGTCCTTGGGAGCCCCAGGGCGCAGGTCGGCTTTGTCTGTCGTAGCTGCGGGGCTGCGAGGACCTTGTTCTGCATTTCTGAGCCGTACTTGTCGCTATGGTGAGCTGTTTGGGAAATGCGCGGTGGCGCGGGGGTGGACATAGGAAGGCCCAGCGGGGGACCTGGGAGGGCAGCGCCGCCCGGCAGGAGGGAGTCTCGAGGGTCCGGTCCAGTACGGACCTGTCTCGAGTGTCGGCTCCAGTACGCATCTGCCGGGGCAGAGCTGCTGGCGCTGCAGGCCGCCGGACGTCAGAAGCCACACTCGTGCGCCGCTCGGTCTGTCGAGGTGGCCCGGCGAGTCAGGCCCAGCGCGTCGGGCGCCGAGTCTGCGGGGTCGCACGCGGGTCCGAGTGGGGTTCCTCGCGGCCAGCGAGCCGCTGAGCTGCTGCTGCCCCGGGATGGGGCTCCCCCACGGGTCCGTGCGCTGCGGGCCACGGGCTGGAAGCGCCGTTCTTGGCGCTTGACGTTTTAGAAACTCGTCTCGTTTTGGAAACGGCTCTAAACGGCGGTTTCGTACTGTCAAGAAGGAGATCGCTTAGCACGTGGTTTGCACGCGTGCGTGTCTAGTGCGTGGCTCACACGTCTGCACCCCTGCAGCTCGTGGACCTGCCTGGTGGACCTGGAGGGGCTCAACATGCGCCACCTGTGGAGACCCGGCGTCAAGGCCCTGCTGCGCATCATAGAGGTGGTGGAGGCCAACTACCCCGAGACGCTCGGCCGCCTCCTCATCCTGCGCGCTCCCCGCGTCTTCCCGGTCCTCTGGACGCTGGTGGGTGTGGCTGTGCCGCCGCCCGAGCCCGGAGCCACTTAGTCGGTGCCTGGGCCGGCTTTTCTGTCCCCGGGTCTGTTCGTCTTAACTGGTCAGGAAATACCAAACGTGGAAACATACAGGCCCTGTCAAACGCTCAAGGGAGGAAAGAGCTCCTGAGAGTCCTTTTGTCACGCAAATAGACGTTATGGAAAAAGTGTGTCAGGCTCCCTGCCCCCCCCCCACAATACTGTCACATGATAATTTTAATCTTTGGAAATCACACAGCAGAGTGAAATGACTGCACAGTCTTTTCTCATTGCCTGCAGGTTAGTCCGTTCATTGATGACAACACCAGAAGGAAATTCCTGATTTATGCAGGAAATGACTACCAGGGTCCCGGAGGCCTGCTGGACTACATCGATAAAGAGATCATTCCAGATTTCCTGAGCGGGGAGTGCATGGTATGTATCGAGGCAAGCCACTCTGCCTTTGGCTGCTTTACGGGGGTGGGAAAGGTGGGTGTTGGTTGGTATAAATGATATTCAGACTTTCAGTTTGGATTACTGTTTTTTGTTCTGTTTTTTTCTTTATTTGGCTGACATTTCTCTGACCCAGGGCTAAACCACACAGACCCGTTTTGGTAATTGTTGGCAACATGTGTATTTCTTCATTGTTAAATATAATGAGAATTTGTTTTAGAGCCTAATGTAATCGCACCTTGCTTTATTCGCTCAGTTCTGTGCAGGTCAGATTCGTATAACTGTTCTGAGGAGCTGTGCGTTTTATAAAAACACTTTGAAAAGCTCCACGTGGTTCTGCCAGATCGCCCCCTTGACATTAAATAAGGGTGACATTTTGAAGGGGACACGTTAAGAGAACTACTTCTGTCATCTGGGGGCTTCATTCATGGTGTGGCTAGGCTGTCGGGCGGCCACATCTGTCTCTGTGCCCTGGACTGTGATGAGGGATCCTTGAGCACCACAGCCCCCGGGGCGTGCTCAGCTCCCGTGAGGGTGAGGGAGACCGAAGGCTGCAGAGGCCCAGGTGGCTTCCTCCGTTGACAGCTAAAGCCAAAGGGGAGTCTGGTTGTCCTTAGAGAAAGGATCTCCATCAGCCTATGGAAAATAAAGTCGTCCTTTTGAGAGGTGTACACACTAGCTTGGATGCACGTATTTAGCTAACAAACCGGCTCTTCAGGGGAGTCTTCGGGTTGGTTAGAGGAGTTTGGGCAGCAGCGGGATTCAGCTTTCAGGGCCTCGGTCCCGCGTCAGGAATGGCAGACCTCAGCACAGTGCGGTGTGAGGGGCCGGGGAGCCAAAGGACCCTCCCTGACCGAGGGCCGGGAGATTAACCTGGGAGGTCAGCTGTGGAGAGACCCCCAGACGACTCACGTTAGGAACAGTCCAGAAGTGGTTGGTCCTTCTGACTGTGAGCTGGAACAGAGGGAGACCTCATTCACGGCACGCCGGACCGACCGTGACGGGTTCCCCACGGTGAGAGTCGTCCTCGTCCGTCCATGGGTCCAGGCTCTCCTGCGCTCCCTGCTGGGTCCGTCTGACAGAGGCTGCCTCTGGCTCAACGCCTCCCAAGCCGATCGTGTAGGAGGTACTGGGATTCTCTGAACCTCAGTGTTGAGTCACTAGGCCAAGGTCAGTTAGGAAATGTGTGAAGTATATAGATTCTAATTAATCTGGCCCATTGCAAGCGGACTCAGAAGAGGCTCTCCTTAATTACTTTCTGTCTCGTGTTGTGGACCGATCTGACTTGGGTTAGACAACAAAGCTCTCATCGTTGATGAATTAGCTGTCATAGTTTATGATTAAAACCTGCCTGTAGTTGCTGAGAATAAAACTTTTTTTTTTTAAGATTTTATTTATTTATTTGACAGAGAGAGATCACAGTAGACAGAGAGGCAGGCAGAGAGAGGGAAGCAGGCTCCCTGCTGAGCAGAGAGCCCGATGCGGGGCTCGATCCCAGGACCCTGAGACCATGACCTGAGCCGAAGGCAGAGGCTCAACCCACTGAGCCACCCAGGCGCCCCGAGAACAGAACATTTCTTAGCATCGTGTTTTCTCCTACAGTGCCGTGTAACTGCTTGTCATTCTTCCACGAAGCAGTGTTGGTAACGGAGCCCCGTGCCTCTTACGTAGTAGTGTAAATTCTCTGGGAAGTTAGCGTCAGCCTGTTCTCATGTAGCTCCCAGAGGTTTTAAAAAGTTAGGTTGCTCAGTCCTGTGGCTGGCGTTAGGACGGTGCCAGCGTGTTCCATTCCCAGGCGGCCAGGGTCATTGTGCCTGCCGGGACGTGGCCTGCCACGGAGCGTTGGTTCTCAGAGGGCCCCTCCGTGTGCACAGTGTTCACTGCTGTGTTTGTGTTTCCAGTGTGAGGTGCCCGAGGGCGGACTGGTCCCCAAGTCTCTGTACAGGACTGCGGAGGAGCTGGAGAACGAGGACCTCCGGCTCTGGACCGAGACCATCTACCAGTCTGCAAGTGTCTTCAAAGGAGCCCCGCACGAGGTGCGCCACGGGCCCGGGTGGCAGGGACCCCATCTCCACGGGGACCTTCCTCAGCGCATCTCCCCAGCAGGAGCGCCTTCGGAAGCATCAAATGCTTTTTCTGGTCTTGGCCTTTAGGGTTTATTTTCTTTTCCCAAACCTTGAGTTGGGGTGAAAGTCTGCGTTGAGGGACAGGCGTCTCTCGAGGGACCTGTGCCCAGAAGCAGGCGAGGCCCCCTGACCTCTGCTCGGCCAGGGGCGCGCGGGCACGGGGCCGGCGGCTGGTGGGGGGCTTCCCTGTGGGACGCGGGCTCCGCGTCATCTAACAACTCTGCAGGGCTGGTTTCCGCGTCTGCCTCTTCACGACCGGGCTTCGGTTATTTCTGTTTGTGGAGGAATTTGCCTGTTTTTGTAAGTCAGGCAGGGTCCGGAGAAAGTAGCACTTTTCTGTTTTCCCTTCTTGCGGTCACATTAGTGCAGAAGCGAGAGGACCGCCGTGTCCTGGGCTCTGAGGGCCCACGACCGAGTGCGCTTTCGCGAGCTCTGGGTGGCGCCGTTTGTGCCTCGGGGGTGGTTGCTCCAACGGCGGCGGCGCGGGGCACGGAGCCAGGGCTCAGCGCGCCGGGGCCAGGCGCTCGGGCGGACCCCTTCCTGCACCTGCCATCCGTCCTTGCTGGCCTGTGTCCCGGCGCGGCCGCTTGTGGCGCAGGCGGCTGCTGTTGCCGTGTTTGGACAGGCAGGGGCAGATCTGGTCTGCCCCACGCGTGGGTTCGGTGGGGAAACCTCAGATTTTTCACGGCTGTGTCTTGAGGATTATTTCTGGTAATTCCGTATTCGGAGGCCCGGCGCGGGCAGGTGGAGTTGTTCTTCCTCTTAGGTAACTCGTTCTGGTCTGTGGTAGGGAGCTCGCTGGCGGGGACAGTTCTCGAGCGTCGCAGGGCATGTGGCAGGTGGAAGTTTTCTACATCGGAATGCTAAGCCCTGCTCTGGGGGTTAAGTAAAACACAAGTGAAGGCCACGAGAGCCCTGAAATAAGGGCTGAACAGCCGCGTCTGGGGAGAGCTTGGCCCCTGGGGAGCCACTGCGCTGCGGAAGGACGGTCGCGGCGCCCAGACAGGACTGTCGTGCCTCGTGGAATCTGCTATTTAGGGAGAATCTGGCTGTGTGGTGAGAAGCCGCAGTGGTGGAATCGCGGGGTCGGCCTGACGGGCGAAGCGCCAGCCGGGTCGCCCCTGAAGGAGGGGGCGCTGCCGTGCCCGGTTCCCCCATCCTGCCCCCAGTAATGCGCTCAAGTCTGACTCTGATCAGTCCCTGCTGGGAACCTTGCCAGGGGCGCTGTGAGGAGGTTTGAGGTGGGTGCTGTCCCCGTGGCCCTCCCCTGCCCCGGGCCGCTTGGCGGGCCCTGGCTGCCACTGTTCCTTGTGAGTCTGTCCCCTGCCCCTGCCTGGAGCGCTTCCTTCTGTTCCTCCACGTGCCCTTTACTCAGCCCCCACCTTCTCTGGGGCGTTCTTGTGCTCGCCAGCCTAGAACAGTCCACGGAGCCACTTCTGAACCATCTTGAGTCACTTCTGCTCTGTGTCGTTATGGCCGGGAGCCAGCGTGTCGGGTGCTGACGGTCGTGCAGTGGGGAGTCTGGGCTGCGGGTGCGGCTAAGGGGGGGGCGCGGAGCTCAGCCCGTGACATGGAGCAGGAGGGCTGGGAGGAGGGAGAGCAGGAGAAGCTGGGGGCGGAACGGTGGGTGCGGGTGAAGAGATGGCTGATGGGCTGATGGGACAGGCCTCCCTCCCTCCGGCGACACGCGAGGCTGGGCCCCGAAGCTCCCCCCAGAGACGCTGCTGCCCGTGTGTTGGCCTGGGGCCCGGGGGCTCGCGCTGAGCGCACTCTCTGCTTCTAGATCCTCATTCAGATCGTAGATGCCTCTTCAGTGATCACTTGGGATTTTGACGTGTGCAAAGGAGACATCGTCTTCAACATCTACCACTCCAAGAGGTCGCCCCAGCCCCCCAAGAAGGACTCCCTGGGGGCACACAGCATCACTTCCCCAGGAGGGAACAACGTGCAGCTAATAGACCGCGTCTGGCAGCTGGGCCGCGACTACAGCATGGTGGAGTCTCCTCTGATCTGCCGAGAAGGGGAGAGCGTGCAGGTGGGCCGTCTGGGGCCGCCGCTCGGGTGCTTTGTCTTCTGAAGGGAGGGGTCTGCTGCCGCCTCGCTGTCCTGCGCGGCTGGCGCTGCCCGTCTGCGGGGGCGCCCGTGGTGTGTGCAGCGCTGGCTACGGTCAGAATGACCCGGGAAGCCCAGGGAGCCTCCGAAGGCGGGGAGCTCAGACCTGAGCAAGGGTTCTGGGAGGAATTCATGACTTTTAGCTCAAGTGCCCGAGTTTTCTTGAGAAGTTAGTTTTGCAAAAGCGACATGGAAGGCAGGGAAAGGCTCACTCCGTGCCCGCGGGCAGCTGGGTCCGGCCTTCCCCGAGAGGACAGTCACCCTAAACAGCAGGGAGACCAGCACGTGCCGGGGGGGCTGCTAGCTGTTGTCACTGAGCCCTCGCATTCGTTTAGAAATGCTCTGTCAGCTCATTCTTCAAATCGTGGCCGGTCGTGTTCAGCGCTCATGCTAAGAGCGGTGGTGCTCAGGTGCTCCTGGCCTCGCGACAGATGCACAGTTCTGCCGCCTTTACCATTCTCAGGGAGGAGCCTGTCAGTGGGCGGGCCGAGAAGTAGAGGAAAAGAGTATTCTATTGGGTTTTTTAAAATAATAAACAGTTTAAGTTCCAGAATTAGTGAAGAAGGTAATTTTCAGAGGTGGACTTTCTGCCCTAGATTGCATTCTGTTAGCCAGAATGCTCTAGTAAGATCATCGGAAGTAGGTCCGAGAGAGCACCGCCGGGTCAGATGATCTGTTTGGAGCCTCTGAAGGCCGGATGAGGGGCCCCCAACCATACTGCCTCATCCCATCCCACCAGCCACCTGCTTCTGTGGCAGCTTTTCTTCCCCCGAAGCTGCAAGTCCTGGGGGCGGACAGACGCCAAGAGTCCCTCCCCGAGGCCGCGTGGCACCTGGGAGGGGCCTGGCTGCAGGGCCCGCAGACCCCGAGTGGAACCAGCCCAGGAGCACGTAGTCGACTCTCTAGCCACTGGGCTGGCCGGCCATCCTGCTGCATCCAGCGTGCTCGTGCTCGGGGAAGGCTGCGGGTAGTGCGCTGGGGCTTGGGGCCAGGCAGGGTCTCGGGAGGGAGTTCTCAGCCGGCGCCACCCGACTCGTTCCAGGGCTCGCATGTGACCAGGTGGCCGGGCTTCTACATCCTGCAGTGGAGGTTCCACAGCATGCCTGCGTGCGCTGCCACCAACCTGCCGCGGGTGGACGACGTGCTGGCCTCCCTGCAGGTGTCGTCGCACAAGTGCAAAGTGATGTACTACACTGAGGTGATCGGCTCCGAGGACTTCCGGTATGGGCTCCCCGCCCCCGGCCCGCAGCAGCACAGGGGGTGGGGGGTGGGGCTCGGGGGACTCCGGGGGCCAAGCCGGCAGGGAGCCGCGGTTCTGGGAGAGCCTGCCCGTGTGAGCGCCGGGGGTGCCAAACGGGGCAGCCTGCCGTGGGGTCCTCACGCCTCTCCCCTCCCTGTGCCGTCCGCAGAGGCTCTATGACCAGCCTGGAGTCCAGCCACAGCGGGTTCTCCCAGCTGAGCGCCGCCACCACCTCCTCCAGCCAGTCTCAGTCCAGCTCCATGATTTCCAGGTAGTGCCGCGGCGCCCGTGCCCAGGGCGTGGAGGGGACAGCGCGCCTCCTCGGACAGCCCGCCGCGCCCCGCCACCCGCCCGGCGGCCACACTGTGCAGACTCCTCACCCTCTAGGTAGCAGCTAGCTCTCCAGATGGCAGGCGTAGGCCTTGAGCCCAGACCGTCTCGACGGATCGTTTTAACTCGCACTCTCTTTAGCCATAGATTTTGTACACAGTGTGCGCAAAAGCAAATCAGAGCACAAGGGCTCTCTCGAAAGAAAAGTAGTTTGTATACAATTAAGAGGCTGACTTCGTCTCAAATGTTGATGCAAAAAATGTTTCCAGCCACCTCCACACCCTGTCCACTAGCGGATGAATTGCTACACCATCCATCCGTCCTCCGGCGGTGGCCCTCCTTCCTACACGGAGCAGGAACTGCCGGCCTGTCCCCGCACCCCATCACGATGTCACTCCCTGCTGTCCCTGGCACGGCCTGCGGCCCACGGGGCTGCCCACCAAGCCCCTGTCCTCCGAGCAGTGCTGCTCCCATGGGGAGTGCTCGGGGACAGCCTGCGGGAGCAGCCCACTAGGGGTCCCCTGGGCAGGTGACCTGCTGTCCTGTGGTGGGCGCAGGTGGGCCTGGGGGCTCTCGGGGGTCCCCACAACAGCAGGAGAGCACCGCCACCATTAAACAGCTTCTCTTTCCTCCTTTCCACATCTTTTTGGTACTTTCAGAGCAGGATTTTTCTGTATGTGAACTCGCGCAGGAGGGGTCCTTTCCCTTTTCCTTCTGGGGTCGTTCTTACCTGCAAATGCTAGTTCTGAGCTCCCTGCAGACCTGCGTGCCCTCAGCCTCCTCTCGGCTCGGTAGCATCAGGGCCCACGTGATCTTTCTAGTCCCTAGAAGGCCATTTGCCGTTTGAAGTTGTCCAGTGTTCGGCTGAGCTAATGCATGTTCTTGCGGCGCGGCTGCCTCGGGAGAGCCTGGGGCTGACGGGGACCCCGCTCCCGCGTAGACGGGAACCGCAGGCATGCGGGGCTGTGTCTGCGTGTGCAGGCGTTGGGGGACACATGTGAGTGTGCCAGTGGGTTTGTGTGTGAGTGTGGCAACGTGTGTGGGGCATGTGGGTGCGAGTGTGGCAGTGGGGGCACGTGTGAATGTGGGTGTGTGCGGGGGCGTGGGGTACGTGCGTGAGTGTGGCAGTGGGGGGTTTGGGAGTGGGTGTCAGTGTGGGGGGGGCACGCGTGTGTGGCAGGGGTGGAGGTGGGGTGTGGGGTGGACGTCAGTGTGGTGTTGGTGAGAAATGGGGCAGGTGGAAGGTGGGGTCTCGTTCCAAGGGAATCTTCATGGAAGTAGATCAGAATATGAGCCGATTTGCCTTTTGTGTGTGGTTCTGGATTCCCAGTTCCCAGCATGGTGTTCCTGTGTTGGTCCGTGTTTTTTTCAGCTTTTTATGGGAAAAGCAGGTCATTTGTGAATCTGTCTGGATGTTGCGTTGGGTCGGCGTTTGTGATAAGGATGCGATGTGTGGTGGTGGGTGTTGGAAGACATTGTTTTTAAAGATACGAGCCCAAAGCCACGTGGCCGTTAGCGACAGGTGTGAGGCACGGAAGCCTGGGCCGTGTTGCTTCCCATCTGCTCCCGGGGCCTGCGGCGGGTGGCCACGGTGTGGACAAGTGTGTGGAGGGCGTGGGTGCCCCGGGGGTGAGCCCCAGCGGGCTCTCGAATGCCGGGGCAGTGAGGCCCATGAGGCGGCCCGCGCACCGAAGACTGGGCTTCTCCGTGGTTGCCGGCCTTCCCGGAGCTGTTCCTTTGAAAAGATAGGTTCACCACAGCACCTAAAGCCTTGTTTCCAGAAAGCACATTAGGGCTAGGTAGCGCCCCTGTGCTGCTTCCGATCAGTGCTTCCTGCTTCTAAGTTCTAAGGACCTGAAGGTGGTCCCTTCCCTCTCTCCCTCTCTCCCTCTCCCTCTCTCTCTCTCTCTCTGTCTCAGACGGCGGTTTTGCTGACAGCTGCCAAGAACCGCCTCCCTCCACAGGCCGCCTCAGCCCAGGGATGTTTGTAGAACTATCTGAGTTGCAGCCATCCCTCCCTCCCCCAGTCCGAAGACGTGTTCGTTTTAAGTTGACTCAGAAGTGGCCCTGTCTTGTCCCCAGAGAGTCGAGCGCGTCTCTAAGAGTTCAAAGCCCATCACCGCGCAGACGCCGGCAGGGTTCCTCACGAGTGACGCGGCACCGGCTTCTCCTCGGGGGGCCCGCGGGCACGTGGACCCCGTGGACCCCGCCGTGCCTCTCCTTCCGCTCCTGCATTTGTTACTCTCCGCCTTTCTTTTGCACTAAGGGTTCTTTTGGTTTCCCTGTTACTAGTGTCTTAACTCACTTCTCTTTCTCAATCCATTATTTGCATATCAAATTCTGTAAATGTTTTGTAAACATATTACCTCACCTTTGGTAATACAAATCTGATAGTCTTTAAAAGATTTTTTTACTGTTATCGATAATAAATGTGAACTGTTTAAAGACGAGCCTGTCTCCTTCTTCCTGCGGAACAGCACGGGGCAGCGTCCTCTGGAGAGTGGGACCTTAGGAGATGGGAGAGGTCGAGGACAGATCTGGATCCAGGGTGCTGGATTCTAGAAATTCCAGAGTGGAGCCCCGCGTGTGCGGGACCATTGGCAGTCGCGTGGGCGGCGCTGCAGACAGATGGCAGCTGTGACGGCCGACCCGCTGATGCCGCCCGGTGCCGACCGTTCGCTCGCTCCCCCGGCAAGTGTTCCTTGGACTCCGTGCGGCCAGACATGGCTCGTGGCAGGCTGCCCGTGACACTGTTTCTTCAGTGACGACCCGGATCCTCGAATCACGTGGCTTCAGAAAGAAGAAAGTGGACAGGTGTGGACCTTCGGAACCTGGGCCCCTTTGTCGCCGGCTGCTTGCCAGTTGTGTGTAGGGGTGGCGAGGCCAGAACAGCCCGGGACAGACACCCTGTTGGCCTGCCCCCGTGGTCGCCTGTTTTCCTGGTCGGGGTCTGTGGGAGCCGGACAAGGGCGTGGAGCAGGGGCGCGACATGGCTGCAGGTCCACGGCCGCCCCGTGAGCTGAGCGTTTGCCGGCAGCCGAGGGAGGCGACCGGCGTCATTCCCACGCCAGCGGCCCCGCGTGCCTCCCGCCGTAGCATGTTGCTGGGGGGAGGACAGGCGCGCAGCAGTTCCTCTGGGCGCGGAGGGTGGGGGGGCCTCTGCCGGCCTCCGGTCGGGCCTGCTCCTGCCGGGCGGTGGGTGTGGCGGCGGGTCTCGCGGGGACGGCATGAGAAACAGGTGAGCCTGGGTTGCCTGCCGCTGTCTCTCGGCCGTCTCGGAGCGAGGCAACTAGTGGGGTGTCCTGAACAACAGTCACCGTGTTCTGTCGGGTCGCCGCACCTCCAGTACGTAGTTGTGCTTAAACGCGTCGCTTCTTTTCATACCTGAGCACAAGCGTAGGGGCCTCTCAGGTTTCCGGTCAAGGCCGAGGTGATCTCAGTAAAGTGTCATGACACACCAGTGAATCCATTTTATTTTATTTTAAAGATTTTATTTATTTTGAGGGACAGCTAGTGAGAGAGCACAAGTAGGGACAGTGGCAGATGGAGACGGAGAGAGAGAAGCCGACCCCCCGCCAAGTAGGGAGCCTGATGCAGGACTCGATCCCAGAACTCCAGGATCATGACCTGAGCCGAAGGCAGATGTTCACCCGACTGAGCCGCCCAGGTACCTCCCCCCCCCCTCCCGCCGCCCCATGAATCGGGTTGGTTTGATGAAAGGGCTTCAGAAAGCAGGGTTTCTGGGAACACGACCGTGGCATGCTGTGTACAGCAGCAGCCGTCTGAACTGCGGGCTTAGAAAGGGTTAAAACGGCAAAGTTTGTTATTTTCTACCACCACCCGCCCGGCCTGTATGGGCGGCATTCACAGCCCAACCAGGTGCTGAGACACCTGCGTAAACCCTGAACATAGCCCCAGTGTTCAGCCGCGGTCAGTCTGGGGACGGGAGCAGGGCCCGGCGAAGCCGCCCTCCTGGTGTGGAAGCCCGGGTCCCCGGGGACGGCGTGTGCGGCGCGGCCGTCGGCCCCTTGGAGCTTCCAGCACGGCCTGCCCGGCTCCCTGGGAAGGGCCCCACACTGAGGGGAACCCGCCAGGAGTGGGATGAAAACTAGGGACAGGGCGTGAGGGAGGAGAGGAGGCTGAAGCAGGGCAGGAGCGGGAAGCTCCGGCAGGGAGGGAGGGTGTTTTTGTGACCTTCCCCAGAACAACAGAAGAGGGAGCTCTGGAGAATTAAAGACGCTTTCTTGAAGCCCCTTTCATTCTGGAAGTTTATGATCTACTTTCACACAAAAATAAGCATCAGAGAGGTGCCTGGCTGGCTCAGTGGGTTGAAGCCTCTGCCTTCGGGTGATTCCAGGGTCCTGGGATCGAGCCCCACATTGGGCTCTCTGCTCGGCGGGAAGCCTGCTTCTCTTCCTCCTCTCTCTGCCTGCCTCTCTGCCTACTTGTGATCTCTGGCTGTCAAATAAGTAAATAAAATCTTTAAAAAAAAACAAAAACAGCATCAGAAAAGCGTCCCAGTCAAGTCCACACGAAGCTGAGCGGGAGCAGAGCGTCCTACAGACCAGCAAAGGCCAGAAAGAGGCGCCTGCAAGATAGACAAATGTCAACGGTTTCCTCTGAACACAGCGTCGGGGACACAGCGTACGGACTCGGGTTCTGTGTGCGCCCGCGTGCTCGCCGCGACCGGTGTGGCCACTGCCTGGTGCAGGCCGTGTCCCCTCGGCCTCATCGGCATCCCTGGGCGGCGCCTCTCGTCTCCAGGACCACCCGACTGCCTGGCTGGAAGTTTGTCCCTCGTCACCCCCGCCCCTCTGGCGACCACCAGTCCTCTGGGTGTGCGTCTGTGTTTGGGTTTGGTTTTGTTTTTTTTGTTTTTTTTTTTTAAGGAACTAAAGGACATTAAGAGAGACAGGACAGGAAAGAATGCATCAGAAAAGCCCAGAAATGAAGTGACAAGAATTAGAAATGAATGAAACCACTTCAGAAACTCAGACAGAGCTCGGACACAGGGAAAAATGCAACAGATAAGGCTCTAAGAGAAAAGTACGGAAGGGAAAATCGTACAAATCAGGAAGGACAGAGGCGAAGGGACGTCCAAGGGGACACGGCTTGACGGCGAGCAAAGCAGGACAGCGCCGAGGGTTGCTTCGGCGAGACAGAGGCATCCGGGCCGAAATCAGGCTTTCCAAAGGCTGAGCTTTATGGGGGAAGAAATGGAATAATTGGGATTTTTAGGGAAAGAAAGAAGAAGCCAGGGATTTCTAGCCAGCAGCACTGCTTGTGGGTGTCCACGCAGTGCCTCGGAGTCGGGGGGCCACACGCCCTCGGGTCGGGCTGCCAGGGTGCAGGGGGAGACCACGGACGTGGGGTTCAGGGCTGTGTTGCCTGAAGGCCCGAGGCCAGCGAGCCCACAGACGGGGTGGTACATGCTTGTTACCTACTGCTCTGTGTCTGAATCAGACAACTTTTAAAAATATATATTTTACTTATTTATTTGACAGAGATCACAAGTGCCGTTTTGACAGAGATCCAGAGAGAGAGGGGAGGAAGCAGGCTCCCCGCGGAGCAGAGAGCCCGACGCGGGGCTCGATCCCGGAACCCTGGGATCATGACCCGAGCCGAAGGCAGAGGCTTTAACCCACTGAGCCACCCAGGCGCCCCGGATCAGACAACTTCTTAAAAAGGGGCAGGAAATAGGGACAGCGTATGTGGGGACTCTGGTTTTCATCACTGTATCAGCCGCAGCAGCCGCGTGGTTGATCCGGGAGTCTCGGCCTGTGATAGGGATGCGTCTGGCTGGGACCAGACCAGCGCAGTGAGAACCCCCAGACCCCCATGGCGTCTCGACAGCCCCGTGGACGTGGGGGAATCGCGCATCTCCTGGGTGTGAGTCATTGGTTGGACTCAGGCGCTTCTCTGGTTCCGTGTTTTGTTTTAGAAAACAGGTTTGTGGGTGGTGGTATTTTTGGTTAGGACTGTGGATAGGTAATTTGCCTTGAGGGAGAGTCACAGTGAGCAGCGGCCGGAGCGGCTGCGACCTGCAGCTCCTGTCTGATGGCGGGCTTGTGTGTGTGGGACAGCGAGACGGAGCCCTCTCCCTGGTGGCAGGGGACTGCACAGCTCCCAGCTGTTCCCCAGGGAGGGGGAGTGTCAGGCCTGTCCACCAGGGTCCTGCCCCTCGCCTGTGCTTCTCCAGTAGAAGCCGCCAGACAAGTGTCTCGCTCTGACCTTGCCTTTGGGTTTAAGAACTCCGTCTTCAGGACCCATGGTGACACCACAGAGAAACAGTCACGAGCCTCGGATATGCAAATCACTGGGAATCCACGCTCCAGCCCAACCACCCTGTGTCCTGTGACCCGTGAAGGATAGAAAAGTGTGCCGCCTGCTCTTCGGGCTATTTCTGGGAACCAGCGAGGGGCAAGTGGCCCAGCTTCAGGGAGGAGGATGCCCCCAGCTCTGTCTGTAGAGCAGTGTGGGTCTCCGTGGACTTGAACCCCATCTATACCCATGATCTGACAGTCCTGGTGCTACAGCCAGAGTGAAACCCAAGGTCAGCCCTCAAGGGGAGCCTTGCCTTCCAGCCCGCTGAAGCTGAGGGCCCTCCTGGCTCCTCCGGCCAGGGAAGGGCCTCCCCACTGCCACCTTGTGGCCTCATAGCAGACATGCATCCTCTGTCCCCATGTGGGGTGGTGGCGACCTTTCTCCAGCTCCATCCTGCAAGTCAGCGCTGAGGGTAGACATTCTCCAGCCCTCATGGCTCCTAAAATCTCTCAGAAGGGGAGCCGTAGTTCATGGGTCAGTTTAGCTGGGCCACGTGGTACCGAGATACTTGGTCAAACATCCATCGTGGTGTTTCTGGGGATGTGCTTTTTCGGGTGAGAGTAACAGTTAGATGGGTAGACCGAGTGAAGCAGACTGTGCTCCCTAATGTAGGTGGGCCTATCCAATCAGTTGAAGGCCCTCCCCAAGGGAAGAGAGGATTCCTCCTGCCTAATGTCTTCAAACTGGGATATCAGCTAATCTTGCCTTTGGGCTAAAAAGTTGTCTCCTGGATCTCAAACCTGCTGGCCTCTGGACCAGAAAACACCACGAAGCCCTCCAGAGTCTCCAGCTTTCCGACTGCTGGTCTTGGGACATGTCAGCCTCTGTATTCATGCGAGCGTTTTCCCTACTTCAGCTCTCCTTCTACAAATGCGTTCCCTTGATTCCTACTCTCTGGAGAACCCCCACTAATACAGGAACTGTGCTCCACAACCCCAGAATTGCAAAGACTTTGACGTTTGCCAAAAAAGCTGGTTAATCTAGAATCATCTTTCTCTGGTTCATTTCTATGTGTTTGGGTTTGGGTTTTTTCTTCTTCCATCAATAGGCTTATTTTCTGAATGTAGTGTAGAATTATGGGCTGTTAAAGCTGAGGTGGCAAAGTCTAGAATGGTCTGTTTGTAGCTCTTGCAGCTTGGGGATGGTCAAGCCTGGAGGGGGGCAGGGCTGTGTCTGAGCAGGTGGCTACGAGTCCAGCAGGCTGGGAGACATCGGGCAAGCTACTTAGCCTCCCCAAGCCCCACTTCTTACTGTGAAGGTCAAGTCCGGAGACCTCCAAAGTCCCTTCCATCTTGTTGCCATCATTTACCATGAAATGGGAAGAGGCAGGCCCGTCTCATTGGGGTCATGGTAACAACACAACAAGCAAGTGATGGTTAGACCGTGTTGTTCAATTCCAAGTGCTCTGCAAACATGGCGTGTTCCGTACAGTTCTGGTCTTGCTTAGGGCAAGGGTGCAGAGTTCCGTGCCCACGCCGAGGACACATCAGTGCCTGTGCCTTGCCTACCAGGGTCCTCTGGGAAGAGAGCACACTGGACGTCGGATGGAAGACACACCACTAAAGGAGACGCCAGAAAGAACAGCTTGCAGTTAAAAGCGAAATAAGAAAGCTCAACGGCACGCTCTCCTCCCTCTTCCCAAGAGGGAATGCGATGGCCACAGGTTGGCAGGGGGTTGCCAGGGGGAGCGTGTCCCCTGACTGCCCCTCTGCTCTGGCGCCCGTGGAATGGGACAGACAGCTTGGTGGGTTGAACGTCTGTTGGACCCAGGGGCTGTGGAGGGGGATAGCGGGCCCCTTCTGGCACCCCCTCTTTCCCACGCGTCACCTCTGTTGGGGGCTCGACCAGCCAGAAGGCAAGGGGGGCACCGCTCTACGGGATCATGAGGTGGGATGTTTGCTGTTCTCATGCGTCTGTCCCCATCAGGGCCCAGGACAGTGCCTGGCACAAGGCGGACACCCCCAGAGCATCTGGGGAGTGAACATGGGATGAGTAGACTTCACGAGTGGGTTGGTCTAAAGGTGGGTGTGACCCAGCCAGGATTCCTTACAGACTCAGTATTGAGATACTCATTGTTTTCTTCTTTTGAAAGAAATTAAAATTAAAACATTTTTGTGGACCCCTAAAAGATGGTGGACCCAGGGCCCTGCTCCTAGAGGCTGGAAAGCCTCTGCGGACTGTGTCTCCCCACCCCAGAAGGGGGCCGGGGAAGGGACCCTCCCCACCGCCCGAATCCTGAGCCCCACCGCGCCGGCTGCCCTGGGAGCTGCCCCGAAAGCTCTTCCTGCAGGGATGCCGCTGCCCTCGCGTGCCCCCGGGGTTGGTGCTGGTGAGCGGGTATGCTGGGTCTGTGCTGACGCTCTGCACACCAGGACGGGCGCAGGGCTCAGCACCCTTTGGAGGTGTGTGGAAGGACGTCCTGGTCGGTGCGCTCAGTCCTGGGAGCTGATGCTTCGTTGGGCCTGGGGGCTCTGGCCAGTCTGCGGGGTGCTTGCCCCTTGGGCCGCACTCACTCTCTGATTGCCCCCAGGTGGGATGTGCCGGCCCTCTGTTCACGCCAAGCCTCAGAGGAACACAGTATGCTCTGCTTCTAGAAGGCTCCATGGCTGTACGTGGAGAGACCCCTGGAGTTCTTTAGTGAGTCAGAGTCTCCTCCCAACACTTGGACGTGCCTACCTTGGCTTAGTTTGCAGAGGCTAAAAGCTGGGGGTGTCAGGCATCCCGACACCTATGCCTGGCCAGGCCCATACCCTCTGCTCTGGAGAAGCATCTGTTTCTGAGCTGCCCCATGGCCCCTTGGGGGTCTTCCTCTCCATACCCTTCTGCCTCTAGCGCATCTCTCCTTATCTTTACTTTTCTGCCTAAGTAACACTCACCATACATCACAGAGTCTCCGGCTTCAGCCCTCCCGGTGGCCCCCAGCCTGAGGGGGGCTTGGACGGAGTACCTAGAAGCTAAACAGAAAGACAGGGCCGGCCCAGGGAGAGCAGGCTCAGGATGGCAGCAGGTGCCCTCCCTGCCTGGTCCTGGGGGCGCAGCGGGCAGACCTACAGGCTGGACCCTCACTTGTTCCCTTTCCTCATGGCCTCTGACTGGAAGCTTCTTCGTGGGCTTGGGGTGGGGGCTGGCTTGGTGGGATGACCGCCCACTGTGTCCCGCTCCCAGGCCTCATGGCGGCTCCCACATGGCATGTCCCACCCTGCAGCCCCAGCTTCCAGAAGCCCCAGTGCTGCTGGGTGAGTGGCCGCTGCCTGCAGATGGGAGTCCCAATGTGTCCCTTTCCACTTCCAGACGTGAGCAGCCTCTGCCTCTATTACATCCTGCTCGAAACAGCTAAGATGATCTCCGTTCTCCTGTCGTCTCACATGGTGACCTGCGCGGGGAGGAAAGCAAGCGTGACGACGGACAGGGTGGTGGGGTGGGATGGGGGTCGCAGTCTTCAGCTGGGTGAGCAGGAAAGACCTCATTCAAAGGTGAGGGAGCCAGCCTAGCAGATTCCCAGGGGAACATTCTGGAACGAGGGAGGCGCTAACGCAGAGGCCATGGGACAGGCGTATGTATGTTCCGCAGGAGGGCTGTGGCAGGGAAACCTCAGTTCACCAGGTTCCAGGACCGCCCGTACCTCCCAGGGGCCCACAAGGTTGCTCCCGGCCAACAGACGATGTCACCTCTGGGAGGGGCAAGGGGCACACTTCCCCAGGTCAGCCTGGGTCGGTGTCACCTCGGGGTGCGGCTGCTGCCTTGCGGAGCTGCCTAAGCCTCAGGGACCTCGTGCGAGTGGGAAGGAAATGCCTCTGTGATGTCAGGGTTTGCTGTCACCCCTGCGGAAAGGAGCTCGTCCTGACACGGGTGTGAGGCCAGCGGTGGGGGCGGGGTGGCAAGGCCCCAAAGGCCCCGTGGGTCCCGCGAGGCCACCAGCTGGCGGCTCTAGCTCTGACTGTGATGGGAACAGCTGTCTTATTCGTCACGGGGCTTGGGCTCTTTGCTTGTTTTCGAAGAGAAAATTTTAATCTCTATGACGTCAGATTTCCTTTCCTTGAGAGCGTCTGGGTTTTACATCCTGCTCGGAAAGGACCTCCCCATGTGAAATTCTCCTTCATTTTATTCAGGTACTTACATGGTTTTATTTTTTTACCTTCACATCTCTGACGTGTCCAATGTTGGTTCTGTGTGAGGAGCGACGTGAGGACTGGATTAGGCCTAATTGGTTCTCCAGACTTGGTAGCTGTAGGACAAAACTTATGTCCAGCTCTTTTTTTTTTTTTTTTTAAGAATATTTATTGGGGCGCCTGGGTGGCTCAGTGGGTTAAAGCCTCTGCCTTTGGCTCAGGTCATGATCCCGGGGTCCTGGGATCGAGCCCCACATTGGGCTCTCTGCTTGGCAGGAAGCCTGCCTCTCTGCCTACTTGTGATCTCTGTCAAATAAATAAATAAACTCTTTTAAAAAAAAAGAATATTTATTTACTTATTTATTTGAGAAGGAGGCAGAGAAAGTGAGGGAACATGAGGTGGGGAGGAGCTGGATGCGGGGCTCGATCCCTGGACCCGGGATCCTAACCTGAGCCGAAGGCAGACGTCGGGGTGACGGGCCGTGCCGGGACCCCCTGTGCCGGCTCTGGTTCCCAGCGCACGTCGGAACGAGGCACCTAGGTTGTCGTTAGAAGAAAAGGCAGACTGTCGCTCTCTCTGCCTCTGAAAGCACCGAGTGGACACGGATCCGTTTCAGGGGCGTCGCAGGGGCTGCCTGCAGGGTCCCCAACCTGTCTCCAGGTAGCCGGCGGCCGCCACCTTTAAGGAAATGAACAAACCGAAGCCGGGTGCACTGGGCCTCAGTCCCCGACACTCCGGGGATCCCCGAATGGGACATTCTAGCCTCGCGGCCGTCAGCCCTGACCCGCTCTCTGCTCTTCCCAGAGCAGGGGAAGCTCCTGAGAGATGTCACCCGACTCTCTGGAAGGACCATGGAGAAAGGGCAGGGGACCTTCTCCACTCCCCCAGTTTGCATCCAGCCCAGTAAGGCATGTCCATCCTGTCATCCCCACAGCCTGGTCTTGACCTGGCATGGGCGGGGCTTTGTCTGCTCCGGGGTCTCCTGACGTCAGCGCTGTTGATGTTCTGGGCGGGATAATCCCTTGCTGTGCGAGCTGTCCCATGCCCTGCGGGCTGTCCAGTGGTCTCCCTGGCCTCTCCCCTCTAGATGCCACTGGCATCCCCTCGTTGTGACAACCGACTATGGTTCTAGAAGTTGCTCGTTGTCCTCTGGGTGGGTAAAACCATCCCTGGTGAGAATCACAGTTCTAATCCAACACTCTTATGACTGGGAGGAAGAAGCTGAGGCCCAGAGAGGTTAAGACATTTGCTCAAAGTAACACAGCAAGTCCGTGGTGGTGGAACGGGGATTTGACCTCTTGCCCTGGGCTCCTGGTTGGTGCTTGGTCTATCACAAATGCAGTGGCAGATGTGATGAGCGTGATTTTAACAGAAGGTATATTGGGACTTCATCTAGGGTCCAGCTCTCTGCTGGAAATCGTGGAGATCATGAATGAACCTCGTTGGCGGTGCAGAGAGCCGAGAGCGTTTGAATTCTGGGCCCTGACCCAGACCCGCTCCCACCTGATCCTGCACAGAGAGCACAGCCTGCCGGCTGGGGAGCCTGGACTCTTGGCCGACAGTGAAGAGCTCCCCGCCACGCGATGCCAGCCTTCATACTGGCTGTTCCCCGGTAAGCTTCGCGGTGATGCCGCCTTCGTCGTTGTCCCCGGTAAATACCGCAGACTCCCAAGTGCACAGACATGTCCCTTGTGCGAGACTAGTGGCCCACAGTCTGCTCGGTAAACACCTTCCCGGGGCACCAGCCCGTGGGTTCAGATGTGTCCTGGGCAAGGCTGTCAGAAGGGACCCCCAGTCAAGAGTCCTTTCGTGATGCCAGATTCCCCTGGTGATTTCTCCTGACTTGGGGTTTAATGACATTCAGCACGGTGTGGGATTGTCTTAAAGCACCGACACATTTATTTGGAGGTGGAGATGAAGCGGGGTGTGTGTGTGTCGTGTTGGGGGGTCAGACACACCCTAAGGACTGAGTTTGATGCATCTGGTCATTCACGTGTTTGATTCTCCAGTCCTCGGGTTCATGGCTCTGACCCACAGCAGGCAGCTTGGAGGGATGTCAACTCTCGAAAGAGCAAACACCATTCTGTTTTCAGCCAGTTTCCTGCCTCCCTTGGGACGCCATCGGACAGAGCCACCTGGCGGGGCAGGGGGGTGTCTTGTCTCTGTCCCAGCACCTCCAAGAGCCCCGGGCTCTGCGGCGTGGGACCTGCCCCTTGACTGCAGCCTTCCTGCGCGGCGGGCCGCACGTTCGCCGACCGAGAGACAGACGGCCCCGCTGTGGCCCATTTTCCTGCCAGGAGCCAGTGAAACCAGGGGTCTCCAGGCCTCAGCCCTGGGGAGGCTCCCAGACCTCTACACCTCGGGAGGGTTGGTCTCCAGGAGAAATGAGCTCGCACGCATTGGGCCTGGCCCGTCCGTGGGAAGGGTTCTAGAACTATTATCACTATTAGTGATGGCAGGCTGACTCGAGGCCTCACAGTCGCACACTCGGAGGTGATCACAACTGGCCCGAAACCTCTAGGGCTCTCGACGGACTGGGACCCTGGAGCCGCTGCCCCGCCCGGTGTGGTCTCGGGCTCTCCGCTGAGCCGTGCTGTCCTGCACATCCTCTCCCAGCAGGTGGAGACGGGTGTGGTGTCTGAGGGAAGACACCCAGTGAGAACGGGCGGCCGGCCCTACAGCTGCGGCCTGGATGAGCCCCAGGAGGGGAAAGGGGCCCAAAACCTGGGGTTCCTCCCGGCAAGGGGCGCAGGCCACCTCGGGGGTCACCCGATGTTTGAGAGACAAGCTAATGAGCACAACCACCGTGTAGAGGTTGGCACTCGCCGATGTCTGTCTCTGAATTACGTTAGATGGGGAGCAGCCTGTGAACTTGGCCCGAAGAACCAGCACTGCCCCCTGGAGATATGACCCTTGACTAGGGATCTCGCCCCTTCCGAAGAGCCAGCTCCGGGCTCGCTCACGGTCCAGCACTTCTGGGCCTTCTGGTGGATGCACGGCCCTAACACAGACACCTGTGACCCTTCTGTCCTTATGTCTGGTTTCAGGGGCGGTGTCATGGGGATAGGTCCCCGTGCCTCCTCTTGTGGACAAGGACTGCCTTGCAGCCACAGTGCAGTGGCCTGGGAGGACCCACGGACCAGCCAGCCCGCTGCGTTTGCCGCCATCACCAGGATCCTCCCCGTGCAGGGACTTCTGTCCCAGGCAACAGCTGCTCAGCACTTCCTGGCAAGGCTCCCACCCCTCCAGACCTTTGGGAACCACCTGAGAGGTTCTTTGATAGAACCGCTCAGGGGGCAGCCCACGGCGTATGGCACCGTGTTCCAGAAGATTCCACCAGCGTCAAAGGACCGCTTCCTTCCAGAAAAGAACAAACTCACTGGAGAGGAGTTAGGGCACGGGGGCCTGGTCTGTAGGGGCATGTGATTCAAGGATTGCCTTGACCTTGGCCAGAAGCCTCGGCAGGTGGACGGCAGCCTGGCCTTCCAGCAGGTGCAGTAAGGGATGAAGAGAGCCAAGGTCTTGGGGTGGGAAGTTGTTGCCTAAGGACAGCGGCCTCCCCACGGTTCCAGAATCCTCTGGGCCGGTCTAAGGCCTGGGTCACCCTGAGCAGCTTTTCTGGTGGGACACGTGCATCTGAGAGAGTGAGAGGCCCCCCGGGGGCCTCTAGGGCTCTGTCCTCTGACGAGCACCCCCGTGCAGTTTCCAACACAGCCACTCCCCTTCTCTTCGGTAAGAGCCACAAAGTTCTCTCTATTGCTGCCCCTGTGCGTTTATCCTGGGTCCTACGTCCTGCGGGTGATCTGTACTTGGTTTTTATTAAGTTTGAAAACCATTATGTGAAATTCCAAACACAAGGAAAAGCACAGAGTAGCATTCTGAATGCCTCCGTGCCCCTACCTGTGTTTGACAGGCACTAACACTCCGACGCACTTGCTTCGCTCTGGAAAGATCGAAATCGTTTTAAAATAAATTACCGTCTTTGCGACACTTCCGTCTAAAGTATCTGAGTATACATATCTCCAGAACAAGGACATTTTCCTTCTTCAGATAAGGCCATTATCACGACCCACCAAATCCACCGTAATTCCCTGAGGTCACTTGACGCCCGGTCCGTATTCAGGTCTGTCCATCTCCCCCAGATGTCCTCATGGCTGGCTGTTCAAACCAGGATCTGATAAAGGACAGTGCCCCGCCCTTGATCAAGTGTCTCATGTCACTTGTCATCCAGAGCAAGACCCACCCCCTTGGGTTTTTATGACATGGACCTCGGAAGAGACTGGGCCCGGTGACCTGCGGAGTGTCCCCCTTTGGGGTCCGTCCGATCCTTTCTGCTTTTACCATCCCTTGCTTGTCACTGGTGTTGCTGGGAACAGGGTGTTAGATCTGAACCAGGCGTGAGTAGAAGACCTTTGGCAGGAATGTCTTATGGCTGACGTGTCGCACGTGAATGATGTTCTGTCAACTTGGTTCCTTAAAAACCCACTTCAGGCCTTTGTGTCCCTGGGGATTTGACTTAATCAGAGCAGTGAGAGTGGATGGTGATGGGGCCGGGAACCCAGCTAGAGCTGGTGGCAGGGGCTCAAGAACCAGGATGGAGCGTTGAGGGGGGGGGGGCGGCACCCAGGAGGGATTGCGGAGGGCTCCAGGCCCGGAGGGGTCTGTGCAAGGGAGGGACGGGCAGCTAAGCTCTGCAAAGTTCAGGGTAGAAGGGGAGGCGGGGGCCAAGACAGCACATCATGGGGAAGAGAGCAAGGGTTTCCAGTCAGCCCATCCCAGGTCATGATTTTCTGGCTGGGAGGCCTTGGAGAGATGCATTTCTCACAAGCACATGCCTGTTATCTGCAAAATGGAGAAAACAGTGCTCATTGCCCAGCACTGAGATAGGCGGAAGGTTTCCTTTGCCAGTGCCCGGTCTCTTGTACAAACTTAGTTTGTGAACAGCTAACACACACCAGCCCTGCCCATCCGTTTAACCTCCTCGAAAACCCTCCCCCCTACTACCTCCCTTCCAGAGCAATTCAGGCTGGTCCCTCCCCTAGGGCCTTTGCACCTGCCATCTCCTCATCTGTGGTATTCACTCCCAGGTCTTGGCATGGCGGTTCTTTCTCTGACTACCTGATCTACACGGCGCCACCCATCCAGGCACTTCGGCACTCTCCTCCTAAGTGCCCCCGGTGTCTGTCCCCATCAAACTCACACCCCATGGGAGCAAGGGCTTCCTGTATGGTGTTCAGTGCTATGGCTCCTGAGCCCAGAAGAACGTCCAGCAGGTGGGAATGGCTGAATGGGGGAATGGCTGAAGTTAGATGATCAAGGTCCTTAGGTGCTTGAGAAGGCTGTGGGGGCAGGGGGCTCCAGGTGTCTTGGGCCTTCAGAGTGTGTGGTCCGGAGTGCTGGCTTGGGTGGGTGAGGTCAGTCCCAGCCTGCCGCCTGGCTGTGGGCCCCGAGGGAGCCTCTCACCTTCCCGTAGAGACCTGCAGTGCGGGGAGGCTCGCTCTGAAGGTGAAGCCTGGAAGACCCTTCAGCCACAGGGGCGCATGCAGAGGGCAAGGCATGGTGGCCTCTGTGTCCCCGCCCTACCTGCTGTGGCTCCCGGATAATGACCGATCCACGCGTTTCCCGAGGAGTTGACATGTCAGTCCCTGCAATGAGCAGGGGCGCAGATCTGCTTCCGTCCCGGGCACCTCTGACAGAGGGCCGTGCAGGCCACAAGGAGAAGAGGCTCAGGGACTCAGCTGCGGACTGAGCTAAACCCCCAATCGGCGGGCTGCTCGGGCCGGGCCCCCAGCTTCTGCCGCCAGCTCAGCTCTCACCAAGTTGGACTGAAGCTCATGGTCTCCACCAGCTGGAGGACACTAGAGGGACAGATTGGCCTGGCAGGAAGGACATGGGGGAATTTCTTCAAACCATATGTAATGTTTAGGCCCCTTTTGTTTAATAGGAAGGTTGTAGAATATCTGTGGCTCGTTTAATAGTTGTTGCAATATTTGAGAGATGTTCATTTTTTTTAATGGGTGCCATCTTTCCATTCTACGGATGATTCTTTTACCTGGATGAAGACTGTGGGTGTTTCATCAGAAGTACCTCATATTCTACTTATCATGTATATATAATGCAAGTAATGACAATAAAGTATTTTTAGTGCGCAAAAAAAAAAAGGCAGGGAGAGCAACAGCCCGTCGGGAGGAGCTGGGAGGTGATTCACCATGTGACATTGGAGCCCGTAGGGTAGCTCGCCCCAGGACATAGAAAAGAAAAGCCCAGAAACAGCGCGTTTGGGTGGTGCCTGCAGAAAGGTCAGTGCCTGGGAATGGGGGGGCTCCCAGCTGAGCCCTGCACACCCTGTCCTCCAGGGTGGCATGAGATGATGTGTATAGAGGGAACACATGAGCCCCCAGGAGCTGCCACTTCTCTGGGCCTACTCAAACCCTGAAGTGTAGGCTGCGGACCGCTGGTGCCAGGGGACCCCCCAGGGCTGGTCGTCATTCTGCCCGGCACTCCCTCGGGACCTATGGCATTTGGGGCGGCTCGTGAATGAATGCCTCTCGGGGTCTGCTGAGATCCTGCAGGGGAAGCTGCTTGTAGGCGTATCATCAGGGCCAGAAAGGCAGGGGAGGCGGTGGTGAGGACGTCTGTGGTCCCAGGACCCCAGAGACCACACTGCCTGGCTGTGCAGGGCAGAGAGCCTCCCGACCCCCAGTGAGGCTCTGGTAGGCAGGACGCAGCGGATGGCCCACGGCCCAGGCGGGACAGGAAGGTGGCAGGGGGCGCCTCACCCATTGCTCCTGTCCGTGGAGGGCAGGATTGCAGCCCCCAAGCAGAACCGGTCTGGAAGGGTTCTTCCAGGGCATCTAACTCGCTCCCAAGCTCCCCTCTCCAGCGGCCCTCGCTCGGTTGGAGAGCCCTGGTCTTAGAAAGCTGCTGGCAGACGTCCAGCACTCACCTCCCCATGTGCCTGGCGCAGGAGCCAGCCACAGGGCACTTGCACACCCAGAGACCTCGCTTCCCCACCCCGGGCTTCCCAGTTGCCACCACCAGTACGTGCATGCACATGTGCACATATGTACGCGTGTAGTGTGTGTGCGCGTGCACATGTGTCTATGTGTATAGTGTGTGCATGTGCACGTGTCTGTATGTGTGTAGTGTGTGTCTGTGTGTGCACGTGTGTGCATGTGTGTCCCCACCCCCTGTCCCTGCCTCCCTGAAGGTTTCAGCTGCGCCCTCCAGAGCTGCCCGACCAAGTTCCCGTGGGCCACAGCGCCACCTGCTGGAATGCATGCGGAGGGCCATCCAGGCCTGGCCCGAGGGAGGGCTGTCCAGAGCTGGTCCTTCCCCACCTCGGCCCCTCCCCGCCCCACGGGGGGTCTTGTGACATCCTGGGAATCCGTGAGGAAGGACGAAGGCTGGGAGTCCTGGGCAGCATGTGTACGGGTCCAACACCCAGAGCTGGGCTTGGAATGTTCAGTGGACGCTCCCTCCAGGACTGATCTTCCCCAAGCCTCATTCCACCAAGTGCAGGGTCACTGCCCTGCAGTCCTCATGCAGGCACCCAGGGCTGTTCCTTCCCCGGCTTAAAGACAGGAGACTGAGGCCCAGAGAAGCTGCAACCAGTAGGTAGAGGACCTGAGATTCTGGCCCAGGTTAGTTGGCTCCAGTCCCCTATGGCTCTCTCTGCTTTGCCTAACCTGAGGACCTTTACTTAGAGGCCACCTCCTCCAGGAAGCCTTCTCTGACTCCTCCACATTAGGGTGGGTGCTCCTGCTCTGTGCTCAGCTAGCAACCCGTATTCCCCATTTTAGTTGCTTACGCTGGGTTGCTTACCTGGACCAGGTTGACCTTCCCCCTAACCTCCAACCCAGTCTGTGAGCTCCTTAAGGGGTCACTTGTATCTTGTTCGCCTGCCTTGTGTAATGACCCAAACCCTTAACTGCATAACTTTGAGTTAATTATGAGGGTCAGAGAGCTATGGAGAAGGGGTGAGATTAGAGGATGTACCAAAAGCCCATTTCTTACTGTGTTTCCCTGGACTCCTCAAGATGTGCTCCTCCCAGGAAGATGCAGAGTCGGGCTCTGAGCAGCATGGTGGCAGGACCCACGTCCGCTGTGCTCCCAGACGGTGGCCAGGAGCCTTGTCTGTCAGCTCAGGGGCAGCCCCAGAAATTGGTCGCATCTCCTTGTAGCAAGGCCACTGACTTGTCACCCGGGGCTTCCCATCCCCAGCCCTCCCCCACCCTCTTCCTAAACCATGTGGGACCAGCTGCACCATGGCCCTCCGAGGTGGCCCCCACTGATGCCCCCAGGTGCTGGGGATCCCAGGGATTGGCGGCACACCTGGGCTCCTGCGCCACTCCCAGACCAGAGGCCAGAGCCATCGGACTCAGGCTCCAGCACCTCTCCAGGGCTCTGGGACAGGCTCGCTGTGCTCTTTTGGCCCAGGACTTGCTATCTTCCTTACGTAGATGGACGGCTTAGTTGATGGCCTCGGCTGAATGACATCAGCCTCCTCCACTCAGTGTGTGGGGGCAGAATCCCAAGGTGTCCTGACTCCCAGCCCTGCTGTGCCGTCAGCTGCTCCTGGTTGTGCTGCCAAGTGCCAGTCTAGACATGGCTCCAACAGGTTAGCAGGTGCCCTTGGGGTCCCCAGGGAGCTCACCTTAAAATGGGGAGATTATTAGGGTGGGCCACACCTAAGCACAGAATGCTTTCCCATCTGGGGTTCCATAGCTAAGACAGCAGTTGATGGAGTGAAAGCAGCCTGTGGATGGGGAGGAAGTATTTGCAAACACAGCCACCTCAGGGTCGAGCCCAAACTCTATCAAGGGTCTCAGTCCCTCCTGCCTGGCCCCTTGCTGCCTGTGCCCTCATGGGCCACATTCTCCCTCCCCTCAGCACACTGGGAGGAATCTCACCTGAGCACAGAGTGCCCTCTCCCCAGTGAGGCTCTCTCCTCAGCTGCCAGGACTCAGGTCACTATTGCCTCCTCCGGGAAGCCTTCCTTGGTTCCCCTAGTCTGGATTCGATGCCGCCAGTGTTCTCCTGGCTCCCTGTCATTACCCCCCACGGAAGCTCCCGACTGCACTGCACGTGTGGTCTTTGTGTCTCTGCTTCTGTGTCCATCTGGGCCGGAACCCCCTGGGGCAGGGAGGCAGTTACCGCGGTCACCTCGGCACCACGCGCCGCGTCTGCCCGCGTCTCTCCTTGACCTGAGGCCTCCTCCTTCCGGCTCGCGTGCAGTGGCCCCCAGACGCCGGCGCGGCGACTCCCCACGCGCCTCGGCCCGCCGTGTATTTATTTTCACTCGACTCCGTGCTTACATTTCCTTCAAGACTTCCTCTTTGAGCCTGGATTATCTAGAAGTGTGTTGTTTCATTTCCAAGCATTTAGAGATTTTCCTCTTGTCTCTCTGTTGTTGATTTTCCAGTTGGACACTGTTATGGTCAGAGAACGTGTCCGGCGTGAGTTCAGTGGTAAAAAACGTGTTGAGGTTTATTTGGTGGCCCAGGACCCATGGGTCTTGGAGAATGTTCCCTGGGCACTTGATCAAGATGTGTCTTCTCCTGGGGCGCCTGGGGGGCTCCGTCGTTCAGCATCTGCCTTTGGCTCAGGTCATGATCTCGGGGTCCTGGGATCGAGCCCTGCATTGGGCTCCCTGCTCAGCGGGGAGCCTGCTTCCCCCTCCCGCTCTGTCCCTGCTGTGCGCTCTCTCTTTCTCTCCATCTCAAATATATAAATAAAATCTTTAAAAAAAATTTGTCTTCTCCTGTCGGGTGGAGTCTTCTAGGTCTGTAGGTGGGATCCCTGGACGGATGGGGCCGTCAGATCCCCCACGGCCTGGCTGACTTTCAGTCGGGTCGCTCCATCGGCCGCAGATCGGGGCGGGGGTTGAAGTCCCCAGATGTGCCCAGACAAGCCCCGCTTGGCTCCGTCCGTGTACTGGGGGGCCGCGCTGCGTGGTGCTTGCGCAGGCATCTGAAGGACGACTATGTCTCTGGTCCGTTCATCTTTCTATCGTCATGCGACGTCCCTCTTGGCCTCTGGTAATCTGCTCTGCTCTGAAGCCGACTTTATTTCATACGAACACAGCCACGCGTGCTTTAAAAAAAAAATCGTTGGCACGGCGTGTCTTTTTCCCATTCTCACTTCTGGTCGCCAGGCTCACCGGGCTTGAAGAGCGGCTGGAAACTTACGCAGCTCCGTCCGTGGGGCCCGTTACCCTCCCCTCTTCGGTGTCGGAGTCCGGGACCCCCCTACCCTCCCACCACATCCGCTGCGGAAGCCTCCTGAGCAGGGACGTCTGTTGTCCCTAAGTGTGTTTCTGCTCTTTCCATCATCCCCGATTCCTTCCTGAGGCTCAAGATACCTTCTTGTATTATTTCCCTTCAGTTTGAAGAACTTCCTCTAAGCCATTCTTCGTGGGTATGCCTGCTCGCCAGAATTCCTCTCGTCTCCCTCCATCACAGGATGTCTTTTTTCCCCCTTCGCTCCTGAAGGGGACTTGGGCCAGACTGAAGGCGGACGGGGCACAGCTCTGGTTCCTGCAGCACCTCTGTGGGCCGCGATCCCAGCACCGGGCCTGATTCACAGCCAGGGCTGAGCAGGGACATAGGGCCGCCTGCCCAATGCCGCTCGGTGGGAGGGGACCTGGCTTGTGAGGACAGAGAGCACCCCTGGGCCTGTGCTTCTGGTGGGGCACCTTCCCTGGGCCCTGGGTGTCTCTGGGTGAGTAAGGGGAGCCCTTGCCTGGCCAAATATGGTTGGGGGTTCCCAGTCCCTTCCCAGGCTGGTTCTGCCTGGCAGGCCTGCCGTTTTGGGAGCCTCTCCCTGGGCCCAGGACAGAATGAGCCTACTTAGCGGCCTTCTGTTGCTGGGTTGGGGCTTGGGAAGCACGCCTCTGGGTCTGGGGCGCGGTGCAGGCAGGAGGTCCTATGACACCTGGTGGCTACTTGTTCCTGATCGGTCTCGGGGTCCCAGCCACCTCAGCTTCTCCTTCTGCTCTTTGGGATCCCTTGTGGGTTGCCTCTGGTATCACCCCTAGGGCGTGTAGGGTTCTTAGCAGAGAGGGCGGGAAGAGACATGTCCACACTGTCTTTTCCAGACTCGAAGTCCCTCGATATGAAGACTGAGTGATGGACGGTCTGTTTGAAGGAAGCGGTGACTACAGGCCCCTGTGAAAAGCAGGGGTGAGTGCCTCACGCCAGAGTCATGAGGTCCAGGCTGGACAGCAGGTCAGCCAGCTCCCGTCACAGCCCTGCAGCCGGGGAACTCAGGAGCAGCCGTCCCCACGGCAGCCACTGTTGGCTGGGGGACCGACAGACAGCCGACTGCGGCCCAGCTACAGCTGCCGAGAGACGGGGAGAGGGGAGAAGCCCCAGCAGAGACCCCTGGAAGACACACCCCACCCCCCACAGCCGGTCTCCCCGGCGACTGGAGGGCTTTGTGGGGATGGATGTGCTAGCCTTTCTGAGTGGCCTCCCGAGACAGAAGCTCCTTCCTCCTCCGCCCAGACAGCCGTTCCCTGTGGCCCGGGTACTAAGCCTTGTTCGGCAGCAAATGGGGTGGGGACTGCACACCTCCAGGGGCGCTGAGGGCATCACGGGTCGCTGTCTTCCCGCTGTAAGCTGGAGGCCTAGGAAATTGGGACGGAGCTCAGTGTACGTCCCAGTTCCGGAGGAAGCTATCAGCACCCCTCACCCCCCTACCCCTGCCTTCTCACCCCTCTGCGGGGGCAGCCCTTGGGGGATGAGGGCAAGAAGAAAGAGGCCAATTCTTTCCCTTCCTATTCCCTTACTTTCCATAGAAATTGCCTTTCTGCGCCCCACTGTGCGCTGCGAGGAAGGGGGAATGGGATGCTTGGGTTGCACACGGGTGAGTTGGACCGGCTGGGCCCTGGGAAGAGCTGGGGGGGCCCGGGACGACATGAGCCCCTTGTCCAGTCCTGCCCCAGGCTGCAGCGAGGCAGAGCCCTGGAAAGTTTCCGACGTCTGGGTGTTTACACAGGGCTGGTCCCTCTCTCTCTCTCTCTCTCTCTCTCTCTCTCTCTCGGGCGGCACCTGACCTGGCCAGGAGGGTTGATCCCACCCCCAGTCCTGGTGGCTGCCTCCCGCCCCCCCGCCGCGTCTTTCCTGCTGGGGCCTGTCTGTGGCTCCCCAGACACAGGCCCTGCCCTCACTCCCAGGCCTCTGGCTTTGTTGCCAGGTCTGCCCTGCTCCCCTCCTTCCACATGGGCAGCCTTCCCCGACAGGCACCCACCATTCCACGGAAGCCTGTAATTTCCGAGGGCTGAGTCACTGCTGGCTGGCTAGACAGTTCAGCGTGCTGCCCGGCCCGGGGCAATGATGTGAGCTACCGGGCCTGTGCCCTGAGGTGAGGTGTGCCCAGGGACCGATTTCCAGGAAGCCTGGCCTGTGAGTAAGTCTTCAAATGCAAAGAGCCAGGCAGAGAGTAACTGCACCTTTGTTCCCTCCCCCCACTCGAGTCAGGAGCCACTGGGCTCACTGTGACTGGGTTCCAGCATGTCCAGTGGGCTCTCCCTGATGCTCTGGGGTTTGGGAGGAAGCCTGCACATTTCAGGGAGGGTGCTGGACATAGCTATGCAGAACAGTCCAGTAGAGGGCTACTGGAGAGCCTGGGATGGAGTTGAGGCTCACCCACTGAGGGACTGTGTGACCTTCCCCAGGTGACTTCACCTCTCTGTGCTTATGTTGTTGGGACTGTGATGGGGCTGCAGTGAATCTGTGAAGAGAGACCATACGGGGCAGGTCATGATCCCAGGGTCGTGGGATCAAACCCCTTGTTGGGCTCCCTGCTCCGAGAGGAGCCTGCTTCTCCCTCTCCCTCTGCCTGGCACTCCCCCTACTCAGAGCCAGAAGAACTCTTCTTGAAAGGCAGGAGGGGACACCGTCTTCTGTCTGCTTCACACCCTGCCCCAAATCCTTGACACCTTAGAATCGGGGTTTGGGGAAATACAGGGAGAAGATGTGTGAATTAAGGTCTTGCAAAATCTTCCCCACACAGGGGCCCTTTGGCAGCCCTGGTGGTCTCTGGGGGCTGTTGGAATGTTCCTCCTTGGAGGATGGTGCAAGGCGATTTAGTCCAGTTACAGGATTGCCTGGGCTGGTCCCTCTGGGGCTCTTCAGCCTCTGCTGCATCCGTGTTTGTCTGGGTGCTGGAAGGGGCCGCCCGGGGGGGCGGGGAGGCCCAGGGTGACCTTGGGAGTGGGGGGACAAGCAGATCTCAGCTCACTTAACGTTAAATGGGCGTTTAGGAAAACGAGCCATCACTACAGACAGCGGGCGCCACCATCTCTCTCTATCCAGGAGCACCCACCCTGGGGTGCTGGTCCTGACCCGCTGCCGGCGAGTCTGCGGGGCGTCCTGGGAGCCCTGGAAGCTGTTGTGGGAGGAGGACGGTGCTGGCCAGCTCCGAGTGCTCACAGGGCTGGACAGTGAATCGGGGTCCTTTTATTTTATTGTGGTAAAATATACATAATGCTAAATTTACCACAGTAGCCCCTTCTCGGTGTCCTGCTCCGGGGCACTGACACTGTTGTCTAGCTGTCCCTGCCATCTGTCTCCAGAGCTCTTCCATCTGGCAGAACTGAAATTCCGTCCCCATGACATATGAACCCCAAGCCTCCGGCCCCCACCCTGCTGTCTCAAGGAATCCGACTGCTCTGGGACGTCAGAGAAGGCGAATCCTATGGGGTCTGTCTTTGTGGTCCTATTAGACATGGGCTTCCTGTGTGTGGTTCCCAATTCCATGTTCCTGACTTTTTTTTCAAATATTTTATTTATTTATTTGATACAGAGAGATCACAAGTAGGCAGAGAGGCAGAGAGGCAGGCAGAGACAGAGGGGGAAGCAGCCTCCCCGCTGAGCAGAGAGCCCGATGCAGGGCTCTATCCCAAGACCCCGAGACCATGACCCGAGCTGAAGGCAGAGGCTTAACCCTCTGAGCCATCCAAGCGCCCCTCTTCCTGACTTTTCACTCACTGGCTGGAAGCCCCTTCCCGAGAGCCGTGACAAGAAGGACACTGGCCCCCGGGGCCCCAGACTGGAGCCTGACAGAGTCACGGAATTGCGCAGGTAGGACTCAGGGAAGAGGGTGTATTTCGGGGCCCCTGAATATACACCAGAAAAATGAAATACTTCGGGGCACCTGGGCGGCTCAGTTGGTTAAGCGTCTGACCCTTGATTTCGGCTTGGGTCATGATCTCGGTGTCATGGAATCAGGCATTGCGTGGGGCTCTGCATTCAGCAGGGAGCCGCTAGAGGATTTCTCTCCCTCTGTCCCTCCCTCACTCTCTCTCTCTCTCTCAAATAGATGAATCTTTAAAAAAAAAGATGAACTATTTCAAGCATCAGAAAAATGGAGAGCCATACAACAGATACCTGACACCGCCTAGCGCTAGCAAAGGTGAGCGTCCGTCACATGGGAGTCACACCCTCCTTCCCTCTCTCCCCATAAATGTTAACAACACGATGCTACCACGTAAAATTGAAGGCCCCTCTGTATCCACTGGGACCCCATTCTTCCTCCTTCCCCAGAGCTAACTGTTGTCCTAATGTCTTTGCATTTATATTTTTGTACTTTTACATATTTGTAAGTGGCACCCAGAATCATGTGTGCTAACCTTCCTGTTCACACCATGCTGCAGGACTGGCTGTTGGACTTTCCTCGGCCGTTCCATTTCATGGTTTTATTTACCATGTCTGTCTCCTCTTCCTCTCTTCGGTTGGATTGAGAAGCTTTTTGCATTCTCTCTCTCTCTTTTTTTTTTTTTAAAGATTTTCTTTTTTTATTAAAAAAAATTTTTTTAAAGATTTTATTCATTTGTCACATAGAGAGAGAGAGAGAGAGAGAGAGTGAGCACCAGTCCGCAAGCAGGGGGAGTGGCAGGCAGAGGGAGAGAGAGAAGCAGGGAGCCGGGAGCCCAACGGGGGGCTCTATCCCAGGACCCTGGGATCATGACCCGAGCCGAAGGCAGACGCTTCACCCACTGAGCCACCCCGGCATCCCTAACTATACATTTTTACAGCAAAGTTGAAAGTCACTCGGTCTTTCTCTCCTCCTCTGGGAGCTTGAGCTTCCCACTGAACGTAATCCCCCACCATCGACCGCAGGCTTCATTCTTACTTTTAGAATTTCAGTTCCACTCTTTAACACACTGAATCAGTTACTGGATTTTCATTATTGATCGCAATTAAATTAACTGACATAGTTTCTGTGTTCACCCTTGTTTCTTGCCGCCTTCTCTTCCCTTCTGGATTGACTTTTCTTCTTGCCGAAGTTCACCCTTTGGTAAATTTTCAGGGACGGTTTGTGGTTAGGGAACTCTCTCCTTAGAGTTTGAAATGGGCTTTGTTCTCACTGCTGAGTAAGAGCTTAGCTGGCTCTAGAATTCTAGGATGGGAGCTGGGTTCCTGCAGCCCTTGGACGGATTGCTCCAGACTGCAAGAAACCTGCTGAATTCTAATTTCTCTGTGGATGATCTTTTTGTCTCTGATAGCATTTCAGACTTTTTTCTGTGTCCTCGGATGGGCTGCAGGTTTGCCAAGACGTCTCTAATTATAAATGGGTATTTATTTATCTGGTACAGCACATTTCTTTTTTAGTTTTTAAGAGCTTTCAGCAGTTATGTTTTAGAACATTATTTTTTTGTATCCTTCCTTCTATTTTCTTCTTCTGAACCCCCTGTGAGATGTATTCTGGAACTTCTGCTCTGTGCTCCTGCATTTCTTGCCTGTAACTTCTTGTTCTTACCTGCTTCATTTGTCTATTTCTGGATCACGTTCTCCATGACGTCTGCCAACTACCTCATTCCTCAGTGTGTCCAAAACATACATCCTGTCTGTCGAGCTTTAACTTTCCTACTTCTCATTTCCAGGATGGCCAGTTGATTCTTTATAATGACGGTTCGGTTCTGTTTCATTTAAGCTGGTTTTGCTTTCATAATTTTTTTTTCTTTTTTGATGTTTCTTTGATGTTCCTAAACACTTTATTTGAAAATCATTTTCAGAGGCGTCTGGGTGGCTCAGTTGGTTAAGCATCAGACTCATGATTTCGGCTCAGGTCATTTTCAGATTCCTCCATTATTTCCACTTCACCGGGAGGAATTTTATATCTGCACAGTCGATTTTCTTGATTGTCTTTATCAGCATTAGCTTTGTGCGTGTCTTGGGGATCAGGTTTGGAGGTTCATCTCGAGCCGATGCTCTGTCTCTCCAATCTCTTCCCCTACCCAGCCATCCCCCATTGTTCAGCAGCTTCCACCTGGCCTGTTGGGGGGCCCCAGTGCAGAACAATGAAGCCATGTGTTGTTGGCTCAGAGTGCCCATTTCCTGGGGGGATGTTGGGGACCCAGCTCCTGAGTCCGTGGGTGTCATGGCTCAGAAACTGTGGTTACTCCCTTCCACTTCTCTGGGCACACAGCTGGGAGCCATGACCCAGCCCCTGCCTCCTTTCAGTGTCTTTTCCTTGGGGAGGGGGATCTTAGGTTTTCTTCCGGCTATGTCTCTTAAGTTTCTCTTTTTACAGTTTATCTGCCTTTGCTATATGAGATGACTTAGAAAATTGAATTTGAAGTGCCATCTACTTTTTTAAGCTTTAAATATTTCCTTTTACTAAAAATCCATAAAAAATAGAAAACCAGTGTAAATTTTCAGTTTCCTGGAATGTAATGGGTTTGGAGGTTCACTTTTAAAAATGAAACCTCATCAGGATGACCCAAATGTGAGCTCAGCTGCACATTTTTCCCCCTCCATAGTGGCGGACCCTGCCAGCTGCGTGCAGGCAACAGATAATAAATTAGTGTTCCCATTTCAAAGTTGGAGGCAATAATATCTCCTTGTAAGACAAATGGGATAAGCTTCTTTCTGTTGGAAGCCTCTTTGCTAATTGAACTTAAGTTTTTTAGAAATTATTTCATTGAATTACAGCATGACACGGCAAAGTGCACACATCCTACGTGATCACGTGATGAGCATCTGCACAGGGACGTAGCAGGGTGGCCTCCATCCAGTCCTGGGCAAGCCTGTGGCCTTGGGAAGTTCATGGTCTCCATTCCCTGGGTAAGGAAATGAAAGAGCAGAGAGGTTAAGTGCTTTTTCCAAGGTTCCCAGCTAGGAAGAGCCATAACAGGGAGGGCACAGCCAGGCCTCAGGGAATAGCTCTGAGAGCTCCAGGCTGCTGCTGGGCAGGGGAGGGGAGCCTCTGCACAGGAAAGGAAAATTTCAGAAGAAATACCAGTCCTTTGAACATCCTAGGCTTTTACAAAAGAAGAAAAAGAAAAGCAAACAAAAACAAGAAACCCACATCTCTGCATTGTTCTTATTTGTCTCATTTTGCTTCCGACAGCCCCAGTCCCCAGCCTGGTGTCTGGGAACTCTGATTGGGGGATGGTCAAAGCTCTTCTCCAGGACTGCCAGCCTAGGTCCGGGGGCTGAGGCTTGAGTTTCCAGATTTAGCAAGTAAAAGTACAGGATGCCCAGTTACATGCTAATTTCAGATAAACAATAATTTTTTTCAAGTATGCCTTTATGTCTTAAAAACTACGTGGGACGTAGTCATACTACAGAAAATATTTGCTGCTCACCTGGAAGTTCAAATCTCACGGGGCATTCTGTGTTCGGTCCTGCAGGGACCGAGGGACACCCGCAGAGCGCAAGGGCTGAGTGGACTGTGCCCGGAGCACCGCAGGGTGCCTGCCCCCACCCCCTCCCCCGGCTCTGTGACCCGGCGGCACCTGCCCCCACCCCCTCCCCCGGCTCTGTGACCCGGCGGCACCTGCCCCCACCCCCTCCCCCGGCTCTGTGACCCGGCGGCACCTGCCCCGCAGCCCCTGGCAGGCCCTGTATTTACTTCTGCTTTTAATGAGAGCAAATTAAGATTCACTTACTCTGGAGAACTGTGACATGATGGCTCTTATGAGAAGTGGAGACACCTGGCTTTTCTCTGCCCAGGGTGTCCCGCGTGGGGTTCCGTGGTCCCGTGTTTATGGCACCAGGGGAGGGAAGGCCGCTCCTGCCCTCACTCACCGTCCACCTGGGGACGGGGTGGGGGGGGAGCCCACTGTCACACTGCAGCCCCACTATAGCTCGAGGCAGGCGCGTTGTTCTCGCCATGGGACAGGGGAGGAAACGGAAGCACAGACTTCGCTCCTGCAGGGGCCCATCCTGGTGATATGTAGAGCTCTGGGATGTCCATCCGGGCCCCTGGGTTTCCCTGCAGCAGGCCGGTGGCTTGAGCCCAGGGAGCACTTGGGAAAGCTCCACCGCCAGACCTCCTGGCCTAGGGCCTGCTGGGGAGCTCTGAAAGCTCGCTGGGTGATGCCAGGGGACAGAGATGAATCTGGCGTCTCCCCGCAGTTCCTCCCGCCCCATGGAGAAGGAGGAGGAGGAACTCCAGGGGTTCTGAGGCCTGAGGGTATGCTGGGCACAGGGAGGCCTGAGCAGAGGCACAGAGGTGGCCTGTGCTCGTGGACCAGTAGAGGGCTGAGCTCCAAAGGCGGGCTTGCCTCGGCTTTCCTATCCACCTTGCTGAGGATTCCCGTTACCGCCCCCACCCCCCGCCCCCTGGCCCCCAGCCTAAAGCACGGGTGCGGTGTCAGCCTCTTTCCTGCCTCCCCACCGCTGGGCCTGGCGGTTTTCCCATCGGAAAGCTCATCCTGGCCCCTCCTCCTGGAGGGCAGTGGCTGGGAGAGGAGGAGTGGGCCAGGCCTGCAGGAAGTGACAAGGGCAAAGGAGAGTGGGCCCAGGGTCAACAAGCCTTCATTCGCAGCTGACATCGGAGTCTGGCAGACTCCCCTGGCTGCTGGGTGGCCCTCCCCGCCCTCACTGACCAATGGCCCTCCTATGAGCATCCTTTCCCAGAGCACGTCCCGGGGAACCCACAAGGCACTCGTAACAAAAGAGTCCTGGTGGGTGCCTGGGTGGCTCAGTGGGTTAAAGCCTCTGCCTTCGGCTCAGGTCATGATCCCGGGGTCGTGGGATCGAGCCCCACATTGAGCCCCACATCGGGCTCTCTGCTCAGCAGGGAGCCTGCTTCCCTTCCTCTCTCTCTGCCCGCCTCTCTGCCTACTTGTGATCTCTGTCTGTCAAATAAATAAATAAATAAAATCTTTACAAAAAAAGAGTCCTGGTGTTCTAAGTTTGGGAAACTCTATGTATTGTAACTCTGGTCGGAGCCTCACAACATCCACGAGCACATTAAAGGCTCTGAGAAGTCCTACAGCAAAATGCTGCCCCGTTAGTTTTGTTTGATGTAAGTGTGGACGCTTAGTGACCTCAGAGCCCTTCTCCATATAACGAGGAGCCCCAAGAGTGTCGTGGAATGTGTCCTGGGGACGGGTAGCGGCTGCTCCCTGGCATCCCGAGAATGGGTCCCGAGAGAGGTGTGGGACGTGGAAGCGCCACGTGGATCCGTGCCACGTGGATCCTAGCTGGATCCGTGGTGCCAGGTCAGTCTTCCAGAGGGGCCCCCCTTCCTCGGGTGCCAGTGAGGAGGGAAGCGCCTTCTCTGAGGAGTGGCTGGGCCCGGGGTCCAGGACGGATCTGCCTCGAGGAGCCTCAGTTGCTGTTTGCGGCCCAGCGTGGGGGCCCTGGGAGAGCTCGGACTCCGTGTCCCATATTCTGCAGAATGGGCTCACGAGAAAACCACCCCTGCAAATGAAGGTTAAAGTCGCTTTGAAAGTCGGCCGTCCAGACTGCCTCAAGGAAGAAAAAACCTTGCTTGAGGTCCTGATGATGAGTTTGAGTGTAAAAGATCTGAAGGTCAGGCAAAGCTGGGAACGTGCTCCACACTGATCTCAAAGACAGGTGTCTGTGGACACAGCTAAGGATACCCATTGACACGAGCCTGTCCAAATGTGCGCCTACAGCGTGGATGGCTGTTTGCTCAGATGATGAGAGCAAAGTGCCTTTATCATGGAAAACACAGAAAAATACAAGGAAGAAACCAAGTTACCCATAATCCCACGATGGGTGGGCACTGCTGTTAGCCTCCGGTGCAGCATTTCCTATATTTTAATGTTTTTCTCCTACTATACACATCATGTTTCTGTTTTTTAGGCAAGATCTCTGTGGACCTACAGCCATTGAAGCCTTCTCTTTGTTTTTTAGTAAAGTCTGTGCCCAACTTAGGGCTCGACCTCATGACCCCGAGATCAAGAGTCGCATGTTCCCCTCCAACGACTGAGCCCAGCCCGTGACCATCATTTTTTAAAAATAACTTATTGAGATGAAAATCACATAAAATAAAATTACCACGTAAGGCGAGCAAGTCGGTGGCATTGAACGCTTTCACGGTGTGCAAGCAGCACCCTATCTAGTTCCAGAACTTTTCTGGAGTCTTACCGAAGCTGTGTGTACTCCTCCACCAGAGAAGGGGGCTGTGACTTCTCGAACACTAAAGCTGTTACCCATACTGGCTTTAATTGCCTGCACTGCCGGCAGCTGCTGAGAAGGTCCAGTGTGCACCTGCTGTCCGTGTGTCTGTCTGTTCCCTTCCCACCATCCAGTGGACTCTGGGAGGGATCGTGACAGCCGAGACCCGCCTCTGAGGCCCAGACACAGATACCACTGCCCAGCTGACGGCTCCCCTTGGATGCTTGAAAGCCTCCCCGACACGACGTGCCTGAAGCCCAGCCTGTCCTCCGTCTCTCTTTCCTCTCTCTGAGCCAGCCTGATGCAGCCCAACCCCAGGCCCAGGTGACTTTACCTCCGGGGCTCCTTTCTGATACTCTGCAATTTCTCTCTTTGAGTCTTGCCATCCCCCTCCCCTGCCCCCATCATCGTCCTCACCTGCGACACTGCCTTAGGCTCCCCCTGGACTCTCGCCCCCTCCTGTCACTTGCAGTCCATCTAGAGCTGCTGTTTCAGAGTACCGGTCTGCTCATGCCAGCCCCAATCCTCCATTCTTGGAACTGTCCCATGACCTCCCATTCTTTTTTAGGATAAAGGTCCAAGTCGTTAATGTGCCTGTAAAGGCCTGCTTCCTCCACCATTTTTCCAGCTTCTCTGGGCTCAAGCCTCCTGCGTCGTCCTTCACTTCCTGGCAGGGACCACATTTCCGCCCACCACAGGCCCTTTGCACAGGCTGTTCTCTGCCTGTCATCTCCTTACCCTCCATTGCTCCTGGTTAATCCTTGCTCATCTTTCTGATCTCAGCCCAATCTCCCCTCCTACAAGAAGCCCTCCCTGACCCCAGACCACATGTGAAGCTTTCAGTGTCTACTCTGATTGCATCTTCTTCTGTGTCGGTTTGGTTAATGTCTGTTTTCCCGGCCCAGCTCGAAGCATTAGAGGGAAGGGGCCATAGTGAGTAATCAAGAACTATATGTTGAATCAGCCAACGAAAAATGTAGTTAAGAGGACAAAGCTCCTGACATGTATTTGCCACAGTGCTTTCCAGACAGGTGCGAGCATATGCTAGTGTCAGAATAGCCACACCTTGACCGTAAATTCTGCCCGTGTGGCAGGGCCTCAGTCATCTGACAAGTTCAAGCTCAAGGATGTCACAAGAAGGAGAACAGTCAGCAGCAGATATGCTGAGCTGAGCTGAAGAAGCAAAGATAGCCACCCACATGGTGTGACCGCGATCCACTCAGGACAGAGGGCAAGAGTGATCCCAGAACTGAGGCTGGCCCCTCAGGCCTGGAAACCTGGGTGGGATGTTCAGGAAAAGGACTGGCAAGACATTGACAGGAGGCAGAGAAGAGAAGGTGAGCAGGGGCGGTGGGTTTGGAAGCCGAGGCGGCTGGCGTGGGCCGTGGCTGGAGCTGGAGGTTTCAGGCCTGCAGGTGACGTGGGAGGTGCTGCGAGGGGAGCACACAAAGGCTCACCCCACTGGGACCCGAGCTGGGAAGACCCAAATACCAGGTCTGCCGACCAGATCTCTCCTTGTGGCCTTCTTGGGACAGGCTGCTTCTGTGATGGTCCCCAAGACGTCTGCTTCCCTCCAGGTATTCAGGATGGCCACCTCCGTGATCAGAATACGAGATCACCATTTCCGTCTTCCCCGCAGACTGTCTTCCGCTGATGGACAAGTTCCTGTGTCGGGGATCCCATGTGTCAAGGCGGCACCAGCTGGTGCCAAACTGAGACCTTCCGAGAGCCTCCAAGGAGCTCAGCTCTGGCAACCATCTCATGAATTTGGAGGGGGTCCTTCCCTAGTGGAACTTCAGAGCAGACCCCCTCAATCAGCCCTTTGACAGCCATCTGTGCGACCCTCTGGAGCCCAGAGCCCAGCCCAGCCACGCACCCAGTCCTGACGCACAGAATCCACAGGGTGTTAAACATGCGTCACTTTAAGCCACTAAGTTTGGAACGATTCGTTTGCACGAGTAGTTGACCGGTACTCTCCCGTGTGCCTTGGTTTCTGCATCTCACGGAAGTCTGGAGTGGCTCAAGTTCAAGGGTTACAATTAAACAACAAGCCCTCCCACGTTCAACCGGAAGGGACACAGGGAGGAATACCAAGGTCACAGTGTGCGACGGGGATGGAGACAGTACTGTGGCCGCTTTTTGGGAAGTACTCGCTGACACAGCCCGACCTTGGGCCACAGCAGCTCCCACATGCCAAGTACGCTCACCCACCCCCAAGACGTCTCCCGGACGTCTGCTCCACGGGCCTTGGGCCCAGACTCCAGGTGCAGGATTCAGTCCAGTCACTGAGGCCGCCCGGTGCAGAAGGGACTGGGAGGGGGGAGGCTCCTCCAGTGCTCTGCCCTGCCTGAGGCTGTTCTCTGAGTCACACTTCCTCCTTCATAAGAAAGCAGAGTTTGCAGCTGAATAGCTTCCCCGCCTCCTTCCTCTAAAAGGCTGAGAATCCAAAGCCTCTTTTCATTTTGCCTGGTCTTTATCCCCATTTAGTCCAAGCCTAATTCCTTCAAAAGCTTGGAGGCTGCCTGTGTGTTCATTTAAAATTGGCTCCTTAGGGGTGCCTGGGTGGCTCAGCGGGTTGAAGCCTCTGCCTTCGGCTCAGGTCATCATCTCAGGGTCCTGGGATCGAGCCCTGCATCGGGCTCTCTGCTTGCTTGTGATCTCTGTCTGTCAAATAAATAAATAAATAAAATCTTTTTAAAAATAAATAAAATAAAATAAAATTGCCCCCACCGCGCCCCCAGCACCCCTTCTTCACAGGTGTTACAACTGTTGAGCCAATACTGACACACGATTAGTAACCAAAGGCCGCAGTTCCCATTAGGCCTCTTGTTGCGCTCTCCGTGACAAACGCGAGATGACGTGGACAGCCGATGGCAGCATCGCATGCACTAGTCTCACGGCCCTAAAAATCCCCTGTGCTCCACTGGCATCCCCATCCCCTCCCGTCTACCCCATGGCAGCCCCTGATTACCTTCTCCGTCGTTCTGCTTCTGTCCTAGAGTGGAATCAGACAGCATGGAGACTTTTCGGACGGCTGCCTCCCCTTAGTGCCACTTAGATACGCCGGTCTCTGTCCTCCTGGGGATGCGGTGGGAGAAGCCTGCGGAAGACCTTCTCTTTAAGAGAGGGCCTGCCAAGGCAAGACCCTCCGAGTGCCTCTGTAGCGGGAAGCAGTTTAGGAACCACCTTTACATTTTTCCCGAGGTCTTCCCCGAGGACCTGACCATCACATCTGGACTGGTTTGTTCTGAGGCCCTTTCCTACTCTGCAAACCTTTTGCTGGCTGTGGACACAGTTCTGGCTTTTCCCATCCCCTCCCAGTTCCACTGGAAACAAATCATTTGCTCTTAGTTCGTCCTTTTCCTTTTTCATTTTATTATAGGCAAAGATTCTGCCTCCACCCGGAAAGCGCCTTAGCTAGATCGTCAAGTTCACAAGCACGCTTTCCGTCTGTTTTCTCCACCACTGCAGGCACCGGCTTCGCTGAGCTTTCTGCCACCACTTGGTGAAGACTTTCTGTCCCCCAGGGGGCAATAGCATTCCCCCCCCCCCCCCGCTCTTTTTTAAGATTTTGTTTATTGAGAGAGAGAGAGGAAGAGCATGTACGAGTGGGAGAGGCAGAGGGGGAAGCAGATTCCCAACTGAGCAGGGAGCCCAATGCAGGACTCGATCCCAGGACCTTGTGATCATGACCTGAGCCAAAAACAGACGCTTCACCAACTGAGCCACCCAGGCGCCCCCAGCAGCACTTTCTTTACTCCCCCCAGGGTCTCTCCAACCTCTTGCAAGGCTCTCAGGCTTCTGCCCACTGCCAGTGCCACACGTTTTAGGTTTAGTGACAGTAGCAAGTGAGGCACTTAATATAAATAAAATATTCTTTTATTTTTTTATGTGGGAGGGGCAGAGGGAAAGGGAGACTCTTTTTTTTTTTAAGATTTTATTTATTTATTTGACAGAGAGAGATCACAAGTAGGCAGAGAGGCAGGGAGAGAGAGAAGGGGAAGCAGGCTCCCCGCTGAGCAGGGAGCCCAATGCGGGGCTCGATCCCAGGACCCTGGGATCATGACCTGAGCCAAAGGCAGAGGCTTAACCCACTGAGCCATCCAGGTGCTCCGAAAGGGAGACTCTTAAGTGGGCTCCCAGCCCAGTGTGGAGCCCGACACAGGGCTCAATCTCAGGCCCCTGAGATCATGACCTAAGCCGAAATCAAGAGTCAGCCTCGTAATCAATTTAGCCCCCGAGGTACTCCTTTATGTCGATTTTCTAATCAATACATCTGTCTCGAAAGCTACATAAGATACTGTCATTACATTTTTAGGGGCAGAAACTGGGACTCAGGGTCCTATGGCTTGTCACAAGCCACACCCTGGGTGACACAGGAGCTGAGTGTTGAAAAAATTTTTAAAAAGTGGCAGGCACGGTGGTCTGGGGATGTTTCTCAAAGAAGCCACATAGCAGTATATGAGTTAGTAACCGTTAAAGGTGTCATTTAAGATGGTCTTGAGCCACGAGAAAGTTCGGTATACTCTAGTAAGGCAGGTGATTTTGTTATACGTCTTATCAGAGAGCTGTACATCGAAAGAATGAAAATAAAATTTTTGTGCTTAAACAATTAACCTTCATGCATCTCGAACATCACGCGTGTATCGAGAGCACCTCACTGCCCCTCCCTCCCTCATATCCTAACTTCAGAGTCGGGGGAATGTTCAATGTCCAGTAGCACTACAACGCAGGTGTTCCTGGTTCCTGGGTGCCCAGGTACATGTGGATGATGACCCACAGGCAGGAAGGTGAGTGTCGAGAGAGGGGCCAGCGCGACAGACACTCGAAGGTCCTGCCTGACTCCAGGATCCACCTGTCCCGAGGATGGGTGTGTGTCCGGGCATCGCTCAGTAAAATGAACCAAGCCGACAATTCGAGAGACTCCTGAGAGGTCCTTGGGCTCTGGGAACCAGAGGCCTCAGTGTGTCCGGGTCGTATCGTGCGTAGGGACTGAATCCGAACGAAGCTGGACCAGAGTGGAATTTGCACACGTGGCAATCAGGGGTGTTGTGCTAGCGCAAGTGATGACTGGGGGGGGCGGTGTGTGGGGTGTGGGACAGCTGCTGCTTATCCCTCTAGACGCCCCAGCCTGGGGCTGCTCCCCTCCTTCACGAACCAGCCCGGCCTCAGCCTCCCATTCCAAGATAAGGAGTGGGAGCTTGGCCTGGGAAAGAGTCCAGGGTCCACTCTGGTCCCGTTGGCTCTAATGAGGGGTTGGGGAAGGTCACCTGGCTGGACAGATTTCTTAAGAAGGGGAGCAGGTGGGAAGGACTCACCCACCCAGCCACATGGACCCGAGTTCTCATTTATACGAGTTTCCCACTCTCTAGCAGGAAATAAAAATGCTTCTTGGACCCCCATGGAACGTAAAGGAGAGGAGGGGAAGAGAGCGATGGTGACCCTAAGCATACTTTCTCCTGTGGGCTGTTCTGGAAGGCGGCCAGGAGCTGGCAGCGTTGAGACCTTACGGAGAGTTTGCGTGGATCTCCTCCCCCGCTCCTGTCTTCACCTTGGGGCCTGGGCTGGCAAACCTGGAAGGGCGGGCCCGGCGCGCCTCGGAGAGATTGTGATACATCGCGCCTCCGGCTCCGCCACGCCCTTCCCTCTGCCTGGAACAGCTCGCCTCCCGGAACCTTGGCTCCCTGGCAGATTCCTTTTTTTTTTTTTTTTTTAAATTTATTTATTTGTCAGAGAGAGAGAGCGAGCACAGGCAGACAGAGTGGCAGGCAGAGGCAGAGGGAGAAGCAGGCTCCCTGCCAAGCAAGGAGCCCGATGCGGGACTCGATCCCAGGACGCTGGGATCACGACCTGAGCCAAAGGCAGCCGCTTAACCGACTGAGCCACCCAGGCGTCCCTCCCTGGCAGATTCCTACTCATTCTTTAAAACCTTGCTTTGGCATCACCCTGTAGACAAAATGCAACACTTTCTCCTCTGTACGTTAAAAAAAAAAAAAAAGTTTTATTGCGGAAAATTTCCTTAAGGATACAAAAGCAGAGAGAATTCTTCTGCACAACCTTTGCCAGGGCGCGCACGCGGTCATCGCGGCCTGTGTGACGCGGCTTGGAGCGCTGCGTGTCCCGGCGTCTGCTCTTCAGAGCCGCGCGGTACCCGGCACAGAGCGGGTAAATGTTTCTCAGATGCAACAGACATGAGCTGACACACGCGCCCATTTTACAGACGCAGAAACCGAGGCCCCGTTCATCGGAGGAGTCGAGGCTGTCCGTTCTTTTGACTACTAGATAGACAGAGGGGTACGCGGCCCACTCTGCCCTGCCCCGGGCAACGAAGCGGGAGGCCGGCTGTGCTCCCCGGGGCTGGCCCGCGGGCACCGCCTCGCCCCCGCGGTCACCTGGGCCCCCAGCGCCCGGACTCGGGGCAGGGAAGGAGCTGCGACGGCCCGGGACCAGCCCTTCGCACCGGGGGTGGCGGTGGGCGGTGCGGGCGGCGCGGGCCCGAGGGTGCCTCCTCCCTCCGACGTGCTGCGGGGAGGGGTGCAGGGCTGGGGCCGCGGGGCCGCGCCAGGTGCAGCGCGGGGCGGGGCCGGGCGCGCACCTCCACGGGCGGGGGCGGGGCCGGGGGCGGGGCCGCCCCTCCTCCCGCCCCACCCCGCGCACTCCGGGCCCGGGATTAGCGACCCGGGAGCCCGCGCCCCGCGGCCTCGCCGCCACACTTTCCTGGGAGCGGCGACACCATGAAGAAGTCGTACTCAGGTGGGCGCCGCGGCCGGAGCGGGGAGGCGTCGGTGCCCCGGGACGAGCCCTCCCCACCCGAGCCGAGGGGGCGGTGGGTGGGGACGCCGCGGGCCGCTGCGCTCCCGCGCGGGGGGGGGGGGGCGTTCGCGCCGGGCGGGTGTTCGCAGCCCCCACCCGGGGCCCGATCCAGGGACCGCCGGGCGCTGAGCCCCTCGGCGGACTCGGCGCTGCCCCTTGCTCCGAGGCCGCGGGGCCCGCGCGCCGATCCGGGACCACCCGTGCGGGGGTCCGGGGCGGGGGGGGGAGCCCCGGCGCTCGAGGCCTCTGACCCCGCACGCTGGTCCCGCTCCGGGCCTGGCCCGGGGTCCCTCGCCGCCGTCAGCCACTGCTCGCTCAGGGGTCTGGAGGGGCCGCCTGGGGGCCGCTGCCTCGGGCTGGCCGGACTTCCTGCTCACCCTCCTTGCCCTTGCGTCTGGGCCTCTCCAGGCGCCGCCCCTCCCGGTGTGCGGGTCCCGGTGTGCGGGTCCCGGTGTGGGGGTCCCGGTGTGCGGGTGCGTGTGTTTGCAGGGGTGGTGGCGTGGAGGATTTCCTGGGGCTCAGTCTCCAGGGCTGGTAGTGGTCCAGGCCTCAGCATCCTTTCTTCAGATGAACTATTTGTTACCCCTCTACCCGCTAGAGTACGGGAAGTTCGCCAAAGGGGACCATCCAGCAAGGCTCGGGCTTAGTACCCCGGGTTCATCCAGTGGGTCTGAGGGCGCTCTCCCCGACAGGTGCTGGTACCCTAACTCCACTGGCCGGTGTGCCCTCGCACAGGTCAGGCTGAAGTTCCATTTCACAGATGGGCAAACTGAGGCCACAAGCATAGGAGGGCAGACAAGGGTAATCCAGATCTCTCGTCCTTTTTTTCCCCTTTGTGGTCCTCCCCGCCCCACCCTCCACCAAGGGCTTTTGGCAGGATCCGTGTCCTCCTCAGTTCTCAGATAATAAGTAGAATCTTTTTTTTTTTTTTTTTTAAGATTTTATTTATTGACAGACAGAGATCACAAATAGGCAGGGAAGCAGGCAGAGAGAGAGGAGGAAGCAGACTCCCTGCTGAGCAGAGAGCCCGATGTGGGGCTCCATCCCAGGACCCTGGGATCATGACCTGAGCTGAAGGCAGAGGCTTTAACCCACTGAGCCACCCAGGCACCCTGGAATCTTCTCTTTTGCTCACCTTGCAAACTGTGTCCCTCCCCATAATCTATTTGGATATGAAGTTTTCTGCCAAGGACTCAGGAACTGATTTTTCTTGATAAGAGGACAGCATCATGGGACTTAGTTGGCACTGAGGAGGCCATTTGGGCCACCCCCCTGCCTTTGGGCCATTTCTCAGTTGCCTGCTTTCCACATTCAGGAACTGAAATGAGTAATAAAGAATAACTTGTCTCAAAGAGGGTTACTCAGAACTTCCCTGAAAATACCCTTCTGGGTCAGTGGCTTAGAATTTCAACTTTTACCCCGTAGCCGCAAACAGCACGGCCCTCCAGACACCCCCAGCGCAGCTCTATCTTAGGAGCGTGGGCGCGTTGATGTAATGGGGGGGGGGGGGCTTCCAGGTGGCATATGCTGGGGTCTGGCACTTGGCCTCCCTTCCTCCCTAGCATGCTCCAAATACTTGAGATGGTTGTGGGCATTGCTGCTGTGTGCGGCCCTCTCCCTGGGATCGCTGGCCCAGGGCAGCCCAAAGACCTCTGTTGGCTCTCACCCTGGGGTCCTTGCCCTTGACCTCCTGCTGGTGGGTCTGGACAGGGGGGGCGATGTGGGTCCTGCCAGGTCATAGGTCCTTGGCCTCATCCTGGGGAAACTTTGAGACCATTTTCCGTGGATGCCAGGGGGACCCCAAAGTAGGCTTGGGCTCCTCTCCTTCCGTCTTCTCCCCCTCCCCCCAGGAAAATTAAAAAAAGAAAGATGAAATAGGGTTTATGGGGTGAGTAGGAACCAGCTCTTGTAAAGGCAGCCTGCGCGGCTTCTGTGTTTACCTAACGGGGTGGGACCCTGGAGGATGGGGGCAGGGAGGGCTTGGACCCCTTCCAGTTTGTTTCCCTTCTGGCAGTAGTCCAAGGCGGGCTGGGTCCTTCTGTTGCACTTGTGTGGGATGGGACTGGAGGGGCCTGGCCCAGGGGCGGGCTGGCCTCTTGGCCTCATTTTGAGCATGCCCCTGTTCTCTTGGGGCGCCCTGTTCCGGAGGGGTGCTCTGCAGGAGTCAGACTCACCCCTACGTAGCATCCATGCTCTGAAATTAAGGAGAGCCCAGATGGTGTTAAAAATCCCCCCCAGGGTTGAAAATCCAAGGACAGCCAAGAAGGCTTTCCTTTTCTACCTGGACTGAATGGGATTATTGCTTCTGGACCTATTTATGGGCTCGGAAAGAAATGGAATGATTGTAAGAGGGTCCTTTGTAGAGCTGGGTTTGAGCACTCATGAGTCTCTGAAACAGGGAAAACTTTTAAGCTATGCTTTGGGGTGGATCCCAAGTGTCTTGGGTCTGGACACATTCACTGAACACGTGCCATGCGTTGGGCACGTACTGCGAGGGTACAAAGATGCTGAAAAGACCAGGGTCCTTGCTGCACGCCCACAGGGGAGACAAGAAGCAGGCGAGACGCCAGCTGGATGACCCCACCCCCAGCCCCATCCCGATCTGAGCCACAGGCTCCAAATGCTACCGAATGCCCTGGAAGGAGGGACCCTGGGTGTGTCAGGAGGTTTGAGTGGGAGGCAAGATTGAGAACTGGGTCTTGAGAAGTGAGAGGTGGAGAGTAGGGAGAGAATAAAAAAGGGCTTTCCAGGTGGGGGCTGCAGGTCGGCAGGCTTTTTCTGGACCCACTTCACCTGCTGTTCTGTGGGGGGCAGGGCGGGTGTTGGGTGCAGGCAGTGTGGCCTGGGACCGACTGGGAGGTCCTTGGAAACCAGGATGCACTTCCCCGCTGTGGGGCGGGTGCTTGATCCCGCTTGTCCTGCAAAGAGGGCTGATGCGGACTTGTGACGATTGCATGAGCCCCTGCGCGTGATAGGCCTAGAAATGTCTGCTGGGTACCTCGGTGGCTGTGACTGTCTGTCTTCATTCGTCCCAGCTCCGGGAAGGCCGAGAAGGCCGTCTGTTCCTGGCCTTTCGCAGGAAGTCCGGGAGCTTCCCCATCTTCCTGTGCGGCGTCAGAGACCCAGGCCCGGGGTTCTCCCTCAGCCCCTCGGCGTCGGAGCCGGCCGCGGTCCGACCCCCTCTGGTTTTCTGGTGTTCTGAGCCTGGGGCTTCTCCCTGCACGCCGGGTCACAGGGCCCTGGCCTTTCAGTGTCCCTGCTCCCCCGGGAGTTCTCATGGGCACAGGTGCTTCCCTGAGGCCCTCGAACCCCAGAAATGCAGAGCAGGGCGTGGGGGTTGGTCTGTGCGTGCACTTGGGAATTAGTCTGAGGTTCGGCTTTCGGGATATTCCCAGAGGGGTACCTGGCCTACCAGAGGTTCCAAAGATCTGGGTAGCTCCAGAGGCCTGGGGAGGAGACTGGACCCCAGGGGAAGGGCCTGACAGAGACCGTGTCTGCGGCTGCCCCTGGAAAAGTGTGGCCTCCCTCACACCCAGTGCCCTAGGAGCTGACTTACAGGAAGGGAGAGGAACCTCCGAGAACACTTCCCCAGTGAGCTAACCCTGGGTTGCCGGGTGAGCGTGGGCAGGGGGCTGAGGCAGGTTCTTCCTCTTCTCTGGCCCGGCCCTGTCCCCCGACCCCGTCCTCGCTGCCCCTTTTCTCTGGCTCATTCGGGGACCCGGGCAGAGAGAAAGAGCCGCCTCATGCAGCAGTTAGTCCGTGGCGCTGTGGGCTTGTGCCCAGGACCGTGGGCCTCGTGGACCCCGGAAGCCCCCCAGTCGTGAGCAAGCTGGCCGAGCCTGAGACCAGGGGCCATCGCTCTTGCTGTCCTGTGCCGAGGCGGGGAGGCACGCTCAGGCGTGGGGGGTCGCCTGCCCGCCCTTGTGGCTCACCCCGGCTTGCAGTTACCTGCCCGGCAGCATGGCCCCCGCCTGCCCAGAGGGTTCTGAGAGTCCAGGGGCGTGCGCCTGAGTTTGGGGCCGCCCCCCTGCTTCCTGGAGATCCACCCCCTTCCAGGTAGCCGGTTGGAGCCAGCACAGGTGCAGAGGGGACAGAAGATCGCCCCTCGGGAGCGGAGGCCTAGAGCCGGCAAACCAGGTGCACGTGCTCAGACCTCCCAGGAGGGCATCAGCAGAGGGCATCTCCCCTGAGGACCCAGGGACCCCGCTAGTGGGAGGAAGTCTGTCCCCCACCCCCCACCCAATCCCTGGGGTAGCCCTCGGACACAGGCCACCCCTCGTGGATGGGACCTGGGGGTGGGACCTCGTTTCCGCACTGCTGTTGGCCCCTGCGCAGCCAACAGCGTGGGCTGTGCTGTTTGTCTAAGATGTGCTCGATAAGGGAGGGCCCGGCCTGGGGCGAGGAGTGCCAGTTCCTGGGCGGCTGGGCCAGTGGCCTTGGGGGAGGGAGGGCTGGAGAGAGAGGCCCCAAGCCTGCGGGGTGGGAGCCTCCGTGTGTGGGGGGAGGTGATTGCTGGGCTCCTGGCTCTCTCTGTTGGAGCTATTATCGTGGAATGCCCAGCTCCAGGTGTGGTCTGGGGGTCTGGGGTTGGCGGGGGGATCCGTGGGTGTGAGTGGTGGTGCAGCCCCCCGGGGACCAGCGCAGAGCACACAAGGGACCCAGCCTCCCAGAGGGACCAGGGGCTGAGCTGTGGGGTGCCTGTCTCCCCAAGCTTCCGGGCCTTGTTTTGACTCTCTCTGTGGGTTCAGTCACTCATTCCCAGGGCGCCGCTGAGTGCCAGGCTCTGAGCGTCCTTCCGGCCCTCTGGTGGCTCTCACTGCCGCTCTGGAGGGGTGGCCTGGCCTTGGGTCTCTAAGGTTGAGTGTGGCCCTCTGCTTCCAGTCCGGTTTCTCTCCACCTTATCTCCCTGTCCCCGCCTGGGCCCAGGTCCATGGCAGCTTGTGTGAAGGGGGGCATTGAGCTGCTGGCAGCGGAGGGCGCGGTGGCCCCCGGGTGTCTTGCTGTCAGTGGCCTTTTGGAAGCTCCACAACAACTGAGCTTTGTTCCCGGCCTAATCTGACCTGGTTCTCTGAAGCGTGACTGCGGGCCGCCTGCAGGCCTCTGGGACAGGAAGACGAGCAGCAGCAGGGAAAGGAAGACGATCTGGGTCCCAGGGTGGCCCTTGAGCCCAGGCTACCTGCCTTCTCTGGCAGGAACGCACGTCACCAGTCATCCTCCAAGGGCTGCTGGCTCCAGGCCCCACGTGACGTGTGTGGACCCCACAAAGTGCTGGGTGGGGAGAGGAGGGCTGGGGAGACCTCTGTCCTGCTGGCTGATGCCCCTTGGAGAGTCGGTCTTCTGCTGGCCTGGGGTTTCACAGTGGGGCGGAGACAGGATGTGGGGCAGGGGGTTGTCCATGGTCCTCTTTTTGCCTCCCGGAGAGGCCTTGCTCATGAGGGGCACGCAGTGACACCTGGGTGGTGCCCAGGCCTTCGTGGGCCCTCCAGGCTGCACCTGGGAACCAGGGGATGGTCATGCAGCCATGCGAGTCCCTGAGAGCTGAGCCAGGGCCCCTCGTCCCAGCCCGGCCAGGCATGTTGGGGCAGCGGCTGGAAGGCAGGCGGCAGCGACTGTCCGCCCGCGCTGGAGATCGCTCCTGGGGAGTGTGGTTACCAGGAGGGGCCGGGGAGAGGCAGACTGGCAGGCCGCCTCGGGCTGGGCCCGCACCTCCATCTGACCCGTGGCCTGGGGCTTTCACAGACTTCCCGGGGACCTTGCTCCTGTTTCCCCCCCAGGACCCGAGCCCAGTGGGAGAAGAATGCTCCTGTAACCCAAGCCACTCGGAAGTGGGTTAACTCCAACCCCTGTTGTCTTCCAGCCTGTCAAGGACTGGGCTAATCCACTGGGGGGAGGGGTAGGATTTGGGGTTCATAAAACGTGCTAAAAAACCGTGACTTTGGCTTTGTAGCCGCAGGTTCAAATGGGTGGGCGTTGGGGGGCCGGGGTCGGATGGTTGCATACAGGGGAGCCGGTGTAGACGCCGCGGGGGACACAGGTGAAGGCGTCACCTCGAGGGCAAACGGCAGCGGCAATGTGGGGCCGGGGAAGGGGGCGGTGGCGGACTGCTGGCGGCTGCAGTGGCCCTTCGTCTCTGGCACGAGGGGCCGAGGTGGGGCAGGCCCTCAGCGGGGTGAGCCGATCATTCTGGACGGCAGCGCCTTCCCGCCCTTGCGGGTGCCGCTCCAGGTACCAGACGTTCTGCATCCATTTGGGGGGTTTGCTTTCTTAAAGAAGAGCTTTCTACACACTGTGCATCTCTTTTTTTCTCTTTTGTCCTCCCCCCGCCCCGTGGGTCGTTTTGTTCATTGCTTGCTGCCCATGTGAACAGGACAGTGAATTCTTCAGTCCCATCAGTCGTGACCTTGCTGTGTGCCCTCGGCCGCGGGCGCAGCGTCTGACCATCAGAGGGGAGCACGTATCTTCCCAGAGGTGCGCGCTCCCCACCGCTCGGGTTCTGCTCTTTCCACCTGGAATCAGATCTCAGGCGTGGACGGCTCTGGTCCTGGCTCTTCCGGTCCCGTAACGGACTTAGCCACCCTCTGACGAGGTGGCCCCTCTGTTGCCAGCGGGGCTGGGGGGAGGGGCGCCGTCGCTCCAGCCGAGGGTCCTGTGCTGTGCTGCAGGTGTCACAGCAGCCGCGCTCCCGGCTGGCTGCGGGGCCAAGACTTCTCCAGGTAATTAGCTTAATAAAACATTGCGCACGATGACTCCTTTCTCCTGTCATTCCTGGGATTGCCTCCAAAACCAGACAAGTGTTCTTCCCGCAGCGTTCTGTAAGGAGGCTTGATGAACAGAAAATGCCATTTACTCTGCGCATCAGTCTGCTTTGAGGACTGACTCGTTCAGAAGATCGGCCCCAGATCCGTACAGTGGAGCCAGCCCCCCTCCAAGGGGTATGGGTTGTGGAAGTGGGGCCTTTGGGGAGTGATTCTGTTTAGACAGTCTTGAGGGTTGGGGCCCCCATGGCGGGATCAGTGTCCCCGTAAGGGGAGGAGGAGACTCTGGGGCGCCCCCTACCTGCTTTGTGAGAATAAACAATTTTTTTTTTTTTTATTAAAAATCAATGGAAGATCAACCCTCTTGCCTACAGGGCTTGGTTCCTGTCTCAGGCTGGTGTGTGATGTCAGGGGTGCCACCCTTGGGCCCTCCTTCCCTTCGTCCCTTCTTTGGCCCCTACAGATGGACGCAGTCAGGCTGGCTCAGGGAAGCCAGGGGACACCTCCTAGGGTACAGATGCGTCCGTCTGCCCCAGTGACTGACCGCCTCTCCTGGCGACCATTCCCTCTGCTACCTGGTGACTTGTGTGGTGACTCCTTCTGGAACTCCAGGCTCCAGGGGTTGGTCAACCGCGCTGCCGGCATGACCGCGCTGCCAGGGCCTCTGTACCCCGGCCCCACCTCTCCCCAGGGCGTGTCCTCCTGTTACACTCCCGCCACCATCCGAAGCCGGAGTGAAGCGCGTCTGGCTCTTTGGTGACTTGGGAAACGGTCAGCAGCGGGGCCCAAAGACTGGCAAAGCCTTCCGCGCATTCTGGGGGCCCTTCCTCCTGCTCCTTCCTGCTGCGGTCAGCAGTTTCTGATGGCTTCTCCTCGGTTCTCGAGACCTCGGGTCCCCTGGCCTGTGGCTAATCTTGTCTTTATCACGGGCGCGGCTTGTTCCCGGCTGTGTTTCGGGGTCTGACCGGGACTCAGAATCCACTCGAGGACTTGGAACAGGACTTCAGTTCGAGCGTTTGCTGACACAGAAGATGGAGAGCGGCAGCCGGGGGCAGATCCAGCTTGCGTGGGGTCTCCACAACCCTTGAAAAGCATGCACGTGATTCCTTGTTGAGATTGAGGAAAGAAAGAACACCCGATTGTAGATTTTATTTTATTTTTTAAAGGATTTTCTTTTTAGATTTTATTTATTTATTTGACAGACAGAGATCACAAGTAGGCAAGAGAGGCAGGCAGGGAGAGAGAGGAGGAAGCAGGCTCTCCGCGGAGCAGAGAGCCCGATGCAGGGCTCGATCCCAGGACCCTGGGATCATGACCTGAGCCGAAAGCAGAGGCTTTAACCCACGGACCCACCCAGGCGCCCCAAGGATTTTCTTTTTAAAGTCAGCTCTACCCCCACCGTGGTGCCGAACTCACAACCCCGAGGTCAAGAGTCACACGTTCCCCCGACTGAGCCGGCCGGGTGCCCCCGAATGGTAAATTTTAAACAGCTGGCAAATACCATAAGTACCAGAAAATCTTGAAAAATAGGAATTCTTTTACCGATCACCCACCTGTGCTCTCCCCAAAGCCCTGGTTTTTTTCCTATTGTAGTTTTGGCTACGAACTCTGATCGTTTCTTTACACGATGACTGGGTAACATCACTTTCTCCTGGGCAAACAGAAAGGCCATTCATTTTCTGGTTAATCAAAGTTTGTTCTTTTACTTTTGGTAGTTGGGATGCATTAAAAAGTGGGACTTCGGGGGCGCCTGGGTGGCTCAGTCGGTTGAGCATCTGACTCTTGGTTTCCGCTCAGGTCGTGATCTCAGGGTGGTGGGACAGAGCCAGAGTGGGGCTCCCTGCTCAGATCAGAGTCTGCTTCTCCCTCTCCCTCTGTGCCCCGCCCTCCCAACCTGACTCAAGCGCACACACTCTAAGGTTTAAAAAAAAAAAAAAAAGTCTTTAAAAGAATACTTGTGGGGCACCTGGGTGGCTCCGTTGGTTAAGCCATTGCCTTCGGCTCAGGTCATGATCGCAGGGTCCTGGGATCGAGTCCCACGTCAGGCTCCCTGCTTGGCGGAGAGCCTGCTTCTCCCTCTCCTTCTGCCCCCTTTTTCCTGCTGTGCTCTCTCTCTCCCTGGCAAATAAATAAATACAATCCTAAAAGAAAGAAAGAATATTGCTACCCTTTATAAAAGAAGTGTGACTTCACACAGAGTTTGTGGTCCCGCCACAATTCTTGCCCTACAAACACAAGGATTCTGATAAAGTTGATCTTGAAGATAACGTCTCCTTTTAAGAATGAAATAGGAAAATGTGGGGCGTTTGTTTATTTCTGACCAGAGATGCTTTTCTGTGTTTTGACTCACCGTGGAAGAGAATCAAATTCTCCGCTTAAAACAGTGATTTTTCGTGGACTTTTCCGTGGCCTAGTTTCTGGGTTCACACATGCCACATCTCGCTTTCCCCCCACTGCCCGCATTTTTCCACCAGGCGCTCAGGTCGTGCTCACGTCTCACCCCTTCTGATTACGCACAGCACACAGATCGGAGGGAGTGTAGCTGGACGCCCCCGTGGGGTGGTTAGCAGTCCCCTGAGCAAGCACAGACATGACGGTGAACCATGTCGGTATAACCCAGCCAGGTCTAAACTCTACATATTTTTCCATCCAACCTGTCCTTTGTGGGAGCCCCACCCTCCACGGGTACTTACGCAGGAGACGTGTGATGGGCGGGAACTCAGAGTGGACACAGACAGTGATTTTGCCAGATCGGATTTAAGATCTTTTCTATTTTGCGAATTTTACAAAAGTTTGACCCCATGGCCGTGTTGTTAGGGCCCTTCTCCTGTCAGGTGACGGATTAACCACAGGAAGCCACCACCCCCCTCCCAGGTCAGAGGGTCAGAGGGAGGAGGTGGTGTCCCTAGTCCTCCGTCACCTGATGGTAGTGGGGCAAATGTGGGCCCGCCCGGCCCCAGCTGCCCTTTCAGCAGAGACAAGATCAGGGGCCAGAGAAAGCTTCCAAGGCAGAGAGGTGGGAAGGATCTACCCCATTTCTCCCTTGCTCCGACCTTCCAGGCTCCTTCCAAGCCCCCCCACTGGGTGGCAGCCCTGGGGACCAGGTCGTCCTGTGGACCACAGCTCTTCTGCCACACCAAGGAGAGCGAGGAATGGAGGGGTATCCTCCTGCTTAAAGATTAGCTGTTGTTTACCTGAAGTTCAGGTTTAGCCAAGTGTATTTTCTTTTCTTTTTTTTTTTTTTACTGAGTGTATTTTATATGGCAATGTAGTTTATAGGGGTGGGGCCCAGAGTCCGCACGCCCAGCTGGTGAAGCTCTGAGGGAAGGGCTCTGTGGGACCTTGGTCAGCACCATGTCGTGGGGGATGTCGCTGGCTGCTGTCTGGAAAGGGAAGAGCTGAGCTCTTCCCGCCCCCGGCCATGTGCCCAAGCTGCTGGCCCCTTCCCGACCCGTGAGCTGGACATCCGTGTTGGCTCCCCACGAGGCTGTGAGCACCGCCAGGAGAGCCCAGGTCACCTCGGGTCACTGTTGTATTCCGTGGAATACAACACCGAGTGGAAGCTCGGTGACACACACTCATGAGTCTGCTCCGTGTAGATGCGGACCCCCAGGCTCAGAGAGACAGCACTTGCCCAGAGACGCGGTCAGAGCTTGGGATGTGACCAGGAGGGCGTCCCCACCTCCCCAACACGGCCGCTCGCCTCTGGGCAGCAAAGGCCAAGGGTGGAGGCTGGGAAAAGACGGAGGAGCTTAACGCCTCATCTCAGGCTCTTTGCACAATAAGCCTAGAGTTTGACTCTCCACTCCCACGGCAACCCTTGACTTTGCAGGAGCCCCTCCCGGCTTCTGTGGGCACGTGAGCCGTGGAGAAAGGGGGGTGAAGACTGTGCATCCCGGGGGCCCCCATCCTGGGCTCAGAGGTGGAGGGACACGCGGCTCCGGGCCAAGGTCGCTGGGACGTCCCTGTCCTTTCCTGAGAGACTCGAACTCAGAGGTTTGAAGACAAAAGTTGAAAATGGATTCTTCTGTTCTTTACTGAAAATGGACGTTTGTGTGAGTTTTCATAGCGGCCTCTTCCTGCAATAGGGTGTCTTCTTAACTGGAGGAAGGTACTGGCCAGACTTCATTCGTTGTTGGCACAGAGCAGAACGGGGTGCGTGTGTGTGTGTGTGTGGGGGGGCGTCATCGTCCACCCGGGTCAGGACATCCCGGCTGTGCATGACCCCAGAGGGGCTGGGGACAGCTGCCCGATCTTGGGCGGAGACACTGTGGCCCCGAGGTGGTGTGTGGTCATTAAACTCACAGCTAATAATGACCCATGACCCCGGGAGTCTACTTAGATGTCTCAGGGCCTGTTTAAGCATCTCGCATTTAGAATTTACTGGGTCCGACCCATCATAAAAACTTGGCTGGAAGGAGGACAGGGCCTTCATGCCCACTGCACTCCCTGCCTGCTTCCCCTGTGCAGGCTCCCCAGGGTGATGCCCACTAGACTGGCCGCAAGGCTGCTATGCCGGGGGAGGGGAGGTAGGGATGCCCTGGGGCCACGTGGCGAAGGGGAGTTTACGCTGCCCGGAGGTGGGCTCTGTCACTGCCCCCCCCCCACCTGGGCTGCTGCCACGGTGGTTCCACCTGCCCTCCCTGCACGCTGTTTCTTTCTTTTTTTTTTTTAAAGAATTTATTTATTTATTTGACATCACAAGCAGGCAGAGAGAGGAGGAAGCAGGCTCCCTGCCGTGCAGAGAACCCCCCGCCCCCCGCCCCGCACGCTGTTTCTATGGGAAAACGCCTCCCAGACCATCCCCCTTCGCCCAACCCTGCCCGGGATCATGGCCTTTCTCTTGAGGACGAGGACCGAGGAGCCACCGCTCCTGGTCTGGCATCTTCTCTCCGGCTCCGGAACGCCGCGCTGTCATCCTGTTTAAGACGCCGGCCAGGGGGGGCACCTGGGTGGCTCAGTGGGTTAAAGCCTCTGCCTTCGGCTCAGGTCCTGATGCCAGGGTCTTGTCATTGAGCCCCACGGTGGTCTCTCTGCTCAGCAGGGGGCCTGCGTCCTCCTCTCCCTCTGCCTGCCTCTCTGCCTACTTGTGACCTCTGTCTGTCAAATAAATAAAATCTTAAAAAAAAAAAAAAAAAAGATGCCGGCCAGGGGTGAGTCCTGCTTTCTGCCCCCTGCTCCCCCCGCCCGACTCACCTGAAGGGTGTTTCAGTCTCGAGGGCTCAGGGCGCAACACGTTACACTTTACCAGTGTGTGTCACGGGTCCGCAGTTCGTGACCGTCTGTGAAATGGCCTTTGCGCCCGGCCTCGGAGTTTCTGGGGTGCCCGGGTCTGGGAGAGCGCCCGGATCCTGGGTTCCCCAAGAGTGACCCTTCCCTCCGGGTCTTACGCGAACTCACAGGTTGTTCAAACGCATCAGCTCGGGGCAGCCAGGCTTTGTCGATTCCAATTTATAGATCCCGGGGTTCAGGCAGGCGTGTGTGGCTGGGGAATGATAACCGTGAAAACAATTTTAAAAGTATGATTATGATTAATATGCTAATAATGATAATAATTACGTAATCTATTGAGTGCTTACTTCACGCGAGGTGCTGTGCCGAGTGCCCACGGCGTGTGGCCCCATTTAACCTCGGTCACCCGTGTGCGTGCGCTCCGCTCTGTCCGCGGGCCGGGACCGCATTTCCCAGGGTCGGGGGGTGCAGCTAGCGCCTGGCGAACCCCGGATTTGAACCCGGCTCCTCCTCGGACTGCGGCGGCTTCCCTGCCTCCGGGGCCTCCGGGAGCTCCAGACGGCCAAATTGTAAATTGCCTCCTCTCCTTCAGAATATGTTTTATTTTAAAATCACATAAAAATAACTTAATTTTCAACTGGAGCAACTGAGCGCTTAGACGGCTTGGAGGCCTCTCCGGCTCCCTCTTCGCTGGACTCCGACACAGGGCCTAAGGAATGAGGTCCACGGAGCTGGGCTTCAAGCAGCTCTTGGCCATGCGTCCCTCCCGGGCGGAGGCCAGGCCGAGCGGGCTGGCTGCGCTGGGCGGGGAGGTTGTGCGAGGGTGGGAACCTCAGGCCGCCACCAACCTGGCTCGGGAACCGGCGTGCCCGGCGTCTTCTCCGTGCCAGGGGCTGCCTGGCACCAGCCGCGTGTTTTGGGAAATTGGAAAAATAAACAGCACAAATAAAACAAAACTCCACCCAAGAAATCTGAGACAGATGCTGTTTTCCTCCTGGCCATGGGTCCAGCCCCAGCCTGGGTTTGGGGAGCCCCGAGCCCAGAAGGGAGCTTGGGGACCAGATGCCCAGGGGGGAAGGGGGGACTGTGGAACCAGAATGGGACCTCGTTTACCTTTGCCAGAGACAGGGGCAGGGGCACGGGTGGGCGTCCCGCCGGCCCAGGGGGGAGTCACAGCCGGAAGTGAGTCAATCCACAGGAATGTTGGGCCCGTTCCTTGTCTGTTCCTCGCCCCGTACGGTTTCCATATTGGGGACTCGCTGGATTCACAGGCATAGGGTGGCTCACTGGTGCTACTCTTAGCCCGGCAGTGGGACCTCTGAGTGGCTCGTGTGTGTGTGTGTGTGTGTGTGTGTGTGTGTGTCTGTTGAGAGCGTGTTGATGAAACGGTGATTCTCATGCCATGTCGCTCCCGCTCAGGGGAGAGGTCACAGCCATTGTGGAAGGGAGGACTGCGGAGGCCGGGGTTGCCCGTGCTCAGGACTCAGCAGCCCTAGGAGCAGCGCCTGTCCCCTCCCGCCCCTCCCTGCCCTGGGTAGCCCATCAGAGCCACTTTGGGCCCAACCTCTCCCCGTCTTAAGAGAGCTGTCCGTTCTGGACGTCCAAGGCGGGACCTGCCCGTGTGGGCCTTAGGCCATGACCCAGGCTTCCTGTCCGGCTGGGCTGGCCTGGAGTCCCTGTGCTCTGGTTGGACGTCCGAGGAGGGATCGCAATCACCGCTGGGCAGTGAGCAGACGCACGTCCGAGTAGGTGGGGACCGAGGAGGGAGGCCTGTGTGTCTGCCGGGTGAGGCCGCTGTAATCGTCGGGGTTCGCCAGAGAAACAGACCCGTGGGGGACGGGCTCGTGTCGTCATGGAGACCGAGGAGTGCCACAGGCCGCAGTCAGATGACATGGGGTGCTGGGGTGGGGCGGGGGGCTCCGTAGGAGAACGCGACGTCGAGGGATGTCCAAGCCTCCCTGCCCTGAAATGGCGGTGGTGGCATTTGCCCGGTGGGGGTGCGTGAGGAACAGATATGAGCTCGTGACCATCCCAGAGCCTCGGTGCTTGGACGTGGCCATGACCACCCAGCGTCCCCCCGGCCTCCTGCAAGGGTCAGCGTGGCCCTCCCTGCCTCCTCAAAGCCTCGCTGGTCACTTCAGGCCCTTGGATCTCCTGCCACATGCATCCCTTGGCGTTGTTTCACGGCATCTGGGTTCAACATTTGGGGCACATCTTGGGGTCCTCCCCAGCCCTGGAAGGAGACCTGGGCTTGGCAGCAGGTGTCTGTCAACACTAGACCCTGCGGGACGAGCCGCACACGTTCTGTTCTCGGTGCTCAATCCATCCATGTCCTCCAGACGTGGAGAGCATGTGAATCCCCGGGGAGGTGGGCACAAGCCAGCTGTGCAGGTTGGCCCGCCGGGAGCTCTGGAACCGCTAGGAACAGTGCCGGCTGCATCCCCGCCCCGTGGCCGGTCGTTGAGGAGTGGGTTTGTGGAATGAATGCGGGAATGAATGAATGTTCCAAGGGCCTCTCTGGAGGACGGCGCCTCTGACGCCAGCGTTCTGGGTGGGGGTCCAATGGTGGAGGCTGCCGGGAGGTTTCTGGGTTAGCCCCGGGCCCCTTCTCTGCTCCCTTGCTGCCTGCGGGGAGGGCCTCTGCTGGCCAACGTGGGGTGTCCCTACAGCTCCAAGGGATGGCTTGGTTGCCCAGGGAGCCCGCTTCTGGAGCAGCAGTCGCGCTCCCTGCCCCTCCCTTGGATCCTCTTCCTGGCAGCCCCGGGTTTGCTTGGCTTAGCAGCTCCACAAATCCCCTCGAGTCCGGACTTGCCTGCTTTAAACCTCTCCGGGGAGCACGCGCCAGACCCAGGGGGTGCGTGTCGGGACCGAGCGCCTGTAGCACGAGGCCGTGTTCACCTGGGGCTCAGTCCTCATCCCCTCCTGTGGTGGTGGGAGAGAGCCACTCATCCTTCCTGCTCCCAAGTCCAGTCCGGCTCTGCCCAGCCCCAGAGCAGAGGAGCTGGGTCAGCCGCCTGGGTGCAGGGAAATCTCAGTTCACGATGCCAGTCGACCTGCTTTATCCCAGGGGGTGGCCGGAGCCTGACTGGGGGCCAGCACCCTCACCGTCCTGCAGACAGTCGGGGTGGGGGGGCCACTTGGCCAAGCCTGGATTTTGGAGGTTGATGGGCTCAATTGCTAGGAGCTGTGCGGCCTCAGGCAAGTTGCTCAGCCCCCCCTGAAATGCAGCTGGGAGACGAGGAGTGAGAGTTGGGTGGGAAATGATGCGCCAAAGGCTCGGCCTCGTGCCCGCCAGCCGCCGGTGTCCAGAAGGCAGTGGCTGTCCTTGAGGGTGGCAGCTGGGTCTGGGTGTCACCTGGGAGGACAAGGGCTGCTGGTTTCTGGTCCTGGAGCCCTGCAGAGCACAGGCGAGGTTATGCCCCGTGTGAACTGCCCTCCAGCTGCCCGGTGTGACCTTTGCCCTCTGCTCCTGTCTCTAGGAGTCACGCGGACCTCCAGCAACCGTCTCCGGAAGCTCGGCGACCCCACGGGCCCAGGTGAGTGAGTAGCTTGTTCAGCTGTGACCCCCCCAGGTTCTTCTGGCCCAGCCCTCTCGCCCCCCTGGCCTTCTGAGGTGAGCGGGGCCCCTCGCCTGCTGCCCAGGGAGGCCCGGTCTTTGATGGTTCCGACTCAGGTGGCTTTCAGGCCCGTTGAGCACAGTCTGCCAGAGGTGGGCCTCGTGGGAGCGGGGGCGCCCCTCTGTAGGGAGGCAGCCCTGGCCCGGGGAGCAGGCCGCGTGTGTGGGGGACAGAGGACCTAGGCTGGTGGGATGCTGTTGGGCTGCCCCTCGGAGGCGCGGAGGGACAGGCAGCCCATGGGCCAGTGGCTTTGACTCTGAGCAGCCACGGACCCCTGCTGCTTCCCACGCCCTACAGAACTGAGGGGCTCCAGCGACCAAGTGGGCAAGCAGCGGGGACCAGGGTCACATAAGTGGTCTCCTGGTCGTCTTGGCCAAGTTCTTCTTCCTGCTTCTTCTATGTGTGTCCATGCGGGCGGCCTCTTTCCAAAGAGGACACTAGGGCCCAGAGGTGAAGGATGAAGGGACTCGCCTCCCCTGGAGCCCACATCCTCCCCTCCTAGGCCAGCCCCGCCCTGCGGAGCGCTCAGTGCTGGTGGGACTGTTCCGCATCGAGCCATAGCGGCCATGTGACTATCAACCACGTGAAGAGTACATGAAGTAGTTAACTTCTTTTAAATTAATTCCACGGAACGTCTGCGTGTAGCTAGCAGCTGTGAAATTAGACCGGTCTGGATCATTCCGGCTACCCTTAGAATTCCTTCCCCGGGTGTTCTGAGCCTTCTTTGGGGGCCATTGCAAATCTCTGCGAGGGTTGTCCGTCTGTGTCACCTGCCCGTGGGCTGGGCACCCCCGGGCTTGTGGGGCAGCTGAGGGGCAGCCTGGCAGGGAATGGGGGTGGGAGTGTCAGGGGCATGTGGATGCACAGGCCGGGATGTCCCCATGGCTGTGTCTGAGGCCCCTTGTGGTGCAGGACGGGGCTGAGTGTGGGAAGGGAAGGGTGACGCCCGGCTGGAGGTCTCCCGGGCGGCTGAGTGATTCACATCCGTGGTTACGCAAGAGCTCCGCCCCCTGCAGCCACGTCGGGCCACTAACCACTGGACGGCCCGGCTGCCCCTGTCTTTCTGGGGAACTTTCTCTGGGGCCCCGCAGCTGGTCTGCTTTTTTGCCCTTCCAGCAGCCGGGCTGGGTCTAGGCGCCTTGCCTTGTGCTGGGCCTAGGGACAGGTTGCTGAGCTCTGGGGTTGAGGTCTCCGGAGACTGGCGCCCTGGGCCATGTGGACACAGTCTCCTCTGGCCATTGCTTCTCTGGGCTCAGACTGGCCAGTTCTGTGCCGTCAGCACTTGGCAGCCGCTGCCACGGTCTGCTTGGAAGCCTAAGGCATAATTTGCTGAAGCCCAGAGCTGTGAGCCTGCGATCTGGGTTTTGCTTGGGACCGCCTGCTGACACACGAAATCCTCTCTGTGGGGGCCTGCATGGGCTCTGCCTCGGGACACCCTTTCCTTGTCTTCCTGGCTCCTTCTCTAATCCCAGCCGTCCCGCAGCTAAGACCGGGGTCCCAGTGGGGCTCTTCCCTGGACTCCCAGCCTCTCAGCGCCCCTGTCCCTCTGACCCCGTTTGGAGCCGCCGCCCTCCCTCCCCTCCCCCCAGCCTGACCTCTTGTCGCACACTCGGCCTGGCCTCCTGCGTCTGGGACCCCGGACCCCCAGTCCTCCCAGAGGGCAAGGGGCTGTATCCCAGCACAACCTCTGTGAGCTCAGGCTCTTCACGAGGCCGATTCTGGCAGAAGCCACAGGCCACCAGCTCAAGCCGTGCCCACGGTCAACCCTTCGACGAGCTTCCTCACTTTCTGCCCTTCTTGAAGAAATGAAATTGGTAGACCCATTAAAAAGACTAGAAAGAATGAAATAAGCCAGCCATGTGCCTACCGTCCCTCTTGAGAAATAAGGTGTACTAGGTGCAGTGTGAGCGCCCAGGGGACCCTCCCCGTGCCCGTTCCTGCCAGGGTGACTCCCTGGTCACTGCCGGTGCACGTGTGCTGCGCATCTGGACGACGTGTGTCTCCCCCTGCGGACCGGCAGCCGCCCGGCGCCCGGCGGAGGGGGTCTTTGCTTTTTCAGTCTCAGAGATTGCCCGCGCCGGCGCGTGTCGCCCTGTTCGTGTGCACTGACCGTGGGCGGGGGCTCCTCGGTGTGGGCCTGCTGCTGGAGGTCGGCGGAAGCCTTCCTCTGTCCTAGGCGCTGCTGGAAACATCCTCCCGTGTCCCCGTGCACGCATGTGTGTCCCCAGGCGGATGCCCACACTCTGACCTCCCAGGTGGCCTTCCAGTGTGTTCTCCCACGCTCACGCGCTTTCCGTGCCTCGAGCGGCTTCTCTGGGCCACTGCCTCCAGGCCACCATCTCTGGCCAACCTTTGCCCCGGTTCCCACAGCTCGCACAGCGTTTCCCCTCGGCCGGCTTCCTCACCTCCCGAGGCCGGCCCCGCCAGCCTGCCTGACCGTCCCCCTGGGACTCCTCCGAGCCTCTCTTTGTGCCCGGACATCCGGTGTGTTCCTCGTCCCGCTCTTCCTCCTGCCAGTGCCTCTGAGATGGGTGGCCTCATCCCTGCTGGAGGGGGTTGACTAACGTCCCCCCGGAATTCATGCTCACCGGGAACCTCAGAAAGTGGCCTGACTGGGAAATGGGTCTCTTAGAAGCACAGTCAGTGAAGGCCCCGGAGATGAGATCCTGCTGGACTTAGGGTGGTTCTTAAGTCTGACGGCGGGGGACCTTACAGGCAGGGGAGAGGTACAGGGGAGCAGGCCACGTGAGGACACAGGCAGAGATGGAGGGAGGTGGCCACAAGCCCAGGGACCCGCGAAGACGCAGGAAGGGTTTTTCCCGCAGCCGCTGGAGGAAGCTCGGCCCCGCTGAAACCTTGATTTTGGACTTCCGCCTCCGGAACGGGTTGAGAATCCGCTTCTGCTGTCTTAAGCCTCTCCGTTCATGGCGATCTGTGACAGCAGCCCCAGGAAGCCCGTGCACATCCCACTGGGCCCGGGTGGGTGGACGGCCCTCTCCCCACAGAAGGGTCTCCCTGGAATGCTGCTGCCGGGCCATGTCTCTGCCCTTACGCCACACGAGTAGATGCCCCATGGCATCCCTGGTGGGTGTTCCTGCCCTCCCCCCAGTCTTTCTGTCCAGGCTCGCACACCCCTCCTTGCTCCGGGCCCCGGGGAGCTCTCCGCCTCTCGCTCAGGATGCCGGGCTGTATGCAGGGCCCGGCTGCCGTCGTCCCAGCCATGTGGGCCTAGGGAGAGAGTATGGCTTGGCGGTGGGGCGCTGGTCAAGGAAGACATTGCCAGAGTCTGGCTGCCCGTGGGCCTTGCCCAAGGCTCCCACAGGCACCCCTCGCTGGTGCCGCCCTTCCCGCGGACACCCGCTCCTCCTTTGTTTCTCTCGGGTCTCAGCCTGGCCATCCCCTGAGGTCCTCAAGCAGGAAATCTCAGCCGTCGTCCTTGATCTTTGCCCCACCCCCAGCACCCTCAGGTCCGCAGGTCACCGAGATCTTCTCAACTACCCCTGCCCTCAAATGACCGTTGGATGGGCTGCCTCGTGGCCTGGGTGCTGTCAGGCATCAGTGCCCGCCGCGTCCGCACCCTTCTCCCCACGGAAGCTACCCTGGCCCCATCGGTGTTCAGTGGCATTTACTAAGACCCGCCTGCGCACAAGGGCTCCATCCGTGTGATTATCCCGAACAGACCTGGTCTTGGCCTCTTACTTAAAGGATCCCTAGTTGCCTTTTCCACACGGGATGAACTAAAGCACAGGACGGTGTTCATGACGCTTCCCAGCCTGACCTGTCTCGAATTCCAGGCTCTCACTGCCCCTGTCCTCTCTCCTTGCTCTGGGCGCCCTGGCCGCACTCCCCCCCCCTGCCCCACCCGCCCCGGCCACAGTGCCGGGACAGGCCCTGTACCTTCGTACTTCTGAAGACCTTGACTTTGACCCAACCTGTCCATCTCCAGGGTTGGCCTTGGGGGTTTCTTTGTCCTCCTGCCCGCAGGGCTGGATGTTCTTATGGCACATGGCTCGCAGGCTGCAAATATTGTTGAATTCAACTGGGAAGGACAAGCTTGGGGTGATGGGCCCAAGAATGAGTTTAAAATAGAAATGTCAGCCTTCTTTTGCGTTGGCTGAAAAGTAGCTTCTGGTGAAGAAATTCATTGAGAATGCAGTGTCTCTGGGGAGGAGGGTTTGGGAGCAGCACACCCCTGCGGCAGTGGGCACACGTGGCTCCCACATTGAAGGCGGTAGATAGAGCACGTTGACGTCATCGCAGAAAGTTCTGTTGGGCCGTGCTGGCCGGGCCGACACGTTGGCTCTTCAAGTTCATTGTTCTTCCTGCGAGCATGTGTTGGGCACCTAGCGAGCGAGCGGGCAGAACGTTGGGCTCTCGACAAGAAGGGGAAGACACTAGCCCTTCGTGGCCTTTCTCAGTAATCTGGGGAGATGTTTCAACCCCAGGGCCTGTGGGGCAGATGCTCCCGAGAACCGGGCCTCCGTGCTCCTTGACCCCTTGTGCCGCACGGGCAGCGGGGGCCTCCTGGAGGCATGAGGTGCCGGCTCCGGCTCCGGCTCCGGCTCCGGCCAGGGATGGGTGACTGAGCGTGAGACCTGTTCGTGGCGAAATTCGGCCGCGCCTGGGCCGCCCCTCTCCATTGTCTTGGTTCCCTTCCACACTATTCTGGAAGAACTCCCACAGCAAGGAGCCGGCTGGGGCTGTTCGCACCAGTAAACCCCGCAGCCATCCCCAAGGCAGAGAGTAGCTGGGTTGTATTTATGTAGGAACAGCCGAAACTTGCTGCTCAATAAAGAGTGGAGAGAAGGTTCTGAGAGGAATGCAGCCGGCCCCAGCCCAGAACCCGCCTCGCTCTGGGCCTTGCTTGCCGGGCCAGGCTGGGGCGGGTGCCCGCTCTGCTGGCAGGTACGGTGGGGCAGCAGCCGGCGGTCGCGGGAGGGGCAGCGGGAGGCGTCAGGATGGAGGGCCTTTGTTTTTAACTCAGGGAAGCCGACCTCAGTGCTGGGGTCTGGGGATGCGAGGAAAGGAACGGAAAAGTCATTTTTTAGAGTGAGAGTTCCCCATAGCTTGGAGCTGATTAAGGAGGATTCGAGAGCGTCTATGTGGAGCGGGGGCGGAGGGAGGGGCAGCGAGAGGGGGCTGGAAAGGCTGAGCCCAGGGCCTCAGGAAGTCTCCTTTCAGGCCGGGCTCCTCTGTCCCCATGTTCTCATGACCCCTCCTCAGAACACGCACCCCGGGAACGAGGCCACGTTGGTCCAGGGGCCCCTGCTGTGCGCATCATGGAGTCGTCCTCCTGGCCTGGCGGGGGGAGTTTGGGGCACCCAGGGATGCCATGTAGCTGTGTGTCCCCCCCCCTCCATGGGCTGCAGGGGGCTTACAGCTGTGCTTCCTGGAGGCCCCCCCAAGCCCTGCCTTTAAGGAGAAAGCCATCCCCCAAGCCATCCCCAACTCTTGGTCCTCGCCCCTAGCACGCCCCTCGCTGGGGATGGGGTCATGGATGGCGGTCAGGAGGTGCGCAGATCTGTTGGGGGGGGTAAAGGACAGGGATACCAACTTGGGAACTGTCTAGAAGAGGCTGTGGGGCAAAGGTGCCCACCCCAGGACACGGGCTGGTGGGGGTGGCTGGAAGCCGAGGCAGTTTCCCAGAGCTGCGGCCACGGTGGGGGGAGGGGGTCTTGCCTCCTCCAGGTGGCAGGCGTTGGTCCAATTTGGGAAGTGCTGGGTGGAAGGAAGCCAGCCCCCTCACAGGGACTGCTTTGGCATTTACTATGCTAATGCGCCAGAGGCATCTAAGGCCTGCATCTAGTTCATGTAACCACGGAGCCTTGTCAGGGGAGGAGAGAGCCGTGTGGGGAACCCACTTCGGGGATGCAGGTCCGGCCTGGCCTGGCCCGTTGCTCCCCTCCCCCTCTGGGTGTGGACAGTGCTGGTGCCTAGACACAGCCTCGATGAGCACTGGAGGGTTGGCTGCCTCCTTCTCCCATGGCTTGGCCTCACCCCACCTCCGCTCCCGGCCTCTGAGCTGGCTCGTGACTAACGCGGGCCTCATTGGAGCCAATTGGTGCTGCCAGGTTTTTGGTTTCAAATGCTCCCCTGCTTGGGCCAGAATGCTTGGATTTTTAGGCATGGGGTGGGGCGGCGGGGGGGAGATGGACGTTGAGCCAAAGTCTGCTGGGGAAGCACCGAGGGTCAGAGCTGTGCTCAGCCCGCCATGAGGAGACGGCAGTGAAATCAGGCCTGGGCCTGAGCGCTGGGCGCCTGCAGGAGGTGGGGGGGAGGGACGGCGGGGGGCGGCCCGTGGCCAGTCCAAAGCCTGGCCTACCCCGGATTCCCACCAGCGGACCTGTCTGTGGGGCCCTCCTGGGCTGGCTTGCCCTGCAGAGCATCCCACGTGTATTAAAGGGGTTTCTATTTTGTATCTTTTCTGTAGTGTCTAAATTCAATACAATGAACAAATATTATGTTTATAATCAGGAAAACCAGTGAGGAATATTTTTTTCAAAATCGGGGAAGAGATTGAATGGATAAACCCCCCAAATTCTCCGTGATTGCCGTTGTCCTAGCTCAAGGATTGTTAGCGGTTGGTGGGCTTGCCGGCTTACAGGGCCTGTCTGTGTTCCCTGGGGGGCCCGAACACATGGCTACCAGATCCAGTGGGTCACAACAAGAGGTGTGGTCTCGAGAGGTTCTAGAGCTGGAGTTTGAGATCCAGGTGTGGCGGGGCCGCTACCCACCCCTCCGCCCCGCCCTAAGGCTCCAGGAAAGGATCCCTTTCCTGGCCTCTTCTTCCTTCTGGGGGCTGCATCCAGCCTTCAAAAGTGGGGGCGTCAGGTTTCTGCTCTGCCTTCACATCCTTTTCTCTGTAGACTGCCCTCTGCCTCCCTCCTGTATGAGGGAGAGTCACCCAAGTGCCCTGAGGGCTCACCCTCATAATCCAGGCTAATCAGGACCCTTTGTTTAATCCCATCTGCAAAGACTCTCCAAATAAAGTCCCATTTGCAGAGATTAAGGTGTGTGATATCTTTGGGGCCCATTATTGAGCTTGTGAGACCTCCCTGGGCTGAGACACTGTCCCCACATTCCCTTGGCAGGCAGGCAGGCCACTTTTGGGGCTGTCCTCCAGGCTCTGCTTGGAGGGGGTGGGAGTGGGGAGATGGTTCCTGTTTAGTGTCCCCTGCCACCAAGGAGACACCCTTGCTACATAGGAGACTGCGTTTGGGGTCCCGTCCCAGGCAGGAGGGGACGGGACTTTGTCCCCACCATCCGCTGATGTGCGTGGGCAGCACCCCCCAACTCTGACCAGGTGCTGGTCCCCCCCACCCTGAGTTTGCCAGGTGAGCAGCGCCCCCCCCCAGTCCAGGGGAAGAGCGGGGGGAAACAGCTGAGCCCCCCCCAGGCCTTTGGGGGCCCCTCCCAGAGAAGTGCTGAGTATGGGGAACCACGACGGGGAGCCAGGCTCCTTCCCCCGGGGACAGCTGGGGACTCACTGACTCATGAGTAACTGGGACCTTCCAGGAAGTCTCCTTCGGGCCACCTCCCCACCCCCACCAGTCTGGGTGGGGACAAGCCTGTGGCCTGTGTCACGGGGGGGGGGGGGGGGGGGGGGGGGGGGGGGGGGGGGGGGGGGGGGGGGGGGGGGGGGGTTGGGGGGGGGGGGGGCTCGGGGCCCCCCGGGGGGCCCGGGGGGGGGGGGGGGGGGGGGGGGGGGGGCCGCAGGGCCCCCCCCCCCCTCCGTGGCCCCAGGAAGGCGAGGCGGCCCCGCAGCAACTGGGCTTTTCTCAAAGGCTTCGGCCAGAGGAAACGTCGCCTCGCGGGCCGGGGAAAATGAAAGGCTTTGGAAGTGGCCAGGAATTTGACTGCGAGCTGGTTTCCAAGAGGCTAAGTTAAGCTTCTCCAAGTGGATGTTAGAAAGGAGCAGCAGGCCTGGCGGAGCGGCTGGAGGGGGTGGAGAGAAGGCCGGAAGCCGCCCGCTGCACCCCGCGCCTCGGGAGCCTGCCCGCCGCCGCGCAAAGCCCAGACGGGCCGGCGGTCGGGGCTGCGGGAGCCTCGCGGCCGCCCGCGTCCCGCCAACCCTCCCGCGCGGCCTGGGGCCCTCCTCCCTCCCGATTCAGAGAGACAATGTTACCTCAGTTTGGGGCACAAACATATGATCAGCACATGGAAATGTGGTAATTTGGATGCGTTCGTGATTGCAACAGATTGAAGAAATTAGACCAGACAAAGAGTGTTTTTGGAGGAGGAGGCCGAAGGAGGGAGGGCGTCGGGGTGAGAAGGGGAGGACGCCGCCTCTGGAAAGGGGGACGCCGGGACTCCCGCCTGCTGCTAAATATATCCGTAGTAATGGAGAGAGACCGGATCACAGGTAGGCCCCCCCGCAGCCCCCTCCCCTAACTCAGAGGAAATCAGCCCCTGGGGGTCACTTTTATTCATTCGTGTGGACGTATTTCTGTTCCTTTGGGCTGTTCTGAGGTCGTGGGACGCAGTGGTCCCAGAGCGGAGCCTCACCAAGTCTGGCTCTCATTGAGACTCTGCTCTCCTTCCCCTCGCTGTTCCGCTCCGTCCCCAGCGGCCACTTCTGTTTCTCCAGGCGCTGTGAATGCCCAGACCGGTGGCGGCTGCAGGAAAGGGCGGGGGTGGGGGGGACCGGGTGGCCGGCTCGGGTCTGGGCTGATGGCATGTGGGCCCTAGCCTAGCTGGTTGGTTTGCCCACTGTGTGGGCTGTGTTTTAGCTGCCAGCCAAAGTCCGTCTTCAAGGCCGCCTGGGTCTCCTCCCTGAAACAGCATTTCGGTGCCTTCCCAGGAGCCGATTGCAGGGGTGGAGCTCCTGGTGCTCAGAGATGTGCAAACATGTGCGCGCGTGTGTATGCCCACGCACAGCACACACAGCTGGTCCCAGTCGTCCAGAGGCTTGGGTCATTAGCAGCGGCGAGTCCCCCTTGGGGCTGGGTGTGTCACTTGGGTCCTCAGCCACCTGGGAACCCTGCAGCGGGGAGGGGGAGTGACATCTAGGGTCACCGAGGGACGCTCTAGGCCAGGATGACCAGCAGATGTGGGCTCCACTCAGATTCTGGAGCAGAATCACTGTTTAAAACATCTTGATGTCACCTCAGGGCATGGAGTGAGGGCAGAGAGCTGGTCCTTGGGCTGGAGGGGCCTCGAGGGTTTGGGCCCATCCCTGGGGCATCCAGCCTCTTCTAGATGGGCTATTCTCACTGGCAGCCCCCAAGGAGCGGGCACGGAGCCATCGGGGCGGTGTGAGAGCCCACCCTGAAGAGAAAGGAGGCTGCTCTGGCTTGAGTCATCCCGGTTCCATGGCCCCCTGTCCTGGGTCAGGCTCCCCAGCCCCTCAGCCGGCCATGGCACACGCCGTGACTCGGTCAGTGTCTGACCTCACGAGTCAGTTCCCCTTCATTACAGCGCCTGCTGCCTGCTGCAGGCCCCCATGAGGGTCCTGGGTCCACTGGGGAGGTCTGGGCTGTCCTTGGGCTTCAGCTAGTCTGTGCTGACCCTGGTGAGCCTCAGAATGTCACCCCACAGATGCCGTAGCCCTCGTCTGTTGCTTGCCACTGTGTGTTTTGGGGGCTCTGCAAGAGGCCAGAGGAAAGGGTGGCCTGTCCCGAGGCTCCTTCTGTCTGCTGATCAGATCCTTATGGGAAGAGAGCTGCTGAGTGGCCATGTGCGCGCACGTGTGCATGTGTGCGTGCGTGTGTGCGCGTGTGCATGTGTGTGCGTGCGCGCGCGTGTGTGTATGTGCGTGTGTGTGTGTGCATTTGTGCCACTGGGACAGCCACAGGATGGAGGGCAGCCATAGAGACCCGTGGGAGGCAAAAGGTGTGGACTCAGCGACACGGGCCAGCTGGTTCAGGGCCGTGGAGCCTGAGTTCCCTGCACAGGGGGACATTCCCAGGATCCCTGTGCAGCTTGGGAGGACGGTCGCTTCACCAGCCTGGCTCACAGGGCTCCGGTGGCCGTGGGTCCAGCCTTCACTTCCCAGATGACCAAGCCATGGCCCTGATGGGTGACCCAGGGGAGTGGAGAGCCAGGACACACAGTGGGGGAGGGGATCCTTGGGAAGTGACAGCACTCTTGGAACCTTCTGGGCTAGCTAGACCCCAGCAGCTTTTCATGAACTGAACCAAACTGCCTTGGAAAATGGTCAGCTCTGCGCCTTCACGGCCACGCTAGGCGCCACTGCTCTTGGCTGGGACTGCCCTCGAGGGATGGAAAAGGGACTTTCTCTCAGGACGTGCCTGAGGAGGAATGGGTACTATTGATGAAATTCTCATAGGGATGCGTTGTCGCTAAAAATTGCTTATTTCTTTCCAAGCTTTGTTAGAAACTGATTACAAATGTGAATGATGATGGAAAACCTCAAGCCCTTTCCCTACATGTTCCTCAGAACTCCTCAGACCTTGACCGTGGTCTTTGATTGTAACTTGGTTCTTAAGCAGCCCCCTACCCCACCCCGGGAAATGAGTTCCATCCTGTCCCTCTGTGGCCCCGGGCCGGGCCTCAGTTTCCTAGCCTCAAATGTGAAGGGGTCGGACTGGTGTGACCCCAGGCAATACCCCACAGCCGGTGGGCCTCTGAACCTGCTCTGTGGGGTCCCCGGAGGCTCCTTTCTTCTCCCCTTGTCTTGCTCTAAGGCACTGTGACTGCTGTCTCAGTCCCCCCCGACGCAGCCAGCAGAGGCAGGGCTGGGGGCCATGATGTCCCACCCGGCCCAGCGCCCCACCTGACTGCTTCCAGACAGGCCTGCCACTGCCCGGGCCCCGCTGGGCTGGTATTTGAGATGCATCTGGCTGGTTCTCGGCCACTGCCCAGTGCTGTCCAGGAGGAGCTGTTGGGGCGGGGAAGGCAGTGCAGGCAACCACAGGACCCTTCCATCTGCTCCTTCTCTTGGCAGCACTGGGCTCCTGCCAGGTTTGTGAGTCTCAGATCTGGGTTCCTCCTGGGCAGTGGGGTAGCCCCGGCCCTCTCAGAGGCTGCCCCCCCGCCCCCCCCCCCCAGCCCCGGGAAGATGCCAAGAGGGCTTGTCAGCAGGGCAGGGATGAGTCATGGAGCAGCGACTGGCCGCTGAGACACAGAAGGCCGCTCCTTCCAGCCAAAGGTCGGGTTTTTTTCCTTGTTCTGGACGGGCTCTGTGGCTTTTACAAATTAAGCATTTTTATCTCGTTCCAAGCGCTTGTATTTCAGCAGGGAGAGAATCTCCAAGAAGGGAACTTTCCACTGGGGAGCTGTAACTTAGCTCAGCTTGGCCTCGTGGAGGGTGGGAACAGGCCTCGCGGGTGAGTTGCAGGCAGGGAGTGTGGAAGGCTCCTGCTCGGTCATGGACGTCAGTGGGGGTCCTGGGAGGGCTGCTCCGTCGCTGGAGCGCTGGTCTGTGGTTGGGCGTCTGCCCCGCACAGTAAGGCACAGCACGCTGGTCTAGGAGGTGGGGGTCTGCTCTTCTCAGGGGTGTCCACTGTCATGGGGAGGGCAGGGAGCTGGATACCCCTCACCTGTCCCTCCCCCAGGTACTTGTCACCCTGGTCCTGGAAAGACACTGCAGGTCCCAAGGTGCCTGGACACGCTGTGTCCTCTCCAGCTTTATTTCCCTCATCTCCAAGATGTGAAGTGTGGCCAGTAGCTTTCCTGGCCCCCTTCCTCTTCTTGCTCTGACCCGCAAGGGACTTGGCCCCCAGAGGAGTTTCTCAGGGCTGCTGAAAGCAAGTGCCACAGACCGAGCGTCCAGAAACAGCAGCCATGGACTCTCCCACAGTTCTGGGGGCTGGAAGTACAAATTCAAGGTGTTGGCAGGGCTGGTTCCTTCTGGAGGCCGTGAGGGAGCTGCTGCTCTGTACCCATCTCCTGGCTTCTGGGGGATGCCTGTGCTCCCCGGTGGTCCTTGGCCTGTAGGACATCATGCAGTCTCTGCCTTTTGTCACAGAGCCTTCTGTGTCCCTAAGCTCTGCTGCTGCTCTCTTATGAGGACAGTCATCCCTGGACTTGGGTCCCTGGGTAATCCCAAGTGATTGAATCTCCAGATCCTAAACTTAATTATACCAGCAAGATCCTATTTCCAACTGGGACAGTGTTCAGGGGTTCCAAGTGAGCACCTCTGATCCTGAGGTGTTCTGGATGCACGGGACTCCATGTCCCAGATTCCTCGTTGTCCCCCTCTGGACCTTTTGGTGTGGCCGCTAGCCTTTGCCACTGTGTCATGTGCACCTGGTGGGGTGTGGCGGGCTCAGGCTTGTTGGAATTCCAAGAGCCAGCCAGGAGACGGCCCTGCTTCCTCCCTCGAGCTCCTGCCTGCCGGGGGCACGGGATCCCCAGAGCTCTGTGCTGGACTCTGAACTCTTTTTAAAGATTAGGGGCAAAATATGCATAACGCACAAATTGCTATTTTAACAATTTGGGGGCCTATGGCCCGGTGGCATTTAATGAGATGCACGAAGTTGGGCCACCATCCATCCGTCTGCAGAACTTCACCTTCCAGCGTGAAACTCAGCTCCCACGGAACATCAGCTTTCTGTTCTCCCTCCCCTCTAACCTTGGCCGCCACCACCCTGCTCTCTGTGTCTGTGAGTTTGACTATTCCAGGTGCCTCGCAGATGTGGAATCGTGCACTATTTGTCCGTCTGTGCCTGGCTTATTTTACTTAGTATCATATCTTCGAGTTTCGTGGTGTTGTAAGCAGGTGTCAGTTTCCTTCCTAGTTTAAGACAGAATGAGGTTCCATTCTATGGATAGACCACATTGTGTTTCTTCTTTTATCTTTGGCTAGACCTTTACATTGTTTTCACTTTTTGGCTGTTGTGACAGTTACTGCTGTGAACAGGGGTGTGCAGATATCCGCTCCAGGCCCTGCTTTCAGACACACTGGGTCCACACGCAGAAGCAGCGTTGCTGGATCGTGTGGGAATTCTATGTTTAATTTTGGTGAGAAGCTCCATACTGCTTGCCCAGTGGCTGCACCACTTCCCATTGCCACCAGCAGGGCACAAGTGTTCCAATTCCCCCATCCCCTCAGCGACATTGTTATTTTATTGACTTGTTTGTTTCTTTGGGTAATAGCCATCCTCATGAATGCCAAGTGGTATCTCACTGTGGGTTTGATGTGCGTTTCCTTAACGGCTTAGAGACAGTGAGCGCCCTTTCCGGGGCTTGTTGGCGTCTCTGTGTCTTTGGAGAAATGTTTCTTCGAGTCCTTTGCTAAGTTTTTAATTGGGTCATTTTGTTGTTGTTGTTGTTGATTGTAGGAGTTCTTTATATATCTTGCATATTAATCCCTTACCTGATACTCGATCTGCAAGTATTCTCTCCCATCCTGTCAATTACCTTCTCACACTGTTGATGGCGTTCTTTGATCCGTAGAAGTTTTTAAGTTTGATGAAATCCAATTTTTCTATTCATCCTTTTCTTGTCAGCGCTCGTGGTATCATACCCATTGTCACAAAGCTTTTCTCCTGTGACTTTTCCTAAGAGTTGTATAGTTTTGGCTCTAGCGTTGAGACCTTTGATCCGTTTTGAGTTAATTTCTGTATATGGTGTGAGGTAAGGTTCCTGATTCACTCCTTTTTTTTTCTCACACCCAGGCTGGCTCCTCTGGGTGGCAGGGAGTGGGGAAATCCTGAGCTGGGCCAGGCCTTAAATCCCTCCCTGCCCCAGGCTGGCCAGCAGAGCCTCGGCTCTGGCCTGGAACATGGCTGGACATGTGCTGCGTCCCAGGGCAGCCCAAGCCCGGCCCTTCTGGGCTGACAGTGGAGGCCAGCCTGGGGTATTCTGGGTTCCACCGTATGGATGTTTCTGTAATTCTCTGTGGTTCCCCCTGCCCAGCCTGCATGTGGCACTGGCTGTCTGTGTGGCAGGGTGTGGGGCTCAGTGTCCATTGGTCTGTCCCCATGCTCCTCAGGAAGCCTGTCCACCCACGCCCTCTCATGCGCCATCCGAACTTACGCCTCCTGCTCAGAGTTGGTTATCCCTCTTGTCTTCCCTTCTAAGCCGACAGAAACTTCCATCCTGAGGCTGCTGCTCAGACCCCTTTGCCCGAAGGCCCTCCAGCACCGGGCATGCCTTCACCGGCCACACACGGTTGGCTGTGGATTCAGCTCCTTTTGGGGCTGGGCATGTGACCGGGCAAAGGGCAGGGTGGGACCTGACCGAGAAACAGGGGAGATTTCCTCCTGACAAGTGGCCTGAGCTTGGAGAAGTGTCTGGGCCACAGCTTGAACCCTGGACAGATAGCAACACGCATTTCAGCTTGCAGCAGCGGACAACGCTTCTGCCTTTAGACCTTCAGATCCTCCTTCCTTTTTTTCTTTTTTTCCCCTTTAAACAAATGAGGAAACTCTGACTTGAGCAAAGCTGAGTAAACAAACCAACACACCCCTAGGAAATTAGCAAAGAGGCAGCAGCTCTGAAACTACATGCTTTGGGGCTGGGTGGGTCTGTGGGAGCCGTTGGGTGCGGCGGGGCCGCAGGCTGCGGGTGGCGGGAACCCGCGCGCCCTGTGCTTCCCGCCTGCTCTCCTACCCCCTCCCGCCAACCATCTGTGTGGTAGCTTCTGCTTGGAGTTCACCTCCTGTCATTCCCTAGCGGGGGTCCTGCTTGCAGTGCCATGAGGCCCCGTTCATGCCAGCTCACTTTTTGAATATTCCTTGAGGTCCCGCAATGTGCAGGTGCTTGCCTAGGTTCTCGGCCTCCGGGAGCGAGGAGGTTACTGCCCTTGCTCCCACGGGACTCCGTCTGAACTAGATGTCAGGCAGCTAGCCAGTGAGCACATCGACAGATGATTCTAGTCGAAGGCTGTGAAGGAGCCTAGAACAGGTGATGTGATCGTGACCTGGTGCGCATGTCTGTGTGTGTGTGTGTGTTGGGGGATTAGTGGAGGCCCTCCCTGAGGAGGTGACACTGAGCTGAAGTTTTCGTGACCAGAAGGACTCCACCAGGCCAGTGTTCAGAGGAAGAGCTTCCAGGGGGAGAGAACAGAAAATGCAAAGGCCCTGAGGTTGGGTCATCAAGGTGAGGGGAGGTGCTAGGTCGGATGGTGCTCGGGAGGCCTGTGGGGTGCCCCGTAGAATGTGTCCCCGGCGGCGGGCTGGGAGGGGAAGCCGGGAGGCCTGGAGGGGGAGAGTTGGTCTTCGCGGTGGGAGAGGGAGGGCTTCCGATTCCTGGGGCCACCCGGTGGCTGACGAGGCTGCAGGTGCCCTGACCTGCTGCCCAGCCCTGCCCCGGCGGCTGCTGACTCGAGGAGGGAGACTTGTGCTGTCTCAGCTTGGAGGATGCGGGCTGTGGCCTGGTGTCTGCTTGGCCAACCGTGGGGCGAGGCCGCCTGAGTCCTGGGAAGGTGACCCCGCGCGGCAGCAGGTGTGGGAGGGGCGGCGCGCTCCTTCCCGTCCCGCCAGCTCCCGTGTCCCTGGGCAGAGTTATCGGGAGCCCCGCTTGGCGCCACGTGCCTGCCGGGGACCAGCACCCCTCCTGCTGGCGGGGACTGAGCAGCTGCCTCTCCCGCTCACCTGGCAAGGGCTCGGGAGGGGACGGAGACTCAAGAGCTGCTCTCTCAGGATGGTGGACAGTGGGTGCCTGTGTGTCCTCGGTCCATGGGGGACATTTCGGTCAAGCCCCGCTTGCTACTTTGTGTGCCCTGGGACCATCCACGGGCTCCCCGGGCGGGGGTGGCACAGGCATGGTGGGCGAGTGCAGGAGGCTCTCCCAGGCCCGAGACCTCGCCTTTAAGGAGCTTTGCTTTGGGCCCGCGCCCCTCTGTGGCCCTGCTGCTCCTGCAGTGCATGCGGTGGCCCCCCCCATCTGCCCAGCCAGCCCGCCAGGGGCCATGGAGCCCTTTCCAGGTGGCATTTCTGTTCAAAGATGCAGGGCTCTGGGCTGTGGGGCTGGGGGAGATGTCCCAGGATGTCCTTATCCGGTAAGAAGCCAGGTACGGCTTTCGGATGGTGGACATCTGCATGTTTCCAAGCTCCAGGACCCTCGTTCAGCGAGCGTGTCCTGATCCTGATGGCGCCACATCCGAGGGAGAGGATGGGGCTGGGGGCGACCGTGGACTGGGGGCTTGGGCTGTGCCTCTGTGCTGTGTGTTGAAGGTTGCGGGGGGGGATACTCCAGGGAACACCCTGTAGCGCCCCCCCACCCCTGCCCCAGCTCGCACCTCTCTGGGGAGGAATGGACAGTGGGGCCTGGGTTCTGGAAACGTGCATTGTCCGGGCATGGGTGCCCCCATTACTGCAGTGAGGGGCCGGGTGGGGCCTGGGGAGGGAGGAGGCTGCAAACCTAAGGGAGACGGCCTGGGCTGCAGAAAGCCTTTCCCCCAGAAGGTGGCGGTGCAGGCCCTCCAGAGCCAGCCCCTGCCCGTCTCCGGGCTCACCCAATTTGCGGGATGAGGCTGCCCCTGCCTTCCTTCCCCTTCCCGGGGCTGCTCGCGGCCGATGGGCGCGGGGAAGTGGCGGGTGGAGAGAATAGGAATCATGAGGAGGATGGGAAGGCGGCGGTGCCGGAGTGAGGACCCCCTCGGAGACTGAGACCCACCGAGGCCTGGGCTTTGAGGGCTTCCTACCTCAGTGTGGTGGTGGTGGTGGGGGGCTCTGGCTACATCCTTCTTCCCTATTTGTGGTTGATACGTCTCAGTCTCTTCTAAATTTTTCCAACTTTTTACTGTGAAAGATTTCAAACACACAGGAAAGCTGAAAGAATTCTAGCGTCCCCCTGCGTCCCCCTGCGTCCACCCGCGGGATTCTGTAATGCACATCAACCGTGTCCCCCAACAACCCGTACGATTTGGGGGCTCCACGTCGGAATAAGTTGCCGATATCCGCACACATTACCCTTCAGACACCTCAGCTTGCATCTCCCTAGCTAGACTCCAGTATTGGTTGAAGTTTCTGTTTCTTTCTTGGGGGTAAAACTGCTGCACCGTGAAGCGCCCAGAAGTTAAGCGGACCCCTCTGAGTTTGAGCCTAGACTTACACGGTGCGTCCTAACTGCGGTCGGGCTTCAGGGTGTCACCATCCATGCTCCTTGCCAGTCTGTCTCTGCCTCCACCTGCCTAGGGGCTGCCAAAATGCTGGCTTTTTCCACTATCGATTGATTTTGCCAGTGTGTGTGTGTTGTTTTCCATCCATCCATGTTTTTGCCGTACTTTGTCTCATCATTGCCACGCGGTGTTCATTTCACGTCTCCAGCGTGAGGCTCTTATGAATAAGCTGCGACGAGCATTCCCTCTTTTTTCTTTTTAAAAAATTATTTAAAAAAAGTTTAAGTCATCTCTACCCCCAGCACGGGACTTGAATTCACGACCCTGAGATCAGAAGTCGCAGGCTCCACGGACTGAGCCAGCTGGGCGCCCCTGCTCTGAGCGATCTTATACAATTTGTGGAGGTGGGGGGGAAGGGAGGCATAAGTTTCCATTTGTCTTGTCTAAACACCAAGTAGAATTATCGGACCAGGGGCGCCTGTGGCTCAGTCATTAAGCGTCTGCCTTCAGCTCAGGTCATGATCCCAGGGTCCTGGAATCGAGCCCCGTGCTGGGCTCCCTGCTTAGGGAGCCCCGTGCTGGGCTCTCTGTCAAATAAATAAAAGTCTATTAAAAAAAAAAGAATTATTGGACCAGAGAGTAGGTTGGCATGAGTTTAGTTTTACAGAAAACCGCCAGATCTTTTCCTAAGGTGGCCGTACCGTTTTACATGCTTCCCTGTCAGAGAGTTCCCGTGGCTCCACATCCCCGCCAGCATTTGGTGCTGTCACTCTACGATTCCATCCTTCCGGTGGGCGTGTCGTGGTGTTTCGTTAGGGCTGCAGTTTGCATTTTCCTGATGACTAACACCGGAGAGCACATTTTCGTGTGCTTATAGGGGATTCATCCGTTTTCCCTTTGCGAAGTGCCTTTTCAAATCTGTTGCCAATTTTGAAAGTGGGTTGTTTGGGGGTGGCTCGGTTGGTTAAGTGTCTGCCTTCAGATCAGGTCATGATCTTGGGGTCCTGGGATTGAGTCCCGCGTGGGGCTCCCTGCTCAGCGGGGAGCCTGCTTCTCCCTCTGCCAGATGCTCTCTCTTCCCCCCACTCCAGGGGGCAAATAAATACATAAAAGCTTTAAAAAAATATTAAAAGTACATTGCTTGACTTTTATTCTTTCTGGATACTGGTCTTTGGTCAGATATGTGTATTGTAAATATGTTTTTCCTGCTCTGTGCCTTGAATATTCATTTCCTTTTTTTTTTTTTTAAGATTTTATTTATTTATTTGGCAGGCAGAGATCACAAGTAGGCAGAGCAGCAGGCAGAGAGAGAGGAGGAAGCAGGCTCCCTGCTGAGCAGAGAGCCCGATGTGGGGCTCGATCCCAGGACCCTGAGATCATGACCTGAGCCGAAGGCAGAGGCTTTAACCCACTGAGCTACCCAGGCGCCCCTTGAATATTCATTTCTTAAAGATCTCTTCCAAGGAGCAAAAGTTTATAATTTTAATATGGATGTAATCTAGTATATGTGCTGCCGAAGCGAGCACAATTTGGGTGTAATCTAATGTAACAGATTTCTTTCTTTGTGGTTACTGCTTTCTGTGTTCTTTATAAGAAGGCCTTGCCTGCTCCCAAGTGTCAAAGCTATTTTCGGTGTTTTCATCTAGAAGCTTTATGGTTATAGCTTTTATGTTTGGTTTAGAAATTATCTTTTGTGTATGGTGTGAGGTAGGGGGTTAGGTTCATTATGTTGGGTTTTGCTAGCTGGTTTATTTTTTCAGTATAGATACCCAGTCGTTCTAGCGCCATTTTTGAAAAGACATTGGAGTACCTTGGTGCCTTTGTTGAAAATCAGTTGACTTTGGGGCGCTTGGGCTCAGTGGGTTAAAGCCCCTGCCTTCAGCTCAAGTTATGATCCCAGGGTCCTGGGATCGAGCCCCGCATTGGACTCTCTGCTCAGCAGGGAGCCTGCTTCCTCCTCTCTCTCTGCCTGCCTCTCTGCCTACTTGTGATCTCTATCTGTCAAATAAATAAATAAAATCTTAAAAAAAAAAGGAGAAAGAAAAAAAAGAAAATCAATTGACTTTGTATATGTGGTTCTGTTTCTGGAGTCTATCCTATTGTATTGATATTCTGGCTATGCTTTGGCCAAGACCACCGTGTCTTGATTAATGCAGCTTTATAATAAGCCTTGAGATAAGCTCTCCCAGTGTATCCAAACCACTGCTTTCAATGTTCTTTTTTTTTTTTAATTTTTTAAATTTATTTATTTGTCAGAGAGAGAGAGAGAGCGAGCGAGCACAGGCAGACAGAGTGGCAGGCAGAGGCAGAGGGAGAAGCAGGCTCCCTGCCGAGCAAGGAGCCCGATGCGGGACTCGATCCCAGGACGCTGGGATCATGACCTGAGCCGAAGGCAGCCGCTCAACCAACTGAGCCACCCAGGCGTCCCTGCTTTCAATGTTCTTATTAAATTTTTAAAAGATTTTATTTTTAAGTAATCTCTACCCTCAACGTGGGACTTGAACTCATGACCCAGAGATCAAAAGTTGCACACTCTACTGACTGAGTCTGCCCAGTGCCCGTAGATGTTCTCAGTCTATTAAATTTCCTTATAAATTGTAGAATTAGTCCATGTCTATAAAAAATGCTGTGTGAATTTTGAGGTTGCGTTGAATCTATAGGTCAACTTAGAGAGAATTGATATTTTAATGACATCAGCTCTTCTAATCTTATAAACGTGGTATGTCTCCATTTTTATTATTTATTTATTTTGCAAACCAACATATAATGTATTATTTGTTTCAAGTCTGTCTCCGTTTTTAAAGGCGTTTTTCTTCAGTCTCTATGGAATTAGACTGTACTATAGTTGTCAGTGAAAAGATCTTCATGTCAGTCATTAAGTTTATTTCTAACGATCTTATGTTTTTGGTGCTGTTGTCAATTGAGTATATATTTCAAGTTTCATTTCCAATTGTTTGCTGCTGGTATATAATAAGATGCAGTTGATTTTCGTATATACATTTTATATCCTGTGACCTTGTCAAAGCCATTTTTTAAAAAGATTTTATTTTATTTATTTGACACAGAGAGAGGGATCACAAGTAGGCAGAGAGACAGGCAGAGAGAGAGGAGGAAGCAGGCTCCCCGCCGAGCAGAGAGCCCGATGCGGGGCTCGATCCCAGGACCCTGAGATCATGACCTGAGCTGAAGGCAGAGGCTTGACCCACTGAGCCACCCAGGCGCCCTGATCTGTAGATCTTTTCAAGGAATGAAACTTTTTTTTTCTTCTTTTTTTTTTCCCTCTTTATTTCTATCCTTGTCTTTATGATTTCCTTCCTTCTACTTACTTTGATGTATCAGTCAGGTCCCAGGCAGGAAACAGAAACCACACCACACCAGTTATTTGAACAGCAAAATGTAACCTACCGCATTATTAGCAGGTAGCTACTAAGCTGGTTAGCTGCTAAAAGGATAGAACAAGACTCTGGAGAACACAGAGCGGCAGAAGCAGCAGCAGCTACTTCCGAAGGAAACAAGGGAAAGAAAGCTTTGTGACATTGGGTTTGGTCCCAGTTTCTTGGCTAGGACACCAAAAGCACAGGCGACAAAAGAAAAAACAGGTTGTATTTCATCAAAATTTAAAAAAAAACAAACCTTCTGTGCCCCACAGGACACCTCAACAGAGAGCAAGGGCAATCCACGGAAGCGGGGTGGTTGGAAATATCTGCAAACCATATATCCATAAGGGATTAATACTTAGAATATATAAAGAACTCCTACAATCCAACAACAAAAACCCAAACAGCCCAATTTAAAAACATGGACAAAAGGACTGCGTAGCCCTTTCTCCAGAGAAGATACACAGATGCCGACAAGCCCGGGAAAAGATGCTCAGTGTCACTAGAAGTTAGAGACATGCAAATCAAAACAACAAGGAGCTGCTACTTTATACTCACGTTATCCAAAAAAACAGAGAGTAACACGTGGTGACCAGGATGTGGGGAAATCGGAGCCCTCGTGCTTGGCCGCTGGCTGCTGTGGAAAATAGTGTGGAAGGTCCTCAAAAAACAAAACCCAGGATTCCCACACGCTCCAGCACAGCCACTTCCCGTGGGACCCCCCAGAGAACCGAGGGCCGGGTCTCCTGCAGAGACGCATGCGTCAAGGGCAGTGGCTGGCAGGCTGGGGCCAGGGGAATGGGAAGTTCATGTTTGAGGGGCACAGAGTTTCAGTTTGATAAGACAAAAATGTTCTAGAGATGGGCAAGTTGATAGCTGCACAGTGATGGGGCAGACGCCACGTCCCAGAAACCCAGGCCTAAAATTGTTAAAAGGGTGAATTTTGTGTCAGGTTTCACTGTGCGCGCGTGCGTGCACACACACACACGCAGGGGGCCGCTGTGGCCCTGGGGCTGGGGAGCAGTACCTGAGAGGACAGGAAGAACCAGGAGCCCCGGCTGCCCTGCCTCACTGGGTCTGGGGTTCAGGCCTTGTTGGAGAAAGTGTGGCTGCTGTAGACACCTGTGGTCTCCTGGTGGCGAAACACTCTTCCCAGAGGGTGTGGTTGGAGCTGGTTTGTGGAAGCAGCTTATGGATGGCAGAGAAGCTTCTGGAGGGCGTGGGCAGGTGGGAGCTGGTCCACAGGAAGTTTCTGGGTAGTGGGCTGGGAGCTAGAGCAGGTGCACGGGAAGGGGCCCCCTGGGTGCCAGAGAAAGGCCGTGAAGGGTGAGCACCAGGCTGCTTGGGGCCCTGGGAGCCAGGAAAAGGAGCCTCTTCCCTTGTGCTGCCCAAGGGAGCCTGTCCCTTGTCCTCCCCCTCCCCCCCCCCGCCCCGCATGGCCTGTGTGTCTGTGTGCGTGCGGAGGAAATGATTCACACCCAAGTGTGAAGGTGGGGGTCAGAGCAGGCAGCCCTAGGGTTTGGGGAGCCCAGAGGAGGAAACGGGGGTGGGGACAGGAGATGTGACAGATACCGGGAGACGCGCCGTCCACACCTAGAAGGCCCGGGGGAGGTTTCCGCAATGCCCAGGACGTGGATTCCATCACATCTGAAGTTTACCCTTGTTTCACGAGGCCCGGGATCCTTGGAGGTGAAGGGAAAGGAAGGAAAAGGACTTCCGTGTGTGGTGTGTGTGTGTGTGTGTGTGTGTGCGCGCCACCCTCATTTCCATTTTGCTATTTTCCTGATCACCAGGAAGAATGTCCATGATCCCCCCATGGCCCGGCCCAGTGCTGCGTGCAGTGGGGAGTGTGGACATGGGCACACGGGTGTGCACACACACACACGCACACACACACGGGCAGGGCCGAGCAGGCCTACAGATTGTACCTAGGCCTGGCAGGAAACCAGGCTCTGGGAAACTTCAGGCCCCACCTTTGGCACAAAACTGTGCTTTTTGTTGCTGAACAGAAAGTGGGGGTGGGGCCCACTGGTGCGCAGAAGAGCAGGTCTGGCACTGGGCGTCCACAGCGGCTGCGGGCCTGTTTGGGGGGCTCTTGTCCCAAGCTCTGGGGCGCTTGGGGGTTCTGGGCCAGGATCACGGGGTCACCCCTGAGAGAAACCTCGGCCAGAGGTCCCTCCCCCGCCGCCCAGGGGCTCCCCACACTGGCGGAGGGCAGGCGGCTGAGTTGGTGGTCTGCGCAGCCTGCGCGAATACGGGGTCCAGGCCACCCCGCCAACCCCAGCTGACCCTGAGTGGGAAAGGGGGGCCCCCGCCGCAGGGGCTCTGGGGGCGCGGGACCATCCAGCCTGTGGGGCGTGGGACATGGGACGGTCTACACGTACCCGCTGACCTACGGAGCTCGGGGTGAGCAGCCGCATGACCTGGCAGTCGAGACCAGCGGATGCAGGCTCTGGCTGCAGGAGGGAGGGGACACCGGGCACCGGGCCATCTCTGCTCAGTCCCTGTCATAACAAAGGACCACAGACCCGGGGCTCAACAGCAGACACTCCTCTCACAGTTGCAGAGGCCGGGAGTGCGCAGGCCGGGCTGGCTCCTTCTGGAGACCCTGAGGGAGAATCAAGAGCCTCTTCCAGCTTCTCTCCAGGCTCCGGTGGCCGCCGGCCTCCCACGGCCGGTACCCCACGGCCGTGTCTGCCTCCGGCTCCCTAGGGCTGTCTCCCCCGAGCGTCTGTGTGTTCGGAGAGCCATTCCTTTCTCTTACACAGACACCAGCTCGTGGGTTTAGGGGTTTAGCGCCCCCCAATCCAGGATTCCCTCCTCTTAACTCCTTCACATCTGTAAACCCTCATTTACAAATAAGGTCGCTTTCACGGTTCTGGGCATTAGGGTTTCAACATATCTTTTTGGGGAATCCAGCTCAGCCTACCCCAGGCTCTCTCGGCAGAGGGGGCCTCTCTGGGGCTCAGTCGTGAAGGAGGATGTGTAGGACAAGAGAGGGCCCCAGTGTGGGGTGTGGGTACCCGGATGCTCTGCGGGGGGGGGCTTGAAGGGGGTCAGGGCAGGGGAGGGGAGGGTGCTGCGGGGTTGTCTGGACAGGAGGCACAGAAAGAGAAGAGCTGCCGGGACCCCTGGCTGGCTTAGCCAAGCGTGTAGCTCTTGATCTTAGAGTCATGAGTTCGAGCCCCGCCTTGGGTGTACAGATTACTTGGGGGAAAGAAAAAGAGCTACAGTCACTGGTCTAAATATCTGGAGGGTCGTCACATAGAAGGAGGAAAGGACTTAGTCTGAGTTCCTCCAAAATGCACCCTCAGGACCAGATGCCTGGCAGGTCCCAGAAAGTGTAGTTTGACTCGTCACATAAAGAGGCATTTTGCCCACAAGCTGGATTTTCTGCCAATGGAGCAGGCCAGTTCCCAAAGTAGTGAGTTCCCCATGCCTAGAAGTATTCAAGTGGGGACTGTGTGGAAATTGTTCAGGAAAGCTGTAGAAGGGGCCTCTGAGGCTCCTGCCAAGGTGTCTGTTACTTGATGGGCACGTCACCCTCAAGGTGTGACTTGTGGGGAACATGCTTGAATTGGGAGGGGCCTTCTGCTCAGGCCCCACACATGCTGCTTTGTCTTACAGTTGGCGATCAGGCCAGGCTTGATCCTGCCACGCTTCCAACCGGGCTCTTTGTCTTTGGCGGCCTCTGGTTCCTATGGCAACGGAGCCTCTGTAGGCCCTGTGGCCTACCTGCCTGATCCCAGAAGTCGTAATTAAGCGGGGCATCAGAGGGGTCGGGGGAAACGTGTGCGGATTGCCACACGTGTGGATGAACACATGCTTCGGTGTTGCATGTGTGAACACACACACCTCACCCCCGGCCGTGGGTCCCTGGTGCAGAGCCCCGGCCTCTGCCGCCCCCCGCCCCGGGTCTGAGAGCTTCAAGAACACCAGATACAGAGGCTGGCTGCATGCCAAGCTCTGTTTAAGCACGGAATAACACGTGTCTTAGTTTTTGACCTATTTAGTAAACCTGTAACACTTGTACTGTTCTAAGCGCTTTACAAGTATGAACACATTTTAATTTCATGATAACCCTTTGCAGTAGGTAATGTTATCCCTGTTTTAGAGATAAAGAAACTGAGGCATGGGGTCACAGGGACCTGCCCAAGGCCTGCCTCGCTCCCTCGTGCACGCACACACACACACACACACACACACACCCGTCCAGACACACTCGCACACATGTACTCCATGGCAGCTGTTCTCCTCGGATGTGAAGCGGGTCTCGGAGTGGCCAGGGTCCTGGTCGGGTCTGAGTCTCTCTCTGGCCTTGTTCTGCTGCAGACACTGAAGGGCATTCCTGTAGCCTCACCCCTCTGTCTGGCCTGTCTCCCAGGAACTGGATTTCCCCTAGAGCCCCTGCCCAGCCCGGAGGGAGAGCTGAATGACCCCTCACTGCCTGGAGGTGATCCCCTCCTGCCAGCCCCTCCGTTTACCACTCTGTTGGCTACGGGGCCCACTAGGCTTGCCCGTGGATCCGGGGACCCAGCAGCTGTCCGGGAAGGAAATGACACTTGAGCCTCTGGGAAGCTTTGGGAGAAGCAGCTGCAGGGACGTGAGGCCTCTTGCTGTCGTTTCCCTGCCCCCGAGGACGTTCCCAGTGGGAGCACAGGGTGGCATAGGCGTGATGCCTGCTTGTCACACGTGCCCACAGGGACTTGCCCTAGTCCCGTGTGCTGCCCACTCACCCGCCCAGCCCAGGCCAGGGCTGCCTGCAGACACCATCCCATCGGCTTGCCGAGACCTGCTATTTTGCAAGGAGACTGAAGCCTGGAGATGTCGAGACACTCGTCCAGATTCCACCAGCTGATAACTTAGCTGAGCTGGGGTTTCTGTCCAGGACCCTGCGCCTTCAAAAACCCAAGTTCCTCCTATGACATCAGACGCAGGGAAGGATTGGGTGTGTTTCCACGAGCTGATTATTTGGCTGGGCTATGCTGCTCTGCTCATTATAGTTGCTCAATAAAATGCCAAATGAATGAGTGCCCCCCTCCCCTGGACCGGCATGACTGAGAATCGATGGCTTTGGCCCAAATGTCTGCCTCCGTTCCCTGGCCCAGTGCCTCCCTTTGGGGTGTGTGACCTTGAAAACAGTGACCCTCTCCGTCCCGCCTTGGACGGCGACTCTGAGTGGCGTCAGGGGAGCAGCTGGGGATTACCAGCGCCCCGTGGCTGGCGGGCTGTGCGCCAGATTCCCGGCAGGGATGCGCGGGTGATTGTCAGTCACATGTGTGGGGACAGCTGCCCACGTACGGCTCATGCACACGCCTGCCCCCGCCCTCTGGCACGAGCCCCCTGGGGGGCTGCCAAGGCTCTGCTCTGGAACGTTGGCCAACTGGGGGTCCTGCCTGGTGTCCCGGCTGTGGTGGTTGTTCAGGGTGGTCACGGCGGTGGAACGAGCCTGCCCGTGGATCGTGGGACCTGAGTGTGTCCCGTGCCCCTTCTACCCGTGCTGTCGTGGGTGGAGACCACCGCCACTTGCCCAGGGGCTGCAGCCTCCGAAGGGCCTTCCACGGTGGAGGGCTGGTGGGGGACCCATGCAAACACTGGCCCCGGGGGTGTCGGGGGGGAGCTTAGAAGCACTCAGGCCCCTTCCTTCTGTGCCAGGGCTCTGAGTATCCGTCCTCAGGGGAGAGCCAGAGTCTGGGTCTTGGAGTAAGAGTAATACACGGTGGGGTGGGTCTCCCTGCTCGTGGGGGCGTTCCTGGACCCAGATGTGACACCGCACCAGACAGGGACTCTCGGCTTCGGCGAGAGAGCTGGGGCTGCCCCGGCAGCTTCGCTCTGCAGAAGTGGGTAGCGTCCCTGCCCCGTTAGCGCCCCCACTCCGCCTGGTTCCCCTGCCCCCGACCCCAGCATCACACATACTGTGCACCCGGTCCCTTGGCCTCGAGAGCCCTCTGCAGGGACTCAGAGCCACAGCCCCTGCTGCCCTTGATCCTGTTGAGAGCCACACGGATGGACGTGGGGATTGGACAGGCCGAGTTATGTCTCCCAGCAACTGCCCTGATCCCTCGGGCCTGGACAGGCTCCTGCCTTCCTTGCCCCTCTGCTGCCCGTGGAGAGATGAGGGGATGGACAGGCTATCTCTTGGCAGCTTCTCCAGGGCTAAAGGGGGATGTCATAGTAATCGTGAACGCGATGAATGCCACGGGCTGCGGGCACTGGGAGAGTGCTGGCCCTCCTCCTGCTTCTCTCCTGTTCTTGTTTCTTCTCCTCCATCTATTTCCCCTCCCTCTCCCTCGCCCTCCCCCTTCCACTCTCCTCCCCACTCCCCCATGCACTACTACCAGGACTACGTCTCCAGTGGCCCCCTCCATTCCCGTCCTCTCTCTGGTTCTCTGAGTGGGGACTGGAGGACAGAGAGGGGCTGCCCCTCCTGGGGGGCTCCCGGCAGCCAGGCACTGAGCAGGACGGTTTGCGGTCTCCAGCCTGCTTCTCCATCCACCTTTGGCCTGCGGGGGGCTGGGCGCAGCCTCAGGAGACGCAACCCCGGAAAGGGGCTCTTGGACCAAGGGTTGGCCGTCAGGACAGAGTGCTGAGGGGAGAGGGGTAGGCGCCACGGAGGGGAAGCTATTGTGACATTCGCTAGTGCTTTATTTATGACTTAGGATGTTTGTGGGGTGACTGGAGCGGAGCTGGAGATGTTGTTGGCCAGAAGTCCAGAAGCGTCCACTGGGTGGCTGGACCCGGCTGCTGGGGGAACTCTGGGCAGGCGGATAAGGCGTGGGGGCAGGGGCTGACGTTCGCTTAGCACCTGTCCCGTGCCAGGCACTGCGTGCAGAAGGGCGTAAGGAGAGCGGGCATCTGGGCCGGCTCACACCCCCCTGCAGAACCTTCCAGGTGCGAGTAGGGAGAGGACAGTCAGGACTGAGAGGCAAGGGCCTTTGAACCCTTGCGTCCGCGCTTACAGGGCTGCGTTCCTGCACGGACTCTGCGTGGGGGTCTGCCCCTGCCCCGGCAGCTGGTGTGGTTCTCTGCACCTCTCTCCTCCCTCCACAGGCTGTGAAATGGTCCACGTGCAGCACAGTGGAGAGCACTTTATGGCCCATACCCACATGCCCATCCTCCAGTTCCACCCCGATGCTGAACTTTGCTTCATCACCTCTTTGTCCGCCTGCCCATCCTTCCATCCATCCGTAGGTCCACTTTGTCGTCACTCCTGGTGCATTTCAAAGTAAGTCACGAATGTCCTGATTACTTATAGAATCATTGCCAGACGCTCCCAGCTTCACCTTCAGAATTTCTGACCAACTGCCCACTCCGAATACTCGTCTAGGGCTGCTCCTTCCCCAGCAAGAGCACGGTGGGTGGGGCTGGATGGAGCCTGGGTTCCAATCCCAGCTCTGTCGTTAACAGCTGTGTGGAACCATCTTGCTTCTCTGGGTTCAGGGATAAACGGGGTTCACCTGTATGTTACAGATGACGAGCCCTACCAATGACCAGCTCCTGTTTCGTGCCCGACACTTGCTGTCACTATTCCCTTCGATATAGGGATTGTCATTCCTAACATTTGGGGGAATCGGGGACAGCTCAGAAGGGTAGAGTAACTGGCCAGCGGTCCTGCGGCCTGGTGAGTGGTCACCCTGGGTCTGCACTCAGCAGTCCGACCCAGAGCCCAGGCCTCGGCTCCTGCTGATGGTCTGAGGCTGTGATTCGTCCCTGGAGTGGCCAGTTCTGCTCTGTTCTGTCTGTTGGTGTTGGTGGACAGAACTGTCTTTCTCAAGGTCTGTCTCAACACAGAACTTTCCAGAACAGTCCAAGCCTACTCTGGGCATATATTGATTTGGTGACCCCCTGACTTATGTTAGTGTTTGTGCGCTATCACGCTTAGACCTTTATTTTCCAATTTCAAATGCCCAAACAAGCAAACAAAACGAACCTGGGGGGGCGCCTGGGTGGCTCAGAGGGTTAAAGCCTCTGCCTTCGGCTCGGGTCATGATCTCGGGGTCCTGGGATCGAGCCCCACATCGGGCTCTCTGCTCGGCAGGGAGCTTGCTTCCTCCTCTCTCTCTCTCTGCCTGCCTCTCTGCCTGCTTGTGATCTCTGTCAAATAAAGAAATAAAATCTTAAAAAAAAAAATTAAAAAAAAAAAAAAAACAACGAACCTGGGGTGAACTAGACTGTTCATTCTGCTGTGACTGTATCAGACTCCGCTAGGGGCTAGTGCGTAAAGCTCAGGTCTCTGCCTTGCCTTCAAAGGAGCTCTCAGACTGGCGGGATGAGGGACACATGCCCTATCAGCCAGGGAGCTGTCTGGCTGTGTAACAAAGACCGAAACAACAGAGGCTGACACAAGAGAGAAATTAATTTCTCTTCCACTTCCCCATCCAAATGTAAGCAATCAGGGTGGCCCAACACAGCACGGACATGGTGTGGGGCCGCTTTCAACATGCCGTGTCCATCCCGTGAAATAATATGGTTGCTGCGGCTCCTGCCATCACATCTGCACTCCCGCTGGGGGAGGGGAAAGGGCAGGAATGTCCTGAAAGTTAAACACTTCAGATCCCCTCTTGCTAGAAATGTATTCTTTCGATGGGCACCGATATGTCCAGCTGACATTTTGTCACCGTGGAAGAAAGGGAGAGTAGACATTGTGGAGGGCACCGAGGGTCTGTGCTACACTTGGTATGTAGAGTGATGGCCAGCCCTGTGGCAGGGATCATTCCTGGGAAAGGTGAGACTGGGAAACAGCTCATCAAGGAGGTGACATTTCCACTGAGCTTGAGAGGCAAGAGAATGGCAAGTGTCTTGGAACTCGTGCTGCCAGCCGCCTGTCCTGAGGGCGGGGCAGGCATGGTCGGTCACTACCGCTGTCTTTCTCCCTGAGCACTGAGCAGCCCCGGAGACCTGCCCCATGTCCCCCCGGTGGGCAGGTGATTGGCTAGGCCTGTTGAACCCCACCGGCCCCCGCTGTTCCGTGAGGCAAGGGGGCACCGTGGGCATCTCACCCGTCCCCCCAGAACGAATCCGCTGCGGCTGTCCGACCGCATCAGCTAGCGGTGGGTGTGCCCCGTGTCCACTCTGCATCCAGTCACGTCCTCTTGGTGGCTTGAACTTGGTCACGTGGGGTCATTTCCATCACTGCAGTTGGCAAATGTGATCGATCAGGCACTTCCCCGCCTCTGGGTGGGTCGCTAGACATTCACCAGCCCTCCAGATGCGGCATGCGCCCTATCTTTCATCCTTTCTTTCTTTCTTTTTTTTTTTTTTAAGATTTTATTTATTTATTTGACAGACAGAGATCACAGACAGAGAAGCAGGCAGACAGAGAGGAGGAAGCAGGCTCCCTGCTGAGCAGAGACCCCGATGCAGGGCTCCATCCCAGGACCCTGAGATTATGACCTGAGCCGAAGGCAGAGGCTTAGCGCACTGAGCCACCCAGGCGCCCCTCTTTCATCCTTTCTTAACCAAAGTCTTCCTGAAAGGTCTGAGTGCAGATCTCTGTCTTAACAGGGGGTTCCTGCTGCGCAGCGCTTCCCTCCTTTTGAAGGTCTTGCTTTGCCTCAGGGTCACCATTCGGGATGTCAGCTCCTCCCGCGCAGAACTAACGTTGCGGGGATGAGCGGGGAGATTTGGGAGCCCGGCGGGACTGACAGTGGTTGTGTGGTGCTGCTGTGTCCCGGGCACGTGTCCTGGGCACCTGTGACTTGGTTGGATGGGGGACGGCGCCAGGGAAGCCATGTGGTACTGCAGAAAGGGGATGCGTGCTTGGGGGTCGGAGGTCCCCGGCAGGACCATGCTGGACTTTTCCTAGATAGATGATCTAGATCATTTATCATCGAGTGGGAACCACTCAGCCCTGGGCCTTGCCCAGCCTGCTTGCCCAGAAGACCACATGCACCACGTGGGCTCCATCCGTTTCCTTCACTCCAGCCTCGGGGTGGGCCTCGGGCTTGTGAGATAGGCTGACATCTGGTGATTCACTGGCCTGGAATGTCCGCGTTTACCTCCGTGAACACGATGCCCCTGGTACCAAAGGCTCCGCTTGGGTTTGTGTGCTGGTCTGTGTACCGCGGGTGCGCTGCGGCTTCAGCTCGCCCGCCCCGCCCCCTCCCGTCCTGGGGGCCGTGCAGCTCCAGATGTGCGCTCACTTGGGCAGGATCGGCAGGCCGGGGGCCAGGTCTGCGGGCATGTGGATGGAACAAGCTGCAGAGACCCAGACTCCATGGTCTCTGAGACCAGTGTCGACGTGGCCCCCTCTGGCATGCCTCCGCCCTGCCCCCTGGGGTGGGAAGTTTCCCTCTGCTGGAGAACAGCTGTTCTGATGAGGTAGCCCATCTGGCCGGCAGGACGGCGGGCGGACGGACTGGGGGTGCTCAGCGCCGCCTTCTTTCTCTGGCTGTGTCTTTCCCTGCAGCAGGAGAGGACTGTCACCCCCGCAGGCTGATTCCTGGCTTCCCCCCTAGCGAATGGTCTGGGTCAGAGGCTGCCCTGGTCCCTGGGAAACCCACCAAAGGGTCCGGGAGAGAGTCCCTCCTCCCGGGGGCTCCTGGGGGGCTTCTCAGAAGTGGCATCTGAGCCCAGTACCTGAGGGCTCCAGAGTGAGCCAGCCAAGGGATGCCTGGGCGGCTCAGTCCGTGAAGTGTCGGACTCCATCTCGGCTCAGGTTATGATCTCAGGGTCGTGAGTTGAAACCCCACATTGGGCTCCACACTGGGCATGGAGCCTGTTTAAAGAAATTTAAAAAAAAAAGGATGAGCCAGCCAAGGTTGAGGGGAGGGGGAGATGGCTACCAGACAGAGGCCACGGGAGAGGACAGGCACAGAGGTGTGACACTGGCTCGTCCGGGAGCTAGGAGCAGCTGGGCAGGGGCAGAAGGCGTGGAGATGGAGGGTCTAGGACAACCTTGGGGGCCCTGCTCGGCTCTCACCATCGTGGCAGGTGAAGGTCGGATGCGCATTCTAGAAATGGGATCCCATCAGCAACTCTGAGTTAGGCTGGGAGGAGCAAACGCCCTGGGCAAGGAGGCCAGCTTGGGGCCTGAATGGCTCCTCCTGAGGGAGCCTGGGCATGCAGCAGTGATGAAAGACACCCCAAACCTCTCTCTGACTTGGGACTGCTCCAGCGATGCTGGGGGTGGGGTGGGGCGCTGGCCCTTAGAGGCCTTGGGCTGTCTTGTTCCTCTTCCCTCTGGCCATTTTCCAGGTCAGTCCCCGCCCCTCAGCTCCCTGTCTGCAGGAGTCTCCTGGAAGACTGTCTGTCCCCACATGGGCAGGAGGGGCACGGCTGCCCAGGTGCCCAAGGATCCAAAGAGACACACAGAGGCCTTCTGTTGGCTTCAGGGGCCCAGGATGCAGACAGTCCAGGGGAAGCCTCCACCCCCCCCGCCCCCCCGCTGGGGCCTTGGCACTGGGCGGCCTCTGTCCTTGGGGCTGGTCTCTCTCCTCACAGCCTGGCCAGAGCTGGCATCCCCCTGGTCAGGGCCCTCAGCCCAGCCTTGTCATCTCGGCGAGTGACTCATGCTGGGGGCGGGGGGACCCGAGCGCCAGGCAGGCTGTGGTAATAGCAAACCCATTACGTCCCCGTCCCTGAGGTCACTTCACACGAGGGACAAATGGTTCATTGAGGTTGGTTTGGCTCCCCGCTGGCCCCGGCGGCCCTGGTAGTGGGGACATGTCATTACCCAGGAGAGCAGTGCTGGCTCACGGGGAGGGGGCCTGGCCAGCCTCCCTCCCACGCACAGCATTCTGTTCCCAAGGCCCCGGGCCCAGACCCAGAGGCTGCATCTCAGGTAGAGTGAGGCACCGTGGGCGCCCTCCCCCTGGGGGTCACGCCGGGCCGAGGGATGCACCCGGTGGTACACAGCCTCCTCTTGGTGCGTAGCGGGCAGGAACGGGCAGAAGAATCCAGGCCACAGAGGACACCCCCCCCCCCCTTTGGCTACTGATGTCGGGCCCTTTGTCCCCAGACATCGTGCTCCCGAGCGTCTCCTGAGTGAGCTGACTGGCTCCTCTTCTTTCTTCCCCGTCCTTCCCCGGAGATGTAGGGCAGGCGAGGCATGGCCCAAGTTGCTCAGTAGAAATGAGGGGGAGGAGAGGGGTGGAGGAGAGGGGGCTCGGGACCTGCCCGTTCAGGACTGTCCCCACATATGGGTGGCTTCCCTCTGAGCCCTTACAGGCCTGGCCCAGACAGAGGCCGAGGCACCCAGCCTTCTCCCCTCCCACACACCCCAAGCCTGGCTTTGAACCCTGGGCAGAGCCCTGTAGCACCCGGGATCCTGGGGTCGCCGGGTTGAGAAGGGGCACGGAACCCAGGTGTGCCTAGACGCTTGCTCCTCCCCTGGCTCCCGTTTCTAGGGCCTGTCTCTGGCTCTGGAGCTCCCCCTCACCCGGCTTACGGACTAGCTTCCGGGGACATTTCCCCACAGAGGCCCGTTGATGGGAAACCAGTTCTCTTCCAGGCCCCGGAGCTTTCCCATGCAAGCTTCTGTAGTCAGGTTTCTGCCGTTGCTAGGGACGCCTGGGAGCTGCTGTCTCCCTCGGGGCCCCTCCTCCAAGCCTTCCCTGGGGGGCCCGTGGCTCAGCCCCTTCCTCGAAATGGAGGGGCACATGCCCGAATTCCGGGCTGCTATAAGGCCTGTTGGCAATCCCTACCTCTGCATCTTCTTCCCGCTCTTCTGGGGGTTTTTTGCTTGCTTTTCCACTTTTTACTTTTTTTAAAAGTTTTTGTTATTTTTTTTTAAGATTTTTAGTAAGATTTTATTTATTTGACAGAGATAGACACAGTGAGAGAGGGAACACAAACAGGGGGAGTGGGACAGGGGGAAGCAGGCTCCCCACTGAGCAGAGAGCCCGATGCGGGCTCAAGCCCAGGACCCTGCGATCACCACCTGAGCAGAAGGCAGAGGCTGACCAACTGAGTCACCCGGGCGCCTCCCACTTTTCTATTATTGAAAAGAGTAAAGTGGATAACCTTCTTCCATGGCAAAAGCTATAGTCTCCCCCGCCCCGCCCTCTTTCTACCTCTGTCTCTACCATTCTTTCTCTTGTAAACAGCCTAAACTAGGGTGGCTCAGTTGGTTAAGCGACTGCCTTCAGGTCATGATCTCAGAATCCCGGGACTGAGTCCCATATTGGGCTCTCTGCTCACTCTGACCCACTACCCAATCCTCTCTCTTGCTCATTCTCTCTCTTTCTCTCAAATAAATAAAATCTTGAAAAACAAAAACAGGGGCGCCTGGGTGGCTCAGTGGGTTAAGCCTCTGCCGTCTGCTCAGGTCATGATCTCAGGGTCCTGAGATCGAGTCCCGCATCGGGCTCCCTGCTCAGTCCAAAGGGGCAGGCGGACGGGCAGCTCCCTGGGGCCAACGTCACCTCGGTTACTGCGGCGACTTTAAAAATAAGTTCGGCCACGGAGGGCCTGTCAGCCTTTCTTCTCTGCTCGGATCCCGCTCAGATGCTGTTGTTCGTTTGCTGACGTGGAACTGGGGCAAGGCTGGTGACTCAGCTCTTGTCCCCACGCTGCGGCGGTGTGGGCTGTCGCCAGCCCCTGAGCCCTCGGAGCAGGGTGCCTGCTCGGGGAAGGCAGCGAGGAGGGCAGGACGCCGAGGGGACAGCCTGTCCTCTCGGGTATGTGGCCCAGCCAGGTGTCCTGGCAGCCACGGGGTACGGTGCCAGCCACCGTCCTCCTCCTCCCCCTTTCCAGCTGGGGGATCCAAAAGCCCATGGATGTGCCAGAGCCCCTGAAATCATCTTGGGGGGTTACAGCTTCCAAGCAGTTTTCTGTCCCCGCCCCCCCACCCCAGCCCCAGCCCCATCCCCATGTTAGCAGCCGCTGCCCCCACCTTGCAAGGTGGTCCCAGTGGCACTCATGTCTCTGCAGGAAAATTTACAACTGAAACAGAAAACGGGAGGGCCAGACAGGGCTGCCGGCCCCCTGGGAGCTGGCCATGGCCATGGGAGTGGCCAGCTGCTGGGGTCCTGAGCGTCTGTCCCCAGGGCTGAGTGGCTTGGGCAGGGCGTGGGCGGGAGGCGGGCAGCCAGGGAGCAGGGAGCTTGCCCGGGTGCTGCCGGCCAGCAGCTTCCTTCCATGACCTGAAAGCATGAATTTAGAGGAGTAGTACTTTGTTTAAAAAGCTCCCTGCCTCTGAGATAAGGCCCGGGCTGCTGTGGTCAGAGTTTGCTGTAAATTTTCTGAACAAAGCAGGCTGGGGCGATAGCTGGGGAGTCTGGGGAACAGATTAATCATGTGCTAAGAAAACGACATTCCCCTTTGAAGTGAAACCTTATGGTTGCATTTAAGCAGCCGGGCGGATGGAGGAAGGGTGTTCTGTGGCATGCAGGCTCGCGAAATGTCAGCTGTACCCACAGACAGGCTTCACGAGAAGCTTCACACCCTGGCAGCTTGAGAGACGCAGTGGTCGGACCCTCACGGCCTCCCAGGGCCATAGAAAGGGAGAGGGGTGGCCGGTGCCTTGGTTGGGGTGCAGAGGGCGCCCTGCCTGTCATCCCGAATGCTGGGGCTGCCTGGTGGCTGGCGGGCATTCAGGGAGTCGGCATGAATCCTGAATGCTCCCCGTGTCCCCATGAGCTGCTCCCCTGTCAGGAGTCACCGTGACCCGGCCGTCCTCTGAAGGAAACGGAACTTTGTCATTCCCCAGGGATCTGACAGGTTCTTGAGGAGTCCTCCTTGCATGCCGTGAGGCGAGGAAGCAACTGTCTCAGGGGGTCTCCTGGGAGACCCTGGGATGATTGCGCTGATATTTAAGAGGGAAATGACAGTCAGGGAGCCAGCAGGGGGACACCTTAGGGACGTCACCCAGGCAGCTGGAGCAGCAGAGGCAAAGGTCCTGAAGCAGAAGGCCGTGTGAAGGAGTGGGCTGGTGAGCAGACCAGGTGGAGATGGGCGCTGGCATGTGGGACCCTGGCAACCAAGGTAAGGCATTTGCAGTCGATTCTGAGCGTGAACGAGGGCACGGGAGGTGACGTAATGTGATCTTGAAGCGTCACTGAGATCTAGATGGAGGGGGCAAGAGTGGAAGCGAGCTCCTGGCTGGGGAGGCTCTGCAGAAACATAAGCGGGAGAGGGTGGCCGGGAGCGACAGCCCGTTGTTCAGTTCCGAGGTATCCCGTGAGCCGGCTGTTGAACACAACCGTCACTAGAAATTTAATCACGTAGCATACGAACATGTAATTCATATTCTGGGAAATGTATATACAATAAAAAGTAAGTTATATGTAAATTATTGCTTAAAATTAAGTGCCGTGGAATTACTGTATGATCCAGCAGTTTGGGTTCTGGGTAAATGTGCGAGAGCAGGGGTGCGGGCTTCCGAGACGGGCCCACGCCCGGGTTCCCAGCGGCTCATTCCCAACAGCCAAAAAGTGGAAGCAACTCAAGTGTCCATCGACGGCTGGACGGGCACGCAGAATGTGCAGTGGGCCTCCGACAGAACATCAGCCTGAAAAAGGAAGGAAATCCTGGCACCCTCGGCCACACGGACGAACCTGGAGGACCGTGAGCTCCGTGAGCTAAGCCCGACACAGAAGGACGAACACTGTGATCTCACTCGTGTGATCACCAAGTTCGAGCCGCCAAGTTCACAGAGACACAAAGTAGAGGGGAGACTGTGGAGGCTGGGGGGGCAGACGGGGACACAGGGGTGGATGGAAAGAAGTTTCAGTCTGGGGGACGGCCGCAGTCCTGGGAACAGCCGGGATTGATGTGCTCAGGGCGGTCGCTGTGGGCCGAGGTCCGGTTCGAGCGCTACACGTTACGTTCTGTGTATTTTGGCACAATCAAAAATGCATCGCCCTATTAGAAACGAATCACATTAGATTAGAAACAAATCACATTATAAAGCTAAGTTATCTGTCGATTTATATAGTACAAATTCCTTTGGACATTAGGCAGTATGCACCCCTGGAGGGGAGTTGGACCCGAGGTGGGGGCACTTGAGGTCAGAAGCAGCCGGACCCACAGATACTTTGGAGATGGAAAATCCCTGATGGCCTGGCTGTGGGGTGAGGGGTGAGGGCACCCAAGGCTGATGCCTAGGCCCTTGGCCTGAGCCGCTAGGTGGATGGAGGGACCGTTTACAAACGTGGCAGACGGAGGGAGCTTGGGTGCTGTGGAGGGCCAAGGAGCCGATGGATCCAAGGCTCTGGAGCTCATGGAGGCCCTACTGTGCGCCAGGCGCGGGCCGGGGTGAGCCCATGGGCGCCTGTCCTGGTCTTTGAGGAAACAGATGGTCCACTTAACAGTGTGTCCTGTCCAAAGGCTCAGGGCAGCCAGGCAAAGAGCCACTGTCCTCCCCCTGCTCCCCAGTGCCCCATGGAGTCCTGGGTCATGGATACAGGGGTTGAGCCAAACGGCTGTTTCCGCCCATCCACTTCCTACCTCCCTCTGTCCCAAGGCTCATCCCACCAGGGCCTGACCCATGGGGTTTCTCTCCAGGCCTAGTCTTTCCCATTTCCAGAAAGGTCTAAAACTGGACTTCATATTAGACCTTTCTTATCCACCCCTGGCCCGTCAGGGATTATTAAAACTTGCTGCTTGCTGTTGGAGTGTCCCCAGCCCCCCAGTCCCCTCAGGACGGCCACCTGCACAATAGCGTTCCTTATCTAGAGCAGGTTTGGGGGCTCACACACTTCTTTGGGACGTGCACACGGGGTCAAGGTCCGCAGAGCGTCTGGGGGTCACCGTTACAAAGGACCCCCATGTGAGGGGCTTCACACAGCAGAAATGTCTTCTCTCGTGGTTCTAGAGGCCAGAAGCCTGAAATCAAGGTGTCAGCAGGGCCCCCAGTCCCTCTGAAGGCTCGAGGGAAGAATGCTTCCTCACCTCTTCCAGCCTCTGGGGTCCCAAGTGTCCCCATCTTGTGACCACATTCCTCCAATCTCTGCCTCTGACTTCACATGGCTTCTCTGCATCTCCTCCTTTTTAGCCTTTTACAGGGACACTTGTCCTTGGATTTAGGGGCCGTCCTAATCCAGGGTGATCTCTGCAGGGTGATCACATCTGCAGAGATCCTCATACCAAATTGGGTCCCATTCTGAGGTTCACGAGAATGTGTGTTTTTGGAGCACCCACCGCAGGTCTCCTGGGGGAACCTGGGAGGTGGGTGTCCCCTCCCGTGTCCCTTCTAATCACTCTTTCCCCTTGGGCCAGGCCTACAGTCTTTCCTTCTCCGTGGCCATTACAGAATGCGGACGCCTTGTTCTGTTTTTCTTGCCAAATTTAAGCTCGCTTTCCTCTCTCTGCTGGGTCTCCCTTGATCTGCCCAGCGCCCCAGCCCATCCTGCCCTTCCCTCCCCACACTTTGCCCTGACTGGTCTGCCCTGAGAAGAGGGCTGGGAACCTCTCACCTCCCCATAAGGCCTACTTTGCGGGCTGGACAAAGTCATCAGAGGTGATCGAAGGCTGGGCCGAGACACAACCGGGTGCAGGATTTCCGCGGGGAAAGTGAAGGCCAAAGCACAGCCAGATTGTTTTCGGGTTTGGAGAAGGTGATTATTATGTGAAGGGTGGTGCCCAGCTGTTTCCCATCGCCTCTGAAGACAGACAAAAAGGAGGAAATAAATGATGTACAATTAGAGCAGTTGGTTAGATACAAGGGTGAACTTCCTGGCTGGGAGTGTGGCCAAGTGCTGGGTACAGTTTCCCGAGGGAGTGCGGGGAAACGCTACTTACCTGGAGGTGTCAAGGCCCAGGGGCAGCGGTGGCCGGGTGGTTTAGTCGAAGGCAGGGGTGTGGACCGGATGGGCACTTTCTGGCCATGGAAGTCGGCTCCCTCCTGCCATTGTCCTTTGGGTTCCCACAGGGGAGCCTTTTGGCGAGGCGTGCACCCGGGCTGGGCTCCCCGAGGAGATAAGCACACATCTGCTCAGCTCCATGAAGGGGACACGAAGAATGCACAGTAAGCCCACTCTGTGCTAATCTGGGGGAGCTCCAGGCCGGCTCTCTGGAACAATCGCATGGGTGTGTCTGCACTCCCCGGGGGCTTTTTATAACCACATGGGAGAATAATGCCATGGACCAGCACCTCCCCAGGGGCCTGTGTAGTTAGGCCTCTTCGCAGGGGCAGTGGACCACCCAGCTGCCCTGTACTGGGTGGACAGGTGGCCCAGAGACCTTGGCTGTTCTGCAGGCCTGGGTGCTGGCTTTGCAGCAGGACGTGCTGGGGCCACTGGGAAGGCTGTGGGGGTGCCCGCAATGGCAGCGGTGACTCCCTGGCTGAAACCCGGGCCCCAGGCAGAGGAGGGTGTGTGCGCATCCGAAGTGTCTGTGGTTTTGCAGTTCCATGTCCACAAACTCACTTAGTTGAAAATAGTTCAAAATATCCAAAGCATGAGGGAGGGAGTGACCACTTTTTTTTTTTTTTTTTTTAAAGAAAGTACCCGGTTTCAGCTGCTTGATAAAGCCACCCAACCCTGTGTTCTCAGGAAGAGATGGGGAGTGACTGGGATGTCAGTGGGGTCTCAGGATCCCCTGCCCTTTCGGATCTTTCCAGACTAGGGGTGTGGGGGCTGGGAGGGGAGTGACAGTCATCATCCTGAGGCCCAGGACAGGTCTCCGGCTCTCTCAGGCCTCACCGGGAGGGTATATTCCCTGCCGGGGACTCTCACTGGGCTTGAGGGCCCGACTTGGGGCAGAGGTTCTGGGTCTAAGGCAATGAGCGGGACAGCAGGCCGGAGCAGACCACCTGACTGACTAGCCCGGGAGGGACAGGAAGGCCCCTCCGCTGTGGGGGCCAGCCCTGGAGGGCCCTTCCTGGGGGTTCTGTCCTTTTGCTTCTCCAGTTCCAACCCAGCCTGGAGGACCTGCCTGCCTTCCTTGTAGGTGACAGAATTTAATCAGTGTTTGCCAACGGATGGGCACGTGTAGAAAGGACTGTCTTGGGGGGCAAGACCAGGCCCGAGGTACAGCTAAGATGGGGAGTCCCCCTTCTCCCCGTTCCGGAACTCCTTCCTTCAGACCCTATGAAACATCGCGGCCGGACCAGGGGGAAAGGCCGAGGTTGAGCTCACTGCCCCCAAGCAGGGCCCCCCCCCCCCCCCCTTATTGTGGAAGCTGCAGGCGGCACATTTCGCTGGCTGTTCTGGCAGGGGCGCTCCTTCCTTGCCCCCCCAACCCCCAGGGGCTGGCACCTTTTCTGTCATCTGGCTCGGAGGGTGCAGCAAGGGACCCCGGGGGTAAACGGGTGGGGGTGGGGGTGTCGCTGGAGGGGCGGTCCCCCCCCCCCCGCCCCCGGGCCACGTGACTCGGGCGCTCGCCCCTCGCTCCGCGGCTCCGGGCCCACAGGCGGGGGTCCTGCGGCCCGCAAGCTCGGGCGCTTAACCCTTGCAGGCGCTGAGCGCGCGCAGGCGGCGGCGGCGGCGGTGAACTTTGTTTGGCTGCGTAAATAAAACCTCCCGCTGGAGGAACCCTGCGCCCCAGGGAAGGGGAGGAATCTCTCCCCCCGCACTCGGCGCCGCCCCCGCGCCGCCGCCCGGCCCCCACATCCGCCCACATCTGGCCGCGGCGGGGCGTCCGGGGGGGAGGGGCCGAGCCGCGTCGGTCGCCGTCCCGGGGCGCGGGCCAGGCGGGGAGGAGCGGGGTGCCGGATCGGGCGCCCAGGACTCGGCTTGTCCCCTCGGCGGCGGCGGCGGCGGGGGCAGCGGCGCGGGCCCCAGTACCCGCCCCCCACCCCACCCCCAGGCCCGGGCCTTGACGGGCGGGCGGAGCAGCCAGTGCGAGCCGGGGAGGCCGGGCCGGGTGCGGGAACCTGATCCGCCCGGGCGGCGGGGGCGGGGCGGGGCGGGGGCGCGGGGAGCCGAGGCCCGGCGCCCGCCCGCCTCCCCCATTCATTCAGCCGAGCCCGGGGGCCGAGGGGCTCGGGCGGCCAGCTCTGCTCGGCGGGAGCGCGGGCGCAGGGCCGGGGCCGCCGGGGCGCTTCCTCGCGCCGCCCTCCGCGCGCCGCGCCGCGCCGCCCGCCCGCCACCATGTCCGACCCCGCGGTCAACGCGCAGCTGGACGGGATCATCTCGGACTTCGAAGGTGGGTGCCGGGCGCGCCGCGGGCGCGAGGTGGGGCGGGCGGGACCCCCCGAAGGGGCGCCCTCCCGCCGCGCGCCCAGTGTCCCGCGCCCGCGCCGCCTACGTGGAGGACCCGGTTCGGGGGCCCGCGCGCCCCGGCGGCCCCCGCGCTGCCTCCCGGCTTCCTTCCTTTTATTGTATTTGCCGAGCGGCGACAGCCCCCTCGAGGGCTCGCGGGGCGCCCGCGGTACTGGCCGGGGCTCGCGGCTCCCTCGGGGCCGTCGCTCGGTCCCCTCCCTGCGGTGTTCCCCGTCGGCCCTCGGGCCCCCGGGGCCGTGCGGCGGGGCGGGGAGCCCGTCACCCGCCTCTGCGTCCAGCCCGGAGCGCGGCCGCCCTCCCCCACACCCGTTTCGGGGCCGGACCGAGCCGAATCCCCGCCGGGGAGGCCGCCGAGCGGACCCGGCTCGGGCCGGTGGGGTCTAGAGGGGGGAGCCCCTTGGGCCCCCCCCATCCAAGCCCGGGGACACCCCCTTCCGCCTCCCGGAGTCGGGCGGCGCGGGGGAGGAGGGGCCTGCGTGCGGGTCGGGAGCGCATTTTGGTCCCCTCCCCCCTTCGGGGTTGACGGAGTGTGCCGGGACTTGGGGGCTCTTCCCCCCGAGTGCGCCGGGCTCCCCAGCCCTGAGCCTGCGTGTGTGCGTGTGTGCGCGCGCGCCTTCGTGCGCCCTCGCGGCGGCCCGTGGCTCTTCGTCCTGGCGTCCTGGGGAGTAAATAAAGCGGTCGGGAGGGAAGCTCACACAATAGTCGTAGTCGGCTGCGCTTCTGGGCCCGGAATTCTGAGGGGCGGGCCTGCCTCTGCTGGGACCTGGAGCCCCCGCCCCTCCAGGGGGCTCCCAGGCAGCCTTGGGCCGAGCCGTCTGCTGGGCCCGGCCTTGGGGCTGCTTGGCTGGAAGGAGTTTTAGACGTCCAGGTGCCAGGCCGAGCCAGGAGGTCCTCTAACAACCCCCCCACTCCCCCTCCTCAGGATGTGTGTGTCCCTGAGCTCCGAGGCACACATGGTCTGCTGGGGTCGGCTGCATCTCTGGGGCCTTCTGGGGACCAGAGTCTGGCAGGATCCCAAGCAGGGCCGCAGCTGCCGTGATTCTGGGCTGGGCATGGGCTGGCCCTGGGCCGGGGTGTGAAGAGACGAGAGTGTTCGTGGCTGGCACACGAATGGCTGGCACACCCATGCAGGGGACTGGGCTGTGGTCGCATCGCTCGCTGGCGGCTGCACTTCTGTGATTGCGACCCTGAGCGCCAAACAAGGGGGGTTGTGGTCTGCAGGACTGTGACGGCTTCTGCCCTGCTGTTGGGACCTTTTGGGTAACGTGGTTCTGCTGGAGTGTCCCTGCGTCTCCTCCATTCTGTTTTGACTTCTGTGGGCCCAGCGTGGCTCTCTTTTGAGAGAGCTGTTGTTCTCGGGGCCTCTCATCTCCAAAGTGTCCCAGTGCGAGAAGCCACCGGGCTGGAGGCGACTGCCCCCTCCAGGTTGTGCGCTGTGTGCACACTCTCCCGCCCCCTGCGCGGGCGAGCCTGGCCTGCAGTCCCTGGCCCGGAAGCGTCTTGCGGGAGGTGGGGGGGCGGGGAGAATTGGGGGGGAGAACAGGATTGCACCGTAGACCCAAGGCAGGAGGGGGAGGGGGAGGTTTGGGGATGGCCTGGTCCTATAGCCTGCCCAGTTCGCACCTCTGCCTCCAGGTCCCCGTGTGTAACTCCATCCTGACCCTGGCAGACCCCATCTGGAGATGCTGGCCGCCTCTACCCGCTCCCGCAGGCGGCTTCTTGACCCTCTCATTTGGTCTGAGACAATGGCCGCATTGAGACCAGCCTGGTGCGACAGTGAGCAGCTCTGTGACTCCAGGGGGAGATTTCTCAGTCTTTGGGACCCTCTAGTTCCCTGTGGTCATCAGTCGCCCTGTTGTGTGCTCTGACAAGCTGAAAGGGTCCTGAAGGCCAAGGGGTCGGGGGTTCGAGCCCCCCCAGGCTTTTGGCTGGAAGGGTGTGTGAGGGCCCTGCTCAGCCAGCTCAGGGACCGGAATGGTCTCCCTAACGTGCCCCAGGAGCTCGGAGTAGAGTTGGGTGTTGGGTGCTGGGCCTGGATTGGTCGGAGGTGGGGAAGGGGCCATCCGTGAAGGAGGACAGGGCACGACCCAAAGCCGCAGTGATAGATACAGTGTGGCAGGGCCCAGGCAGAGAAAGGTCACCATGCAGGAGGCAGAACTTGGGCCAGGAAAGTTGGAATTCAATTGCAAGAGGGAGGAGGAGAGCACTCAGGTCGCGCGCAGCAGGCAGAAGCGGGGGAGGCCGGAATGAGCTGGTCCATTGGAGAATGGGGCACGAGGAGGGGCCAGTTGGAGCAGATCAGAGGACCAGGGACCGGAGTTGGGACTCTCCTGGGGCGGCAGCCGGAGTGGCGAGAGCAGAGTTGGAGGAGCTCTGTTCTGGGTCCGTGGGGTTTCTCCGGGTTTCTGCAAGGTAGGACGAAAAGGGTTAGAAAGGGAGGCCAGCCCCTCAGCTGCTGCTGCACCCCCAGAGTCCTGGGGCTGGCAGTGTGTGCTCACCACTGTGGAACAGAAGCCCCCTGGGCGGCCACCAAAGCCCTGCAGGTTCCCAGCCACAGCGTTGCTGGAAGCGGTTTGCAATCCTTGCAGACTGGAACCCTGCAGGGGGCCCAGAGGGTCCTCCCTGGGGGTCCTGGGAGGTTTGGAGCTAATGGGAGTACCCAGGCCAGGGTGGCATGCCCTGAGGGGCAGAGGGGAAGGCACCCGGGGTGGAGTGCAGAGTGGGTGTCCTGGCTAGAGCTGCGTGTCCCTGCAGGGCCGACAGGAAGCTGCCCCAGGTGGATGTGTGTGGGTTGTGCATCTACCAATGCCCCACTGCCGGGCACATCTGTCCCCTGCCCCGGGGGGCGCTCTTCTTGGTTTGGCTCTGCCCCATTGTCGGGAGGCGTGGGGACTCAGCCCGTCCTCTCTTATGGATGTGTCTGTCAGGTTCACATCTCCCCCCAGGCACTGAGAGGGTGGCAGTGGTCTTGATGGGCCTGAGCGTCCCACACTGGCCTTGGCCTTCCCTTGAAGGACGACCTTGGGGCTCTGTGGAGAATCCCCACGTAGGGGAGAGGAGAGAGTTTTGTATTTTGCTCATGTGAATTTTTTAGAGAGTTTTGATCCCCTCCCTCCTTACCCCCTGGGAAGATGGGCCTGGGACAGATGACTCCTTCCCTGATCTCACCCCTGGTCGTTGGAGGCACGGAGCTGTGGGACGGCGTGTTCTTGGGTAAGAGCAGGCCAGATCTGTTATCGCGAAGGCTATTACAAGTCTGGGCTTCGTGTAACAAAGCCCTTCCAAGTGCCAGCTGCGGGCTCGCCCTCCTCCGCGCTGTTTGCTGGAACCCTGTTTGCCTGCGGTGAAAGAATCCTGAAAGTCCTTGATGTTTGTGGGAGCGCCGTCTGGCCCGGAGCCTCGGCACTCCGGTCCCACAGCTGAGCTCTGTCGCACACAGGTGGTGCCTGGCCTTCCAGACCCTCCGCTGTCTGTTTAGAGGACCCTCCTAGAGGGGTCCTGGAGGCTCTGGGCCCCGGAGAGCAGGCCGGTAGGGGTGGGGGGCGGGGGTAGGGAGCGGGTCTCCCGGGGGGCAGGGATGAGGCCACACAGACAAGCCCGCTCATTTGGGAGCCCAGACACCTCTGGGACGGGCGCTCCCTCGCCTGCTCGAGGGCCCCCTTTCCTCCCGGAGGGACAAGGCCTGTTGCTTGGTGATGGGTACAGACCTGTCCCTGATTAATGCCAGTGGGCCTCTCAAGTGATGCCTCCTGCTTTTCAGCCACACGCAGGGCCCCTGTGAGTACGACCTCCCTGTTGGTGGCTCCTTGGAGGCAGGAGGGGGGAGCCAGACGGTGGTGAGGTCCCTCAGCCGGACTGGAGGAGCTGGGCCTTGGGGATTCGGCTGAAGCCTCTTCCGCAGCGATGACGGGAGCAGCTTCCTCAGGATCCAGCTGCCCCCGCAGCAGGGGCCCGGTGCTCTGTGTGGCCCCGAGCAGGGGACCGAGCACACCCCCCGGGCTTCGGGGCAGGGAGGAGAGCTGAGGTGCACGCTCGGGGTAGCAGGAGCACCTGTGTTGTGGGTTCCTGGGTGGACTGTCACACCTGGGCTGGGGAGGTGGGGGCCCGTCTCACGCCGCAGGGCGTCCATCTGGAAGGGCTTCTGGAGGACAGGGATCTCCGGGAGGGTTTGGAACAAGGCAGGTGGGCAGAGCTTGCATCCAGAGCGGGAGGGCCTTCCAGAAGCTGAGGGCTGGGGCAGCCGAGAGCCCCCGTGGTTCAGTGCTCGGGAGGGCGAGCCCACTGCCGTTGAACGCTGTGTGGCGCACGGGAAGTCTTTGAGCCCGAGCCTCAGTTTACCCTCTCTGCAAGGATTGTCCTGGGATTTAGGTGGATGTGGCTGGCAGCTCTGAGTGCAGGGCCTGCTCCTGGGAGCGTGGGTGGGGGGTGCTGTTGCCGCTCGTGGAGCAAGGGATGGGTGGGGGCAGACGCGGAGATGTCAGGATCTGGGGGATGGAAGGTGTTCCAAGGCCACAGGCAAGGGCCTGTGTGTTCACCCTGGGGTGAGGCTGACAGGAAGGTTTGTAGCTTCTGTGGAGCTCCCGGGCCCCCTTTGAGTTCAGCAGATGCTCAGGCTGCTGGCCAAGCCTAGGGACAGCCCCCTCCCCCAGCCTGGCAGAGCCCTCCAGAGGCGCCACAGCCCTGTCTCTGTCACGGCAGAGCTGGGCTCATGAGGGCTGTGGGGCTGCTTCCCCGGAGAGGTCGCCCCACCTCCCCTGCCATTCCCCATCCCAGAGCATCAGCGATGCGGGGCCACGGGCTGGCCCTGGACAGCCTGACTGAAGACGGGTGGTGGGCTCAGGCAGCCCACCTCCCTGAAAGGTGAGCGAGGCAGGAGCCTGGGTCAGGAAGGGTGGACACATGGGGCTGCCTCCTGGTCCAGCAGCCCTTTGGCAAGTCCTACTTGTGTATGGGCTCTGAGCTAAGAGACGAGGGGGGCAGCAGGGGCAAGCCAGGTGCCCTGCCTGGGACCCGGGAGCCTGTGAGCTCTGCCCCCCTACCTGCCAAGGGCCCGGGGAACCTGGGCACAGGATGGGGGCTCTGGGGCTTCCCTGCCTGGAGCTCAGGCTCCCAGCGCCAGTGGTGGGCACAGCCAGCCCAGTGCCCGGCATGTCGGGGACACTTGCTCAGGCCACATTTATGGAGGTGGCCATCTTGCCGGTGGGGGCAGTGACACGGTGGCCCACGTGTGACGCGGTGACACCAAGGGCCACATGGATGGCAGATGGTGGGCCTGCCCCGCTGGAGCAGGGATCTCTCTGCCCAATGCTGGTGACCTCAGCCTGCCCCTTGGTGCTGTGAGCCACAGACGCTGGCCGGGCAGAGCGGGGCTCCCTCGTCCTCTCTCTCCTGGTGTGCCTAGAGGTCGTGGGAGGTCCCAGTCAGAGATCCGACCCCCACGACCCCCTCAGTCCAGTTGGGACCAGCATTGGCACCCCTCTGGGTTTACTGGCCTGGCAACCCTGGGGTGGGGCCAGTTTGCTGCTTGGAAGAGTCCTTGGGGTGCAGATAGGAGTGTACCCCGGTTTGGCAGCAAGGACCTGGGGACCAGACTCAGGGACCCGTGGTGGCCCCCAAACCCAGGAAGGACCTGCCTGCCTGGTCAGACCAGGACCTTCATGCTGGGCTCTGAGCCCCCTTTGCTCATTGTTCTGTGGCCAGAACAGTGGGCTACGTGCTGAGTATCCTCAAAGATGGGGGTGGGGTGTGCAGAATGGGGGGTGGTGAGGGGCAGGTGCAGCGGGGGGCTCCAGTGGGAGATTCTTCAGAGGGTGGAGGCCCCTGGAGACTTCTTTCTTTTTTTTTTTTTTATTCATCCCGGAGACTCAGCCAGGAAATGAGCTTTTGTGCTTTCAGAGGCACTGAGTGGTCAAACAGTGCCTTTCTTTCCAAAGCCCTCTCTGTTTTCCCCAAATTTGGAGGCTCTCTGAGTTGCTAATGAGACCAAACGGTCCAGAACTCTTTGGAACATGGTTCCAGAAGCCTGAGGATGTGTAATCTCCAGCCAAACAGACCCAGCCGTGGGCCCCTAGACACCCCTGGCGCCTGGGGGCAGTTCTGGACTGGGGCTTTTTCATTTGGTTGGGACAGATCCTGGAGGCTCCAGTCAGCCTGGACCAGGAGACGTTCTGGAAGCTCCCAAGCTTGTTGTCATTTTTAAAAGTGCTGCCAGTGCCCAGAAATTTAGGCGGAGGGACAAGAGGACAGCACTGATGTCTGATGTCCGTGGAGTCCCCACGCCCAGACCAGGGCTCTCTCAAGAACTGGGACTGCCCGAAAGGAGGCTCCAGCCTACCTCTTTCTTGCTTGCCTTTGGTGTTTTTCCTTGTTTTCCTCTCTTTCCCATGTTCCTGAGTTTTTAATAGCCCTTCCCGGGAGGGTGAGCCTCTACGGACTCTGGCCTTCTCCCTCCTCTGGGCCAAGTTGCAAAATCCAGAAAACCCAGGGCGCTGGCCTCAATGCATAAACGTGTGCTCCCTACCCATGGCATAGAGCTTCCTGTGCCCTGGCACCAAGGTGGGGAGCCTTTGCCTTCAAACATTTGGAATAGCCTCCTGGGAAAGCCAGGGAAGATGGGGAAGGGGAAGCAGAGCGGCAACCCCACCCCCCACCTCCTGGCCTTTCCACTCCTCCTCTGGTCTCCAAGGGCCCGTCTGGCTGGCTGAAGTTTAATGATTGTTCCCTGGGTACAAATGGTGGGGGGGTGTGGGCAGGTGGGGGTGTTTTGCAGCCTGGGGCTTATTTGGATTAAGTGGAGGGCTCCTTCCCCTCTGGGCCCCAGTTCCTCAGTTTTCCAAGGAGGGGCTGGGACATAGAGAGTGTTTTTGCAGGCCTTGTCAGGTCTTTTTTGATGATTCTGTATCTGGTCTCCTAGCCAAGGCCACAGCCTTTTCTGACCCTTCAAGGAGCTCGGGCTCCCTTTGCTGATGGGCTTTTGGCTGTCCCCTGGGGCAGGGTCTGGGGGTCCTGGCACCTCCCCATGGGAGGCTACAGCTGAGGGTCCCCTGGAATTGAGGAAGGGAGCCACCCGGGCCACACACAGTCCCCTCTCTGCCCATGGGAGGTTAGGTGGCAGACAGCATCATCTTTCTTTTTGGTGGGAAGAGAGAGATGTCTCCAGTATGGGCCACCTGGCCGTCTCCCCTCCCCCAGGCACTGATCTGGAGACGTTTGTTGTTCTGACCATCCGTGGGTAGCATCTGGTGGATTTCCATACTGTCCCAGGCAGGGTCTCATTCTGGTCTGGGCTGGCCCCCTCCCTGCGTGCAGGCAGTTGGTTCTGAGCCGGGATATTTGGCCCTCCTTTCCATGTGGGTGGGCAGTTTCCCTGTGAGTGGTAGGCCGGGCCCCTGCCCCATGTCCCCTGGAGACCGAAATTATCTCCAGTAAAAGCATACAAGTTTTCTTGGCTCCTAGCCAGGCTTGGAGGGGCGGTCTTCTCTGCTGTCCCCTGCCTCCTGTCCCCCATAAAAAGTCAGGGAAAGGTGTGCTCTAGGAAGGGGCTGGGTTTTGGCTTTTTGTTCAGCTTGAGAAGTGCTGGGGTGGGCCGGGAGGAGGATCTGTGGGGTGGGAGAAGCCGTTGGCTCATTCCTTTTATTCAACAGCTGTCTTTGGGCACCATCTTTGTTCTAGGTTCTGGGGGTCCAGGCATGAGCCCAAGAGAAGGGTAGGTTCAGGAGGGCTTCCTGGAGGAAGGAGCATGTCACCAGAGTCCTGGTGAGAGGTCATCAGAGTCCTGATGGGAGGTCACCAGGTAGGGTCTCCACGCACATGGTGCTGGCTGGCTTCTCTTGTGATTTTTCCCAGCTCATAGTTTGGGGGATCCCATTGTGCCCATACCTGGCAGAGGTGCTGGCACATGATGGGGGTGCCCTAGGGGCTGTGCTCGCAAGGAGGACCCGGGCTCCGTCTTTGCTCCTGGTCAGGAGGATGGGTGAGCCTTGAGGGACTTGGGTGGTGAGTGATCCCAGTGGGAGCAGCGAGGTAGCTGAGCGTTCGCCTCGCACGGGCTGGAGCTTGGCACAGGCTGGATGGCGAGCTTTGTCTGGGGCCTGCTCCACAAACCCTCAGGGAGGCCTGCTTTGCTTTTCTGCTAAGCTGCAAGAGAAAGCCTTGGCAGGGCTGGGGCCCCTGGGGAGCGAGATGGGGAAGGCCGGCAGTCATTGGCATCTTTGGAGGAGGGAGGTGGAATCGTCGCATCCTCTCCCTCCTGGGTGGCTGTCCCCACCGCAGCCCCTGGCCCTGGGGGACATTGAGTCTCCCGGCAGCCAGGGGAAGGGGACCCTGGTGAGGGAGGAAATCTTCCCCTGGCCTGCACTCAGATATTTACATCTTTCCTAATAGTTAGGTGATGAAGCCAGGCTCCTGCAAACAGCTGTCCCAGAGCCAGCTGTCGGGCTCCGGCCCTCCCTCTCTCCCTCCTTCCCGCCCTGCCGCATTCTTTGTTTCTGACCCAAGTCCCGGCCCTTCCAGCTGTTCCCCCTTTGCTCACAGGCACTTCCTCTGACCCTGCCGTTTCTTGTTAGTTTCCACAACTGTCTTCTTTATCGAGCACCTACTACATGCCTGGCACTGGGGGCTGGGCACTGCATATACTCAGTCTTCCAGTCTTCCCCGAGTCCAGCAAGGTGGACGGGCTGCTGAGGCTCACTCGGGTCACCCCTGGCCCCAGGCCACCCTGGATGGCAGACCCAGGCCCTCCTGACCTGTACCTGCCTCTGTCCCATCACTCCCTACTGCTGAGTCCTGTCCTCGGGCCCTCCCTGGTGCCACCTTACCCACGGGCTGACCCTGCCAGGCTGTGATGGAAATCCCAGGCCACTCATCAGCGGAAGATGGGACAGCTGGGCGTCCAGAGCCGGCAGTCTGGGCTGGGGGGGGCGCCCCTCCTCCAGTCCTGGCCTTGTTGCCCTCCAGCTCTGTGACCGCTTTCTGTGAGACGGGATTCCCAGCGCCCACGCTACAGGGTGGCGGGGAGCTTGGGAGAGGTGGTGAGGGTTCGGGGCTCAGTGCAGTGCCCGTGGTGGGGTAGCGGGCGCTCTCCCCTTGAGGGTGTGGCTCTCGGGGTGGGGGCTGGTGGGGTTTGGAGTCAGAGTGGTGGTGAGCCGATTAGCATGCTGGCTGGGATCTGGCGTCCCTCGCGCCCTGGCTGGATGCTGGGCCAGTCACTTGCGTCTCCATCAGCGAAACGGGGAAGGCATAAAGTTGCTGGGTCTTGGGGTGCCCATGAGGATTGAATGGGCCTTGGAGCCGTGCCCGGCGTGGAGTAGGCACTCCGTGACATTGGCTGGTAGAAATTCAAAGTGAGGGGCCTTTGTAGGTTTGTAGGACGTGCCAGGCAGTGTCTGAGGCCCTGGTGGAGATGGGGACTGTGCTGGTCTGTTTGGGCCTCTGTTGTGAAAGCCCAAGTGTGGGGACTTAAACCGTGCGTCCATCTCTTGCCATCCCGGAGGCTGCGGATCCAGGATCACCGTGCTGCCAGGCCTGGGCTCACAGACGGCCGTCTTCCCCGTGTCCTCACCGGGCGGAGGGCTCTCTCACAGGGGCACTGATCTGTTCCCGAGGGGTCCGCTCCCACATCCTGAGCACCTGCGAAGGCCCTGCGGCCTCATACCATCACACCGGGGTAGGATTCAATGGAGGAATTTGGCGGTGGGGTACAGCAAACACCAGCAAGCTTCATTCCTGCCCCAGGAGAGGGACCGTCTGTGGGGAGGAGTGGGCAAAGGGGGCTCCCTGAGGGTTGGTTCTTAAGATTTTTGCAGGATTCTCAGCAGGGGGGCAGTGGTAGAGAGGAGGCTTGTAAGGTCCCCCCATTCTCCTGTGATGCACCCTGGGGTGCGAGGCCCACCCAGCCCTCCTGACTGAGAACCTCCAGGAGGCTAGGACTGGCAGTTGACTTTTTAATAAGCTCCAGAAACGATTCTGACCAGCAGTTGGCACGGAGAACAATCGGATATCGGGACCTCGCAAGTACAAAGGAATTCAGAGCTCGGGTGCTAGAATGAGCAGGGATCTGACCCGTGTGATGCTACCCGGAGGGCAGCTCAGAGCGCGCCCCTGCACGAGCCTGCACGAGACACGTGCACAGATGTGTGAAGCAGGAGGATTGGAAGGACCTTGGCCAAGATATTGACTGTGGTTCTCTGGGTCGTGGGTTTATCGATGTTTTTTTCTTCTGTTTTCTTTGTGTCTGGCCGATTTTCTGCATTGTCTATGAATTGCTTTTAGGGTCAGGAAAAAGGCAATAGATGTTACCTCTGCAAGTTATTATCCAAAAGAAAAAATCACTCAGCGCCGTCTCCCATGGCGGCTAGCAAGATGGGTGCCCACTGGCTTCTCCTGCTCCAGGCTGGGCCACTGGGTGGAGGGAAGGCCAGCTTCCCAGGCATCACTGCCAGCTGTGTTTTTGGCCCCAGAGGAATGTAGCCATGCCTCGGTCCTCGACCTCAGGCCCAGGGAGGAGGTGGGCTGGCCCTCCCTGTCTGTCCCTGGCCGGGCCCCTCCGCCTCTGCTGATGGTGGAGATGGCTGGTCCGTCCGGGATCAGCAGAGTGGCTGGAGATGGTGGCCGACTTCAGAAAGGTCCTCGGGTCGGGGGGTGCCGGAGCTGGAAGGGGCTCTTCAGCCCTGCCCTTTTTTCAGGTGTGTCACCAGGACACTGAGGCCACAGGGGTCATCTGTCCAGCCCAGGCAGCCTTCCCAGCCCTGGGTTCAGTGGAGCTGCCCCTGCCCCTCCCCCTCCCACACTGAGCTGCTGGTTGACAGTGGAGCTAAAATTCTCTTTTCGGTTAAGAAAAGTGTCATTCCTGTAGGCAGCTCTGCTTCCTGCCCCTGATGGGGGTGTTCGGGCGGGGTGGGTTGGGTCCCTGTTTGAGCGTTGGACCCTGGGCGGTTCCTGCAGCTGGCGGCCTGGGAGGGAGAGGGCCTGGCCGCTTGGAGGCTGCAGAGGCGGGAATCGGGAGTGGCAGTTGGCAGCCTGGGCCCTGCATGTGTGGGTCAGGCCTTCCGGGGCTGCGTTGGCTGCCCTGGGCGGTGGCAGTGGTCTGCCAGGAGCTCTGGCACAGGATTTAGAGCTCGCTGTAGACCACGCTTCCGTTTCTCCTGCTCCTGCAGGCCAGAAGCAGAATGGAGGGGTGTCTCTTTATGGGGTGTGGCCCTGGAGGGGGTCATTTCTCAGCCCACCCACAGCCCAGCAGGCAGGTAGATGAGGGTCACACACCACCTGTCCCAGAGGCAGCAAAGGGAGGACGTCCCACAGGGTCCCGTGCCAGCTGCTGGGGCGTGCTGGGGCCTGTTCTGCCCGGAGCGGGGTCTGGCCCGTGCCCCGGGAGGCGTCTTCCCTGAAGCCGTGCAGGGCAGGCGAATGCTCTGGCCCCCGACCCAACGTAGAATGGGAAATGAGTAGGATCAGCACTGCCTGGAGGCTGCGGCCGCCGGGTGGGCCCTGGAAAGTGAGACGCGGACCCGACAAATGTGTGCGATCAGCCGCGGCGCCTCGGGGCACAGGTGGGTCAGGGGCACGGGTGGGAGAGAGAAGGCTCAGGCTGGGAGGCAGCATGAGCAGCAAAGCTTCACCGGCTGGGGGATAAAGCTCTGAGCCCCAATCCAGGTTCCTTCCGGAGGCCCTGAGGGAGAGTATGTCCCAGGCTTGTGGACCTGCCCCCATCTGCCTCGTCTTCACATGGCCCCCTCCTCTGCATGGCCTGTCTTTCCTGTCTCTTAGGAGCACGCTCAGTATGAACTTGAGGACCCACCCGGTACCCACAATGACCACATCTTGAGATTTTTAGTCACATCTGCAAAGACCTTATTTCCAAATCAGGTCCCTGTTCACGGGTCCTGGGGACTGGGACACGGACATGCCTTTTGGGGACCACTCTTCGCCCGCTGCAGTGACCCATCTGAAGGGCAGCAGAGTGTTCTAGGCTTGCTGTGGGATGGGCGGGTGGGCAGCGGAAGACCAGGCTCCGAGGGCCATCGGCCCGCCCGGGCCCCAGCCTCCGTGTCCGGGCATCAGGAGTGTGGTGTGTCCCGTCTGCCATATTCCGAGCCACTGCCCATGGCCTGCCTGCTGGACCTGGCCAGGGGTCTCCCCAACTCTACACATTCTCGATGCATGTGTAGAGTTGACCAGGAGCTTGCCATCCCTGGTGGGCCCAGTGAGGCCCTGAGCAGGAGAGGCCCTGGAGGCCGCCTGACTCAGCACCCCCCACCCCGCCCCCCGGTGGAGGTCCGGGGGCCCCTTCCAGAATCTTCTCAGTGTCCAGCTCTGGTCTCGTCCACACAGTGGACTCACCTCTTCCTTTTCGTTTGGTGTGCCCCCTCCCCTTCCAGACCCCTCCTGTCCTTGAGGATAGAGACCAAGTCCGCTTCCCGCTCCGGGTGAGCAGAGCGTGAACCCACAAGCCCATGTTAGTGCAGGTAGGGCTTTGTGGTCACTGTGTCCCTTCCTCTCCTCCGCCCCATCCCCCCGCCATTCCTCCAGAGGCCTGGGGAGCAGCTGGACTCCTGGGTGCCGCTCTGACCGGCGCCTGACCCGTGCTCCCTGGGGTCACCGTCCCCTGTAATTAGGCCGCAGCTCCCATTGGCCTGGGCAGCACCCGCTTGCCGTCCGCCCCGAGGTCTCCATCTGTCCCCCTGGCGTCCCTCAGCGGCCCGCGTGATTAATGGAGGGCTCCACCTGGGCTGGGTGGCTCCTGGTAGGGAGGGAGCTGGGGTTTTTTTCCTTCATTTTTTTTTTTTTTTAAGCGCATTTACTATCTCTCCCAGTAGTCAGTGAGTTGAGGAAGGGGAGGGGGTTCCTCCGCCCCAGCAGATTGGGAACAGCCAGCCCCCTGGGTGCCAGGTTGCTGGGCTGAGCGCCGAGAACCGAGGAGTAGCTCCCCTAGGCTGCTGGCCCCCCACCCTGACCGCGGCCCGGCAGCTTGGCCTCCCCGGTGGAGCCCAGATGTCCTCGGTGCGGCAAGGGTCCTGGTCTACAGGGAGGGTCCTGGTCTGCAGCGCGGGTGGCCCATGGGAGAGACGCTCCCAGGGGTATGGCCCGGCCCCTCCGGAGGGCTTGTTTGCAGAGTGATTTTCACGGACTGTCCTTGCTCTGTGGTCAGGGGCTGCCAGGCCAGCGCTGCATCCCGGGTAGCACTTAGGGGCCTCCGTGGGCCTGCGGGTTTGGAGGAAGGTGTGTTTGGGGGAGCTCTGGGCAGTTGGAAGGTGCAGGTAGAAAGGAGGGAGAGGGCTGAGTCGGTGGTGGGGACCCTCTTGTGGGGAGAGGGGCCATGCTCCGACCTGGAACCAGCAGCTCTGTTCTCTTTTTGGGACAGGAGCCCCTGGAGACCCCTGCAGGATGTCTCGGGTGCCCGGGAAGGTTACAGGGCTGAAGGGCTCTGGGCTCTGTGACCTCTGAGGCCCTGGAAGCTGTGGCCCATGGTTTTCAGGTTTTGAAGTTGGCCTCCTCCCAGGGGCTCCCTCCTGCCCTCCGAGCCTGCCATTTATCTGAGAACCTTTGACCCGAGGAGGCCTGAGAGGTCATGTGTCTGCTCCCTTCCCTCCAGGCTGGGCCCCTCCTCCGCCCAGGGAGCTCTGGTGTCCCCACCCCAGGGCGGGACATTCTTGCCCTATCTCATCTGTGGGCAGCTCAGCTGGGTCCCTTGGCTCTGCGCTCTCTGGGTTTGAGAGCAAGGTCTGGTTTGGAGTGCCTGCCCTCTGCAAGGATCGTTTGCGTGTGCACGTGTTCCTGTAACTTTAGTCAAGAAAGAAAGGTGGTCCAGTGTCTTAGAGGACTTTTAGACCTGCCCGGAATGCCACTGGTGTCACCAGACCCAGGGGACTGGGCAAGATGGCAGGAGCAAGCACGAAGAGGCCTTTCTCCGGGAGAAGAGGCCCCGTGCCCGTGTGTCATCATTCTGCTCCGTGTAGAGAGAGTTCCCGCAGGAGGAGTCGCTCCACCGCTGTCCCCGGCTGCCTGCCGGGTCTCCCGGAGCTGTCACCCCAAGGCCCTTTTCTGGTGGAGGAGGGGTGAACACCAGTAATGAGCCCTCTGAAGGGAGGCCGACCAGAGAACTTTCTACCCCAAGGGGCATGGTGTTGGGAGCGAACAGGTGCCCTCTCTGGTGACACTGGGACAGCAGGTGTGAGCTGGGATGTCCTAGGTGGGTGGGATGCATGGGCCCCCGGTCCCAGGTGGAGGTCAGGGAGGCTCTGAGGCCAGGGAGGGAGAGCAAGCAGCAGGAGAGGTCTGGGGGAGAGGCTCCTTCTCTCCAGGCCAGACGATTCCAGGGTACCCGTGTTCCCCTTCTCAGAGCAGGTGAGAGATGGGGGGAGGTGGCTTCAGCATCCCCAGAAGGTGGCCACGGTGGTTGCAAGAGCTCCCCTTCTCTTCCGTGTTCATTTCCTGGGGCTGCTCTAAGGACCACACTAGGCCTTTTGTCTGTCCTCACTCCGGAGCCCACAGCCTCAAGTCATGGTGTGGGCAGGGGTTGGTTCCTGCCAGGTGGTTGGAGGAAGCATCTGTCCCAGGCATCTGCCCCAGCTTCAGTGACAGTCCTTGGCTTGTAGACCCCGTCCCCCCCGTCCCTACCCCATGGCCGCCTTCTTTTCTGTATGTCAGGAGAACACCTGCTGTCAGATGTAGGGCCCACCAGTATGATCTTATTCTTGATTGCCTCTTAATTACTTAGATTAATTAGATCCTTAATTCTACAAATACCCTTTTCCCAAGTCAGGTCCCTTGCAAAGGTTTTGGGAATTAGGACTTGGACATACCATGTTGCGGGCTGTTTGACTAGTGTCTCCTGTAGGCCGCATGGCAGAATCTGGAAGCTGCTGTAAAGGCATCAGGTAGGACCTCTGGTCCCAGCCCGGGGGGAACTGCACTGTGTGACGCCGGGGAGGGCTGGTCCCGCCGTGTCCGTGCTTGCCTGCCGGGCTGCCAGAGAGCCTGTTCCAGGGAGAAGTTAACATAGTGAATTTGGGGAGTAAGAAGGGATCTGGGGGTCTGGGGGCTGTTTTTGACCCTAGCTGCCACTGGGCCCCCCGCTTCTAGCCAAGGGGTGTTGTGTGTGCGTGCTCGCGCGTGTGTGTGTTGGGGGTCACTGCCCTCCATTCCTGGCTTCTGTATTCTTTTTGTGCCTGGAAATGTCATGGCCTGCGAAGGGCCAGGTGCCACGTAGGCTGTGCGGTGGCCCCCACTGTGCGGCGGCCGATCTCCTGCAGCCCTGGGAAGGGGGGGGTGTGTGTTTGCTGCTCTCGGCCCGTCTGGGAACTCACTTTGCCATTCCAGAACAGGGGCCAGGCCTCACGGGTGCAGGCTGTAAGGAGCAGGAAGGACCCCGAATGCCTGTGTCCCGAAGGCCCAGGGCACCGGCATGGGCGGGGTGGGAGGGCGCGGTGCCTCCCAACACCCAAAGCAAAAGATAGCCTTACACGTAAACCGAGGCAGGGGGCGGGGGAACCTCACATGCTCGGCCTGGGGCTGCGTGGCCTCCCGGGGCGCAGAGGCTCTGGTCAGTCCTGAGCTCTCAGGAATACTGTTGGCTGTCCCTGTCCCCCTGAGGCTCATGGGGGATCAGCTGGTTCCTCCGTGTCCAGGGGGCCCAGGCTGGACCCTTGGGAAGACCGTGCCTGGTGTTGAAACGCAGGCCTGCTGGTGGGTCCCTAGGGCTGGGGAGAGGGCCCGAGCGCATGCTGTCCGCGCTCCCCAGGCCACCTTCAGCTGGCTGCGTGCGCACATGAGCCCAGGGGGGCCCGTAGGCCTTAGCCACCTCACTGGCACCCAGACCCGAGCTGGAGCAGGACGTGGCTCTCAGGCTGGGTACGGCCCTGCAGCCTGGCCAGGCCTCGCCTCGAGGAGGCCGAGGGAGAGGGGTGGGTGGAGGGCTTGGGCCCGTGGGTGCCCTCCTCTCCATCCACTCCTCCTTCGTTTGTACTGGCATCTTGCTTGTTAAAACCAGCGTGTGTCTGTGTGTGAGATCTGAGGGCCAGCCGGCCGGGGTGCCGGGAGGTTCGCGTCGGCTGCCCAGTGCAGGCCCCACTCAGCCAGTGTCTGTTTTTCAGCTTTTCCTTTTGGACTGGTTTGCTTCCTGAGGACACACTCCTCTCCCCTTCCCCACCTGCCCCCTTAGCCATCTCCCCTCCACCAGGTGCCCCAAGGCAGCTCTGGAGACCAAGGTCCAAATGGGGGGTAATCCCAGGTGCCGTCCTGGCAGAGGAGGCCAGGAAGGGCATGGCCTGCAGGGGGCAGCCCCAAGCACGTGTTAGGCAGGTGGGGCCCACTGGGGGTGCTGGGGGACCCTGCCCCGTGCACCCCAGAGTTGTCCCAAGGGGGGACAGCTGGGGTATTTGCCCTCCATTACTGCTTAAAGGCTGCTGGCCTGGAGAGCGGTGTTAACCCCTTCCTGCCTTCTGGGCCTGGGCACCAGGGGGCCACCAGGACAGGCCCTCGGGCTGAGGGACAGTGGTAAGGGCTCTGCAGCCTTGGCAACACACGGGGGTACCCCACGTGCCTGCCTGCACACCCACCCACAGGTGCGCGCTCGAGCACGAGGGATAATTAGGTCACAGGCACCATCGTGTCATCCCGTCGCTGCCACAGTCGGACAGCCGAGGAAGCAGAGGCTCAGCGAGGACTGAGGTCGTGCACTCTTCTGTGGGCTCCTTCTCTCCATGGCCTTGATGTGACAGTCTGTGTGAGCACTGTCCGTCCCACACAGTGCGGCAGCCCAGCCCCTCCAGGGGCCCTGGGCCCTCTGCCCTGCGGCGAGACCCCGTTCTGTCCTTCCCCAAGGCCTCACTGAAGTTCTTGACCCAGAGCCAGGGGCCTGTGCCAGGGCCTGGCCCCCACAGGAGAACCAGGGCCTCTCGGCTAGCCCTGGGTATCCTGACGCCGAGCTGTCACCTCCGGGATGGCGTTTCCCCGTGGCCTTGCTCTGCAGGCTCCGGATGGTGAGGAGGTAGTACTCCCTGCCTGGTTCCCTGGGCCGCAGCCCAGGCTCCTGGGTGGCCACCCGGTTCCGGGACAGAGCCTGCTCCGCCACTACCTCGAAGAGGCTCCCTTGGCCGGGGCGACGGTCCTGGGGCCGGAGCCCAGAACGGGACCCAACGATCAGCCGCATCCCCAGCGCTCTGGCTCCTGGGAGTTGGGTTCGGGTTTGGGGGTTGACCTTGGTCTCTGACATTCCTTGCATAACATTTGTCCCCCCACCCCTCCCCCGCTGGAGCAGGGCTCCATGATCACCCCCAGTGCCCCCTCCCCGCTCCGGTCTCTCTGTGCACCGGGAAGCGGGAAAGCTCGGCCGCAGCCTGTGGTCGGAAGGGGCCTGCACAATGGCCCCTTGTGTGCCACGCATTCCTCCTTAAACAGGCCCAGATCCGGGCTGCTCCTGCCTCGACCCCCACGGGCACGGACGGACGAGCATCTGGAGAGGCGGCCCGGCCTCTGCGCCGGCCGGGCCTGGAGGTGGTTAGTGGGCTGGAGAGGGCCGGGCTTTGGGGCAGGAGAAGTGGGGCTGGGCCGGCGTGTGATTACCCACAGCCTCCCCTGTTCGCAGCAAGGGCTGGTTTTTGAAAACAGTGTTAATGGTCTTACTTCCTGAAAGTGTTAAGCAGCCCCCACGTGGGGCAGGCGTGCTGGGAAAAGGCAGGAGGCCTCGTGGAGAAGAGCCCCCACGTGAGCCCCCTCCAGAGCGGGCGTCCTCCGCGAGCGTGCGTGTGCCCCGCACGTGTGCGTGTGCGACGCAGCCCGATTTGGGCACGCGTCAGCTGTTTTTACTCAATGTTCTCAACATCGCTCATCTGCAAAACCACGATTTCGATGACTGCGCAGGACTTCGGCATATGGGTTTAGAACATCTACGTAAACCCAGATTGTTTCCAGCGTTTGCTGTTTTAACGCTAATGCGAACGTCCCCACGTGTAGGTCTGCTTCGGATTATTTCCTGGGGGTGAATTCCCAGCAGCAGGCCAAGGTGCACGGACCACCGTCTCTAGGATCCTGGTGCCCATTAGGGGGGGCCTTGGGGAGCAGCTGAGGTTTGAGCCTGGCTTTGGGCGGGACTTGAATATAGGAGGGAGAAGGGGGGCAGTCTTATTTTGGGAACTGTGGCTCCTCCTGCCCTGTGGGGATGGATGGCAGGATCGCTCCCTCCCGACCATGGGGAGAGGAGAGGGACCTGCTGCTGGGGAAGGTCACACCTGTCTCCCTTGGAGCTGGTGGAGGGGGCTTCCAAGGATGGGGGGCTGTATGTGTGTGCCTGGGACCCAGAGTGTGTTTTTTGGATTCTGAGGCAGGAAGCTTCAGGACAGTCTGCTAATTTTCCCCAGCTGGGGCTGCTCATGTCAGGACATCCTCCGTGAGGAGGCAGCTTTGTCCAGGGCGTCCCTTGGTAAGCCTGCCCTAAAAAATGACCTTGTTTCATCACCAAATTTCCCAGTGTAAATCTAGAGCAGGGTCACTCCCAACGATGGCTCCTACCATCTAGGGTTTGTGTGATTCCAGAAGAGGAAAAGGAGGTGGCTTTTTCTCCTGGGTCCCTGGTGGGGGGGGTGGGCTGGGGTGCAGGGCGGGGTGGCAGCACCATTGGGAGAGCCCAGACAGAGGTCTCAGCCCTCCAGCGGTCCCTGTGGTCACCTCTTGGGGCTGCCGTAAGAAATTAGTACAGACTGTGGGGCTCAAACCACGGAAATTTATTCTCACAGTTCTGGAGGCCTGAAGTCCAAAGTCAAGGTGTCGGCCGGGTCATACTCTTTCCAAAAGCATGAAGGAAGAATCCTTCCTGTGTCCTCCAGCTTCTGGTGGCCCCAGGCGTCCCTTGGCTGCATGGCTGCTGGTCCCCACGGTCTCCCAGGGCCTGACTCTGTGCCTCAAATCCCCGTCTTCTGTCTCTTGGGAGAACACTTAGAGGATTTAGAGCCCCTCCTACATTCAGGACGGCGTCGTCTTGAATCCTTACCTTATCTTCCCAAGTAAGGTCCCCTTCACAGGTTCTGGGGGTCAGGACTGGGCCATATCTTTTAGGGGGACACAGTTCAACCCCCTACAGAACCGTACGGGGAAGTGGAGCTTCTCAGGCTGAAAAGGCAGCGAAGACCCTGTTCCTCTCCGCTCCCCAGACCCCTGGTCTGGGGCTTCCCCAGGGCTCCGTGCCCACGGGTCCAGACCTGGGACCTGCTCCCACCTCCAGCTCATGCCGAAGCAGCACCTGAGGCCCATGAAGGGACGGAAAGGTGGCTCGTGGAGTTAAGAAGATGTTTCCGGGGACCCCAAACATTCCCCCCCGACCCCGAAGCCAGTCACCATACTCCTGACATGGCCTGGATGACATCGAAGGGAGAGGTGTGAACTGTGTTGGGGCGGGGCAGGAGGCGACATCGAGCCTGGCTTTGGTGGGGGGGGTTTGAAATCAGGGGAGGCGGAGGGGATGGTGTGCTTGTTTGGGGGGATGGTGTAAGTTGGCAAGAACTACCCCAACAATCCGGACGCTTGCCGACAACAGTCCCCGCCCCAGCAATGGGAATGGCTCCCGTTCCCTTGGAGCCCAGGACTGACCGGGGATGGGAGGGGATGGGAGGGGGCCTGAAGCAAGGGTGAGCACCTCGGCCGATGGTGTACGGGACGAGAGGCACACAAGTAGGGCCCAGGGTGAAGGGTGCTGCGACGGGGCATGAAGTGGGTGGAGAGGGCAGCGGGTGGGGACGGGCGTGTGACCGTGGCAGTGACCTGGAGAGGGAGGAGGGTTACTGACTGGGCTCACCGATGATCTGTGTGTGGGTCAGGTTCCAACTCATTGCTCCCCCCAGCAACCGTGTGTGCCTGAGTCAGGGAGGGCTTTGCATGGTGCATGGTCCTACCTCCCGAGTCGGTGGTGGAGGACACCTCGGGTGGGCTTCCTGTGGAGGTCGTCTCATTCTGGGGCAAACCTGGGCAAAGCACCACTCCCCCCCCCCCCCCCCGATTTCTATTCTCCACCTCGGGCCCCAGGGATTACCCCAGGGACGACTGGAAATGCCTGTGCCGAGGGTGGTGGAGTGCGGACCCCTCCTCTAGGGAGCTCACAGACATTTGCGGGGGCAGTTTGCACAGTGCTCTCGAGGCCGGGGGTGGACCAGATGCCTTGAGGCCCCGGGGAAACCCCAAAGGTCCCGATTCCAGGTATTGAGCTCTGGAGTTCCTGTCCAGTTTAAGGCACCCTGGCCCATCCTTTGTCACCTCAGCCTTCTTGCACCCTGTGGTTCTCATAGGGGCTAGACCCGCGGGGAGAGCTGTGGCATCTCGGACACATCCTGCCACCCGGCACGGGACCCCAGTGCCCTTGGCCATGCTCTCCACCGGCGGTCACTCGCTGGGCCCCCAGGCCAGTTGCAACCTGGGTGGGATTCCGTTCGACCGCTCCGTGTTTGAAGAGGGGTGGTTTTCCTCTGCGCCCGCATATACAGATCGGATGGCCCAGACAGAAAAGCAGATTTCCAGATTCTTCGGCCGAGTCTGAAGCTCTGACCACGTGGGGCGCCCGGGTTGCCCAGCAGCAGCGGAGCTGAGGGGCAGGCAGATGGGTTCCCGGGACAGAGCGCTCAGTGGCAGGCTAGGTCCTTCAGACCAGCGACGTTTCTGTCCCTGCAGGGCCTCTGGGATGGCTGAGCTTTGCAACTCGGGATTTTGTGCCCTTTGTATCCCGAGAAGGAGGGGTGCCCAGGGCTGAGAGCGGTGCAGCTGGGTGCTGCAGTGAGGGAGCATGGCAGCCAGATGCTGGGGACGAGGGCGTCCTTTGCTCCCTTACTCTATCTACCGTCCGTGCTTACAAGCACTTGCTTCCCAGGCCACCCACCCACTCAGCCACCTTCCAGGCCCTAGTCTCTGGAGGAAACACCGTCCCTGGGAAGAGACAAGACTATGCTGGAAATTGGCAGAGGGAAGACTCAGGGTTGGGGGAATGGCGCTGAGAATGGCCCCAGATTGCTGTTGCTGGGACCCAGGCCAGCTGGGGGCCCAGGGAGGAGCTTTGTGGGGTCCCAGGAAATCCTGGGCTCAGAAAGCTATGTTGGCGAGGTGGGGCGAGGTGTGGGAGAGACACTATGGGCCGCTCAGCCTCCTGGGGGCCGGGCCAGGAAGACGCTGGCGAGTGTTCCTGCCATGTGGGCCCTTCCTGCTGTGATCTTGGTAACGGGAGCGACTGGTTCTTGTTGGGAGGATCGCTCCCAGGACTGTGGGCATGGTTGGTGGCTTCCCAGGCACCGTCCCCTGGCCTTGGAACAGGTCCCGGCGGAGGTGGCGGGTGGCCCGGCGGGAGCACTGGGCTGCGGAGTGGGAGTCAGATGGCCAGGTTCCCCTGGGGGGCCGAGGTCTGGCTGGGGCAGGCAGCTGAGTGCGGGATCAGATGCAGCCAGGGGTGAGGACAGAGAGAGTGGGCTGGTGTGGACCGTGCCAGGGCTCCATTAGGCCACCTGAAACAGGACGGCCGAGCGGATGGAACCCCAGGCCTCGCAGCTGGACAGACGCGTCTTCTGGCCCCGCCACTTCATCTCCTCACCGTTGGGCACATTTCGTAAGCATTGGGGCCTCAGTTTCCCCATCTGTACCAGAGGCTAACAGCAGTGTTCACAGCAGAGGGTTGCGGGAGGCGTCAACGTACACAGTAGACCCGGTGCCTGTGTTAGAGGGTCCGTGTGCCGCTGTTGGTGGGGGGCTGTTGTGATGACCTCCTGTGTTAGAGGGTCCGTGTGCCGCTGTTGGTGGGGGGCTGTTGTGATGACCTCCTGTGCTAGAGGGTCCGTGTGCCGCTGTTGGTGGGGGGCTGTTGTGATGACCTCCTGTGTTAGAG
>PISX010001595.1:0-189806 GCA_004024625.1 Mellivora capensis | reverse complement strand
TGATTGATTAAATCATAATCTCTAGGAGTAGGGCCTGGGTATCAGCATTAAAAAACCCTAGGTGAGTCTAATATGCAACAAAGATTGTGACCTGCTGGCCTAGAGTAATAGTTCTGAATCTTGATTATACATTAGAATTATAAGGGCCTATTTGGCTAATAAAGGAATAATGGTATCTCAGTTAGAAAACTGTCATCTGCGGGACGCCTGGGTGGCTCAGTTGGTTAAGCGGCTGCCTTCGGCTCAGGTCATGATCCCAGCGTCCTGGGATCGAGTCCCACATCGGGCTCCTTGCTCAGCAGGGAGCCTGCTTCTCCCTCTGCCTCTGCCTGCCACTCTGTCTGCCCGTGCTTGCTCTTTTGCTCCCTCTCTGACAAATAAATAAATAAATAAAATCTTAAAAAAAAAAAAAGAAAACTGTCACCTGCAATTAACAGAATAATCTTAAAACTCAAACAGAGAGGGGATGTATTAGTCAGATAATGAGCAGAGACCAGGTAGTGGGATTCTGCCTTCACATGTCTGTAGCACTTACAGGCTTCACATCCTGACGATGAAATCCACAGGCAGAAAATGGTCTGTCTTTCATGGGGTCTTTGGCTTAAAATGGGTGATCCTGGTGATGGGTATTAAAGAGCAAGGAAACTTTCTTAGAAACTTTCCCAGGGAACTTCTCTCAGATGGTATTTGCCAGACCTACACTCTATGCTTACCCATAAACCAGTCACTGGCAAAAGGAATGGGATGGACAGCTCTGATTTGCTGAGACCAGTCACTGGAGGTTGGATAATGGCATTGGATTGAAGCATCAACCACAATGAGACAGCAAATGGAATCTGGGACTTTTAATTTAATTTCATCTTACTCTTTCAGAGAGTTTCTCTGCTCACTGATTCCATTGTTAAGGATTATCCTTTTAAGAGTGGAATCTTTAATATTTTAGGAATTTGAGCAATCATAAAGTCATTAACAATGGTTATGGCACCATTAATATATCAAAGGGCTTTTAAAATAACAGAATAAATCTTTTAATGAATTATTTATTGAAAAGGTAACATGTACACTTGGCAAAAAAAAAAAAAGATGCAAAGAGATTTACAGGAAAATGTAATCTCCCATTGCTCTTTCCCCTATCTGTGGCCTCCAAAAGACAGTTACTATTAAGGATTTCTTGTGTATCCTTCCAGAAATATTATAAGCATGTTCAAACATATGCTCATATATATTTACTGCATAAACATTAAGCAAACAATATGCACTATCTTTCACCTTGTCTTTTACACTTGAATACAACTTTAAAACTGACATTCTTGTTTTTACATTTTGCTTGAAGTGGTAAGCTATTAACTCTAAGTAGACTGTGACAAATTAGATGTGCATTTTATATTTCCTAGAGCAACCATTAAAAAATAACATAAAGAGATGTAGCAGAGGTCATTGACTTTAAAAAGTCAATAGGTAAATTAAAATATGATAAAAAAATCAAATAATGCAAACAATGGCAGGAAAGAGAAAAGAGAGGAACAAAAAACAGAGAAGAACAAAAAACTAATAAAATGGAAAGCCTAAATTCAACCATGTTGGTTGAGTTACATTAAATGCAAATTATACCAAATTACATTAAATGTAAAAGGTCTAAATTACCAGTTAGCAGAGATTGTCAGATCAGATAACAGAACAAGATCCCACTATATGCTGTTACAAGAGACACACTTTAAATATAAAAACACAAATGGGTAAAAAGTAAATGATGGAAAAGACATACCATTCAAATATTAGTTAGGACATAACTGAAGTGATGTAAAATGGTGCAGTCACTATGGAAAACAATATAGCAGTTCAGAAAAAAAAAAAAGCAATTCCATTTCTGGGTATAGGTCCAAAAGAATTGAAATCAGGGTCATTAGAGATGTTTGTACACTCATGTTCATAGCAGCATCCATAATAGTCAAGAGGTGTAAGTAACCCAAAGGCACATTGACAGATGAATAAGTTAGCATGGTGTGGACTACACACACAATGGAATATTATTCAGTCTTAAAAAGGAAGGATATTCTAACATAACACTGCAGCATAAAGTTTGAGAATATTATGCTGAGTGTAATAAGCCACTTACTAAAAAACCCAAATACAGTATGATTCCAGTTACATAAGGTATCTAGAGTAGTCAAAATCATAGAGATAGAAAGTAGAAGAGTAGCTGTCAGGGGCTGAGGGGAGGAGGAAATGTGAGAGATGTTATTTAATAGGTATAAACTTTTAGTTTTGTAAGATGAAAAAATTCTAGAGATTGGTTTTCAAACAGTGTGAATATACCTAACACTACTAATACTTAAAAATGGTTAGGATGGTAAATTTTATGTGTATTTTACCACAGTGAGAGAAAGGATAACTGAACTGGCTAGATTAAAATAGATTTAAGGTGGTTGGTATTATGGAGGGCACGTATTGCATGTAGCACTGGGTGTGGTGCATTAACAATGAATTCTGTTACACTGAAAAGAAATTAAATAAAAAAATAGATTTCAGAATAAAGAATATAACAGGGAGAAGAGGAACATTACAGAATGATAAAAGGGGTCAATTCATTGAAAGCCATAACAATTCTAAATTCTAAATGCACCTAATGATGGAGCTTCCAAATATGTTAAACAACAACTAGTAAAGTTGGAGGAAGAAACTGAAAACATGCAATTATAGTTGGAGACTCCAATACTCCTTTCTCAGTGACTGATACAAGTGGACATCAAATCAGCAAGAGTACAGAAGACCTAAGCAAGCCACTAACCTGACCTCGCTGAAATTTACAGAACTTCTCACAGCAGAATGTGTATTCTTTTCAAAAGTGACATTCTTTGTATGCAGCAGGTCCTCCTGACCTACCCTTCTTCTCTAGATCTTCCTTCATATATTCCTTTCTTTTCTTTACTCCCTTCCTCCCTCACTCCCATTCCTTTTTCTCCCACTCTTTAATGGGTTATAATCTGTCCAGCACTAATTTTGCAAAATTACATGCTTCCTGTTCTTAATTTAAAAGCAAGTGAGTTGGAGCACCTGGGTTGCTCAGTCTGTTGGATGTCTGACTCTTGATTTGGGCTCAGGTCATGGTCTCAGGGTCTGGTCTCAGGGTCATGGAATTGAGCCCTGCATCAGGCTCTGTGCTCAGTGGGAAGTCTGCTTAGGGTTCTCTCTCTCTCTCAAATAAATTAATAAATCTCAAAAAAATAAAAACAAGTGATTTGGCTGTTTTTTCTTTCCAAATAAAAAATAAACAATCATAAGTTAACTTGCTTTTTGAATGAGGTGTTCAATTGATTTCTCCTCCTAGATTCTGGTCTTAGATATCTGCTACAATTTACATTGGAAATTTGCAGCAACATTACTGGGACTGTAGTTATTGGAGGAAGGAAAACTTCATGGAGGAGGTGAAATTTGGAATTGGATAGAGTTTGGATTACAGTTCACAGGGAGCTTCTTTTTAGTTTATCTCTCTGTCTTCAAGGCATTTTTAATGATATGGCAGTCCACATGGCATTAAAGGGAGGGAACGCACAAATGTGACCATCCTTCCTCTCTCCATTGTGCCTCTCTTTACAACATCCTCTAGTCTGGAGATAATCTTTTCTTCACTCATAAATGCCTTTCCCCTCTTCAATTCTCAGATCCAGGACCATGGCTCTGGCTCTCTGTGATAAGTGTAGGTTTTCTCCTCCTGGGACTCTTCATTTAGCCCTAATTGCCTCACGTTGTTTGGCTGGGTTTGCAATTAGTTTTGCCACTTCTCCCAGGGCCTGCCAGCTCATTATTGGTTTGTTTCTGGATTCCCTGCAGCCTCTGCTACATGGTCTTGCTAGCCTTGGACCAGAGCCCTGTGCGTGACCTGGATGCATGCTGCCTCCTTCCTTAGGACCCCTGGGAATCTCTTCCTGTTTCTGTGTCTCTTTAGGTGAGTGTTCCTTTCCCCTTGGAGTGGGAGGCCACAGCCCATGACACCTGAGAAAAATGCAAAAATGTGTGACTTCTGTGTAGGTGGGCACACTGTGTGTGCATGTGGGTACTTGTACTTAGGGAGATGTATGTGTGCATGCCAGAAGAGAGCATGATCATGAAATGGCCTGTGCAAGCAGCCAAGACCAACAGCATGTGCTTGGTGGTACAAATGACAGGAACTGCAGATCTACCTGGAATCCCTAAGACAGCCCACCACTTCCTGTGATTTTTCATAAGCTCATCAGGTTCATATGGATTCTGAATTATGATTTGAAGGGATCTAGCTTATCCTCCACTGGGACCTAAAATCTTGCCATTTTCCATTAGAAATGCCAAATCTGGGCTAAACGTTGTCCTCTAGAGACTTCCCTTTAAAAATGCAAATACTTCTGGAAAGAGGTACCCAGAGCCAGAAAGATGGGAGGCTATATAATTAGTCCCCTTTACATTTTTACTGATGAAGAAAGTAACATACCAGCAGTGTTTCCAAGGTCACTTGGCACATTGGATGGCAGAGCTGCGATTTGAGCTTAGCCTTCTGACCTCTGGTCTGGCACATATGGCATACCTGGATCACAGGGCATCAACTGTGGGCCCTTCACAATGTACCATAAAGACTTCCTTACCTATCAGGGCCATTCTTGAGAACACAGTAGGCAAGACCAATTGGAATAAGATGTAGTGGTGATGCTGATAAATTGGGACATTTTCATAACTTGAGCTATTGTATTTTTCTCTAGATTAGTAGTGTTTAATAGAAATCTAACATGAGGGACGCCTGGGTGGCTCAGTTGGTTAAGCGGCTGCCTTCGGCTCAGGTCATGATCCCAGCGTCCTGGGATCGAGTCCCACATCGGGCTCCTTGCTCGGCAGGGAACCTGCTTCTCCCTCTGCCTCTGCCTGCCACTCTGTCTGCCTGTGCTCGCTCTCTCTCTCTCCCTCTCTCTCTAACAAACAAATAAATTAAAAAAATTAAAATTAAAAAAAAAGAAATCTAACATGAGCCACTGATTCGACTTACATATGCAGTTTAAAACTTTCTAGTAGCCACATTAAACAAAAGGAAAAAAAGGTGAAATTTATTTTAATAATATACTTAATTTAGCCAAATATTTAAAAAAAACAATATTGTAAAAAATATCATTTCAACCTCCACTCTGTATAAAATATTAAAGAGGCCTATTTACATATTTTTAATTAAGTCTTTGAAATCTAGCGAATATTTTACACTTATAGCTCATCTCAGTTTGGACTAGGCCCACATTAGGGATTCAACAGCCACATGTGGCCAGTGACCACCTGATTGGACAGCACTGCCTTAGACTCTCCCTATTCAAAACCCAGGATTCTGCACCCCTGCTCTGACCAGAGCACTGTCTGTGCATACCTTTCTTATCCAGAACCAATGTCCACAGGCCTATAGGCACCTTAGAAGCCAGCCAGTTCAGGGGATTTCATGTTATATTTATTCCATAGAGTCCTTAGAGACACAGATGGGAATGTGCTGGGGAGGACGTCTGGGGGATCTGAGGCATTTGCTTTCAGCCACGTACATTGCTGTAATGTGGGTGTCGTGGTGAGCATTTTCAGATTTCCTTATCAAATGTTAACTAAACTAACCCCCACAAAAGGGCAAACTGCTTAAAGATATCCCTCCAAAGAAATTACAGATTGAAGATAATACCTGTGATGCAAGTGCACGTGGGCACCGAGAAACAGCGAGCTGATATTTTCCTTCTTCCAGGTCAGCTATGTGATGAGATTAAAACATTAGTGATGGGGCTCGACTTTACACTTCAGAATTACCAAGAAGGCTATCTGAAATGCAAATTTATGCCCACTGTCAGTAACAAAGAGCTCCATCCTAAGAGTATTTTTTGGCGTGAGATATCAGTGTGTGATACTTCTAGTGTTTCTAGTGTTTGGTATATGTTTTATCATGCTTGCAATTTATTTGCTCCACAGTACATGGACATAATTCAGAAATACACTCAGACTTTATTTATTTATTTATTTAAAGATTCATTTAATGGGGAAGGGGCAGAGGAAGAGGGAAAGAAAGAATCTCAAATAGACTTCCCACTGAGCTTAGAGCCTGGCGCTGGGCCCGGCACTCAGGACCTGAGCTAAAATCAAGAGTTGGATGCTCAACCTTCAAAATGACCCAGTCATCCCCAGAAATACATCCTGACTTTGAAAACATAAGTCAAATCAGGTCATTCCTCTGCTTAAATCCCTACAGTGACTTTCTACCCACCTCTGAGGAAAAGGACCAAGGCCTTATGATGGCAGTGGGCCCTAACCCTTCATGCCTGCCCTAGTTGGCCCTGATGTCACCTCCCCTGTCCCTCACTGCTATTGTCTCTACTCCAGCCACACTGGCCTCTTCACTGTGTATCATTTTTGTTGTATCCACAACAACAAAAGACATTCAGTTTTACACATCTTTTAGAATTTTATAAGTAGAGTTGTACTGGAAAAATTCTTCTGCTATTCTTTTGATCAAGTTTATATTCCTAAGATTCTCCTATAACATGGTTTGTAGATTTATTCATTCCTTTTCACTACTGCATAGTACTCCACTGTATTTTTAAGGACATTCTCCTGCTGTTGTTCCGAGGTTTGTTTTTTTCCTGTTCAAATAGGGCCACCATGAACATTTTTTCAGGTGTCCTGGGGCACGTGGGCCTGCACAGGGTTCATAGGTGTGACATCATCCACATAAATTTCCACATTCAGTGTCATGATCGTTGCTTTCCCTTAAGCTCAGAATGTCCCCCTCACAGTCCTTCTCCTGTATGCCAAACTGAAGACCAACTCACTAGATGTCTCCTTTGAGGAACTTCCTCCCCAAGTCTTGACACCATTGCTTTGTCTGTGCCTTCGCTGAAATATGTCTCACTCTGTACGTTAATGATAGTGATCCCTCTCTTAACTAACCTTTGCTCATCTGAGATGCACACTAATCAGTGTCTGAAGTCCCTGAACCCTGAGGACTGGGATTCCAGTTCTCATTTCTGCTTTCCCCTATTGAGGCATACACTTGCAGGAGCTGGTTATGTTTGTTCCCAGACCTGCCTCTGCAAATGCTACTTGTTACCCTAGTTACACAATTTAATTACGTGTGACATGGACCAATGAGATTACGTGTGAAAGAGTGACAGTCATTTCCATACAACCTAAAAGGACACACAAGACACACGAGAATGCTGATGTGTGAAGAGGTTTGAGCAGGCTGACCTAATGAGATGTTGTTATCTGGTCACTAGTGTGTGTCTCCTCAAGACGGACATACTAGAGGCCACACTGGGCCTGTCTTTGTGCCTTGTGTTCTAGCCCAAGGCCTAAGACAGAGTAGGAGTCAATGAATGTATGGTGATCAAAAGATGAATGAATAAATAAATGTTGAGGTTTTAAAAGGAGAACAAAGACCTCCCTACAGGCTAGTCATGGAAACAACCTGCAGGAAAAGTAGGCATGGGGGAAACAACTGTGAAAGATTAGGATGACCTGTAAACATCTTGAAGGACTCTGCACTTGGAGTGTTGTAGCATCTTTAAATCCTTGCTCTAGTTTAAAGAAAAAGAAACTGGCAAATCATAGTTAGGTGATGGTTGTTTATGCATGGGAGATGATGTGGAACTTCAGCCAGCAGACACACACTCAAAGAAAAGGGCCTGGCCCCACATTAAATAAGAGGAGAATGATTACATTTGTATGTTTTAAGATTAAAAAAAAATAGTAAAGGATGTGTGTCCGTTGGTCTCAGCAGGAACAAAATGGCATTCCTTGAGTGAGATACTTTAAAGAGAGTTTAAGAAAAGAACTGTTTGGGGAGCCTGGATGGCTCAATGGGTTAAAGCCTCTGCCTTCGGCTCAGGTCATGATCTCAGGGTCCTGGGATCGAGCCCCCGCATTGGGCTCTCTGCTCAGCAGGGAGCCTGCTTCCCTTCCTCTCTCTCTGTGCCTGCCTTTCTGCCTACTTGTGATCTCTGTCTGTCAAATAAATAGATAAAATCTTAAAAAAAAAAAGAAAAAGAAAAGAACTGTTTGTAGAACTGTGAACAGAAGGGAGGGATGCCACAAGAGAGAGGAAAGGCTAGGGAAAACAGGGTGCCTCCTGACAGCAGCTGGATTTGGGGTGGAGAGAAGGAGCTGGGGAATAAACACTCTGGTCTCTCACTTCTCTCTCCCTCCAGTCTCCTAGCAGTGTCTCCTCTTAGTCAAAGCCAAAGTAGAGGCAGAAAACATAGGAGCCCATTGATCTAGTCTATTCAGGTGAAATCCCCAGGGTAGAGAGCAGATGGAGAATGGACAAGAGTGGGTCTGGGGACAAATAGAAGATGCCCAGCATTGTATTATTTTTTAATGATTCTCTACTGGACATTTTAAATTTTCTAACAGATTGTGAGTCCCAGTCCTGTCAGATTGGAGGGCTTCTACTTTGTGTGTTCACACATTTATCTTCTCCAGTAGACGGTGAATATCTAGAGTCAGGGTCTCTGTCATGGACTTCTTTGGATCTCCAAGCCTGACTTTGGGATTGGCATATGGAAGAGGCTCAATAATTAAATGAATCAATGCTGGTAATGCTGTAAGAAAACGTACTTGTCAAAAAATCAGTAACTTCTCTGCTTATTCACTTATGTAACAAATGCTTATTGAATGACTCCTGTGTGTCAGGTACTGCCCTAACCAAAGACCTGATGGACACCAGAGCTACGGTCTAGGACAGAAGGCAGTCACCAAGTTATTTTACTCATTCAACAAACATTTATTGAGCAACCTCATGCTAGGCACTGCCTTGGGAAGTTGAACAATAAATGAGACAAGATTCTGCCTTTATCGACCTTACAATTGAGTGGATATGTTCTTCCCTATGGTAGCCCTCTTTAAGGTGGAAAATATGCAGTGGGGCACCACTTTATGAAGCAAGTTAGGTCTGTGGCTCTTGATAGGTGAAAGGCAAGCAGGCTGCCACTTTAGGTCATGGAAAGATGACCCGCTGGGCTGGATGGAAGCCAGAGCTTCGGGTGAATGTCCTTATAGGGCAAGAGTGTCCTTGTTAACCACATCTGATCCTTTGGCCTGTTGGATGATTGGGATGGGTCCCAAGTAAGAATATCTGAGCTCTTTACACTTTTCCAGTGACAAGACTTTACATGGTAGGTCCTCAATTTCTGAGGATTAAGTTCACTTTTACCAGCGTTTTAGTGGATGTAGACTCCCCAGAAGCTGGGCTTGGAAGATGAAGAGCTAGCTGGTAACCCAGTGGAGCCTTGGCAGGGGAATGGGGATAACATTGCCTTGTTTAGATGCTTGGGATTGTTTTAGATCATGTGTCACTTGTCTGTATACTAGAGCCAGGCTTTTCTGGGAAGCTAAAGAGTGGATGAAACTTAGCTTCTTATCATATTAATACTCCCTGAACTCCCACACTCACAAGTTTTGGGAGTCTGTATTCCTCTTACCTGTATGTAACAAATTGCTGGGGAAATGATAGTTCTCAGGGAATAAAGGGCGGGGTGCTGGTCCCACATTCCTCCCAACTCGGTGTAAGGCCATCAGGATTCAGACGGATGGAATGATCTCTTAGGGTCCTTTCAGCTTGTTTGTTCCCTGTTTGGAACTTTTTCACCCTCCCAGGACTTTGGCTGCTGTGGTTAGTCTGCTTCCTCTTACTGGTACATTTTTGGCCATCAAATGAGCTGCTGTGAATCAGCAGGATTCACCTTCAGCATTGGTCTTTGGAGACAGCTGCCTACCCAGTGTGATTTTGCAGGCTCCCTGGAAGGGACTTTTCTCCCTACGCATGTCCCAAAATACCTTCTCTAATCAGCCTTTTGATGTTTGGGATTGCTTTCCTGTGGACAAAGCCTTCCATTCCACAATGAAGACCTGAAAATAGAAATGAATGCACATGTGTTTGGGGTTGTGCACAACAGACTGTTCTTGGCCTCCTTGCTGCTGCTCGTGCTGTCTCCTTTGCCAGGAATACCCCCCCTGTGCCCTTATTTCCCTTATACTGAATTATTCTTGAAGAGTCAGTTCAAACATGTCTTGCCTGAGGGGATGTTGTAATTGGTTTGTCTTGATTACAAGAAATAGAATTACTCAGACTCGCTGAAATAAAGGCTGGTGGGGGTGTGGGGGTAGGAAAGATAAAGGCGCATAAAGGGGTGAGCCTGTGTACATCTAAGAAAAGGGACATAACTATCTGTGTCTATGCTTGTCTCCCACATATAGACTGGCTGCAAGATCTAGAAAGTAGGGACTATAATTTATTCATTTTTGAAATGTAAGAAGTAGCAGATAGCCTTGTACCTAGGATATACCCAATAGATGTTTGTTGAAAAGATGGATGAATGAAAACCTGAATCCTAAGTATGGGTAGAAGATGCTGGCATTGTCTTTGAGGGACTTATAGTGTAGTTGGGGAACCAGAAAACAAGTGAAAAATAAATACTATAAGAGCTAAACAGTGCAAAACAATGTTTAGGAGCTGACACCTTAGGGGAGATGAGACACCTTAGGGAAGAGGAGATTCAGTGAGAAAATCACCCAGAGAAAGACTTCATGTCACACTAACAGAAAGCTGGCCCATGTTAGACCTTTCAGAGTGCAGATTTTTGATGAGGAAAGGAGAGCAAACATCGAGCTGGCTTCCATTTCCATATAGGGCCCCACAAAGCGTGTCCAGCGATGGCAAAGGGGCAGACACAGGGAGCTTGAAGGCTTGGCCAAGAGGTGACTTGCAACTTCGGGGTGCATTAGATGCTATCCCAACTCCCTTGGGACCCATGAACGACACTGGCCGGTGATTCCCATTGGTCTAATCTGATTGGTTGATCCAACAAAGAAAGTGAGGCTCCTGCCCTGTGTCTGTGGAGTTACTGCCAGCTGCTGGTGGTGGATGAGCGGCAGGCCCCTGGGAAGCCCTCAGGAATCCACAGTGAACCAAGCAAGTCATCCTGAGGCTTTGTGATTCTATTTTAATTTCTTAAGATTTTATTTATTTATGAGAGAGAAAACGCCAGTGGGGGGAGGGGCAGAGGGAATCTCAGGCAGTATCTCAAGTGGACTCTGAGCTGAGTGCAGAGTCTATATGGGGCTTTGATCTCACAACCCCAAGACCATGACCTGAGCTGAAATCGTGAGTCGGACACTTAACCTATCACACCACCCAGGTGCCCCTCAGTGCTTCCTGATTTTATAGACTTAGCTCCAAGGTCAAGAAAGAAGGGGTCTTTGCAGCTCTTTTTGTTGTAGAGACTGGCCCCAGGGTGAGTCCTGTACCATTCCCTCTTTTTTTTTTTTTTTTAAAGATTTTCTTTACCTATTATAGAGAGGACGAGAGAGAGAGAGAGAGAGAGAGAGAGAGCACACACAAGCAAGGGGAGCAGCAGGCAGAAGGAGAAGCAGGCTCTCTGCTGAGCAGGGATTCTGACACAGGGCTCCATCCCAGGACCCTGAGATCATGACCCAAGCCAGAGGCAGACACATAACTGACTGAGCCATGCCGGTGCCCCATCCATTCTGTCTTCTGTGACATGCATCTTTGAGTCTTCCCACAGAACTTGTTGCCCTTGGGCAGGCTCTGTCAGTTTGCCAAGTATTAGCAGTGAACAACTGTGAGGGTATCCCAAGCAACTGGAACCTCATCTCTTCTTATATTTGAAAGGAGTCAATGGCTGCCCAACTGAAATGGATCCCGCCCCTCGATGAGAAAACAGGCTCAGAGAAATTAATCTTTTTGCATCTTCATGCAGTGTGCTGAGTTTGCCCACATATACCCACACTTTTGTTTTTCATTAAACAGCCCTTTATGGAGGGCTCACTATGTTCTGGGCACTGCTCCAGGCACTGAAGCGTATGGTTGGGCTGCAGGTAACAGAAGGCTCATCTAATCAATGTTTAAGCAGTACAGACACCTATTATCTCGTAAAACAAGAAGGAAGTCCAGGACTGGGGTCTGCAGAGCCTGCTGGCTCATCAGCTCAGCAGTGTTACCAAGAACCCAGGCTTGGCCATCCTCCTGCTCTACTGTGCTTGTGCGTCCCTCAGAGGACGCACAGTGGTGTTTCCCCTCAGAGGGAGGTGTTTCCCCTCAGAGGGAGACATTGCAGTCCCTTCCTCCCTGGTAGCATCCCAATGTTCAAAGACAGAAGGAGGCAGGTCAGGAACCTTCGCTTTTCTCAATTTATTGGGGAAGGATATCCTTCCTAGAAGTTTGCAGCTGACTTCTTTTTATATCCCATCAGTCACCCTGGGTCACATGCCTGTTCCAGCACCGATCACAGGCAGATGGGAAAGCGATGGTATAGGAGGCTGCCGTGGGCCAGTGGTGGTGCACCACTCATGAGAAAGCTAGTGTCTCATCTCCATTGAGAGTACAGCCTCTGGAGCCAGTTGCCCGAGTTCAAGTCCTGAATTTGAACTTGGCCAATTCTTAGTTACATAATCTTGGACAAGGTGCTTGACCTCTCTCCTCCTCAGTTTCCCTGTGTATAAAATGGTGACAATGAGACCTTCATGGTGATGTAAGGAAGTGCTTAGCACAGTATTTGGCTCACAGTAAGTATTAACTACTCCAACAGCCACCCTCCCCTGGGCTGAGCATTTCCCGCTTGAATAAAATCAGAAAAAGTGGTAATGATGTTGAGTAGAAAACTCCAGTGTCTGCCACATGGGGTTACAGATAGTAAACAGGCGATGTCAAAATCCTGTGAATGGTGCATTGATACAGAATAATGGCGAGGAGGATGCCTGATTCAGACTTGAGGGACATCAGGGAGGGCTTCTCAGAAGAGGTGGTACTAATGTACTATTTCAGCAAAGGTAGCAATTTCTCAGACAATGGTAGGGTTGGGAGGGTGGGAAAAGAAGGTCTTCCAGGCAGAGGGAGTAACAGGAGTAGAGACTCTGCAATGTGATAGTTCATGGTATATGCAGGATAAGTGCAGACAGATTAGTGTGTCCAGAGAATGAAGTGGGAGCTGGGCTAGCTCTGGAGGGGTGTGCTGCCAGGCTGGGGGAGGGTCGCAAATGTCGAGCTAAGGAGCTTAGTCTTCCTACAGACTGTGGCTTATAAATTGGAAGTAGCCCTAGATTTGTAGTTTTGGCCAACGACTCAGGTTGTGATGGGGGAGTAGATGGGAGGGGAGTGGGACCCAGGTAGGAGGCTATGACAATATTCCAGGGGTGGGGTAAGAGCCTGAAGTAGGACAGCATAGGCTGGAGATGGGGGAAGGATGGTCAGTCATCAGGATGTGGTCATCAGATGTGTGGAGACACAGGACAGTCCAGGAGGATCCAGTATTGTAGCTGGGGTGACTGGTGAGAGAAAGGGATTGCAGAATGCAGGCGGGAGGATGCGGTGATTTAAGGAAGTGCTTCAAGTGTGGCCATGTTGGGTCTGGGGCAGCTGGAGATGTCAGCAGACCCTCTAGTGCACAAAGCCTGAAGGTCAGGAGACAGATCTGGGCTGAAGAAGACAGATCCAGGAGTTACCAATTGAGAGGAAGGAGAGAAATGCTTGAGATAGATGCAATCGTCCTGGGAAACCAGAAACATGAACAAGGGACAAACCTGCAGCTCCGGGCTTCATGGGGGTTGCCAGTGTTGTGTTTTGTTTGGGCACTTTGTTGGGCCAGGTGATGCTTCAGGGCCTGTGGCCAGGCAGGGGTCTGACCTGGCTGTTGCACAGCAGCTCCCTTTTGACACTCAGCCTGCCCTGTGCTTTGCAGCATGCACCCCCCCACCCCGCCCCGGCCCGAGTTCCTCCGATCTGCTGGTCCTGATGGAGGGTGAGGAGAGAAGGGGCTGGAGATGGAGCCCTGAAGAGCCCTGGCACTGATGGCTGAGTTCCAGTAGAGAGCTGTTAGAGGGAGATGGGAAGGGACATGGGGCAGGGGGTAGGAGAAGACACACTTGAAGGATGTCACAGGACTGAATGGAGGTCGTGTTCGTGTTGAAGGCATATCACATATTTTTCCTCTATCCTGGTACAGTGCCAGGGACAGATGTTCGGTATAGACTTACTTCTCCCTATTAAATGAACAGTAAGAGTCAGGCATCCATAAGTGGAGAGGATGGGGAAGCAGGTTGCCTTCCTGATGGTATCCTGTGGCAGGGGTTAACATCCCAGCCTGTGGAACCACACCATGCTGAGGCAGAGGACTGGGCTGTCTGTGTGATGCTGGGCAGCTTACTTGGTGGTTCTGGGCCTTGGTTATCCTGTCTAAGAATCAGAGACACCAATGCCTGCCCTAAGGATGTGCAGAAGGTTAAAGGGAATATTGTGTGCTCCCATTTAGCATCTGTGGATCATATATATGGACCCATATACACTCACACATCACATTTTGAGTGAATATGGGAAAATAACTTTGCCAGTGGGGGAAAAAAAGGATAGGCTTGCCAAGAAACAAGGGAGTGAATTGAGATGAGGATGTAAGGGAGAAACACAGACATCTTGGGGAGCCAACAAAAGGACTCTAAGAACAGACTGGCCCCAGGAGGCTTGTTATTACAGAGAGATCCAGAACCGAGGAAGAAACCCAGTCTATGTTCTATAACAACTCTGTATATTTGCAATTTCCAGTCTTTCTGGAGTCTCCCTCCCCAAGCATTTGGCTGGCATGGTGGAAAGGACGTGGGTATTGGAGTCAGAGAACTCACAGTTCCCAAATCCCTGCTCTATTGCTTTACCACCTGTGTGGTCTTGTAAAATATCTAACCCCTCTGTGCCTCGGTTTCTTTATCTGAAAAATGGGTGGGCCCGCTTTAACTGGTTATTATGTGGAGTCAATGAGATTAGTGTATATAACCCAGCTGGCAGTGTCTGGCTTGTAACAGGTGCTCAGCTATTATTTTTGTCTTGTTTTATTCTTATGCCTGAAGTAAGATGATTTCTATTGCCTTCAAGAAGAGAGGCTTAAAAGTGTCTCTTGACCAGTCAAGAGAGCCCATTCTGAGGAAGGAAAGAGTTATGAGGAAAGAAGGACCTGGAAGGATCTTATTTTCAAGGGGGTGCGTCCTGAAAGAAGGAGGCCCAGGCTCTAAGAGAAGGGAAAGGCAATGGGACCCCACCAAAGGCAGGGGAGACCACCGGCTAGCAGGGCCCCAGCAGGTCTGTGGAACTCTAGCACCTTACCTTTCTATCTCTAACACAGTGGGTGACATAGCCACAGCCCTTGGCCTTCCTCCATTTTGACATGCCAAGAATCCTGGGGCAGAGAAGAGCCAGGGTATCAGGGTTCCATGGGACCTCCTCTGCTGCCTCCCAGAGGACACTTTGGGGATGGCTGCCCTGGCCAAGCCCACCCTCCAAGTACAAGTGGCTTTGGTCCCTCTTGTCCCACCTGGAGCCAAAGGCCAATCCTAGAGTCTGTGGGATCTGGAGGAAAATCTCTCAGGGTGCTCCTCTTTCCTCCCATCTCTCCCCCAATATATTTGTAGCTCACAATTGTGCAGCACTTGGCAGTTCTCAAAAAGCTTTCACATCCCGTACTTTCACAGAGGGGGGCAATGGAGCAACCGAGAAATGACCTGCCTAAGATGACATGATTAATAAATGGTGGCACCGGGACAAGAACCGAGGAACTCCCAGCCCAGGGCCATTCTGTGCTATAAAGTTTTGAGGGCCCATGTTCCATCCCTACGGCCTGGTATCAGTGGGTGGTTTGCCGGCAGCTTGTTTGGGTCTGAGACTTACCCTCATTTTGGTGCTGGGAGGACATCCATATTCCTTCCCCCTTGCCACTCTTCACTGACATCCACTGTCTCCTTGAGTCCCTAGAAAAGTGGTCCCCAAGGACAGAATCCCAGTCCCCATCTCCCTGAGAGCCTCTGCCGATCCCCCGTGGGTGCCTCTAATACTCAGGCTCTGGGAAATGAAGCTGTTTCCCTGCTTGCTTAATGGCATTGGCTGGAGCTCCAGAGAGCTGCACCTTCAGGTGAGTTACTGCGATACCCAGGCACACAGACATCCCTTCCCCTCTAAGTGCACCTGCCACAGCGGCAGCACAGGCCCGGCGGCAGGCTGAACCCTGTCTGTTGCTTCCCATTAAAGGGCAGGAGGAAGTTACCAGCATTGATTGAAATTCTCAGGTAGAGAGAATCCGGGCGGCATTTGAAGAGGGGAATTTAATTCAATAGTTTATATTCCACTTCGGTTCCTCCTCATCTGGCTGCTGGTAAACAGCTGTAAACGGCCACAGCTGTCTTGTGGGTGCAGAGGAAATGCAGTCTGGAGAGTAAAATGGAGATGGTGGAACAAATGTCAAGGAGATGGAGCATACCAGGGGAATGGGAATATGTGGTGGGACTCTGGGCTAGGAGGTTCCTACCTCCTTCACTCCTGCCTTCCTGGGCTTCAGCTACCCAAGGGGCTCAGGATACATGACTGTTCAGACCCCCTCCTGCTCTGAACATCACGCCGTCAGAGGGAGCTCCGTGGTGTGGTGATGGCGACCCAGGATTTGGATTCAGATAATCGGGGCTCAAACCCAGTCTTGGTTCTTACTTCCAGTGACAGCACCGTGGGTACCACTTGGCCCTCCCTGAATCTCTGAGGGTGAAGTGGCAAGCCACACTGGCCTCCTCCTACCCAGGGGCAGTGAGGTCAGAGAGAAGGTGTGAGATAGCATCTTTTTTTTTCTTTAAGATTTTATTTATTTATTTGACAGAGAGATCACAAGTAGGCAGAGAGGCAGGCAGAGAGAGAGAGAGGGGGGAAGCAGGCTCCCTGCTGAGCAGAGAGCTGGATGTGGGGCTCGATCCCAGGACCCTGGGACCACGACCGGAGCTGAAGGCAGAGGCTTTAACCCACTGAGCCACCCAGGAGCCCCGAGATAGCATCTAATGCCCTGGAAAGCCCCATCCAGATGTTAGTAACTACTGTCTCCATTGTGACTGGACCAGAGAAGCCCCCACAGCCTGCTTCTCGCTGGCCCCTTGCCCAAGGGCTGTGACTCTGATTGTCTGGGTAGGACCTTTCTCCTGTAGGGGGGCCACGCTTGTGCTAAGCCAAGTGGGCTATTATCCTAAGATTTGAAAAGTACCCAAACTATCCTCTAACCACCTTCCCAGCAAAGTTCGTCTCCAGAAGGCACCTATCAAAGCACGTTAGCATAGTGCCCCAAAGGGTAGTAAATAATACCCTCTCAGCCCCAGACAGTGGGACTTCCTTCCTGTAGCTGTGTGTAGACCCTTGAGGGGAGTAGGACTTAGGATGGGAAAACATAATCATCTTGACAATCCTCAATCACTTTCTTCTTCACTCACTTTCACCGTGCCGGGCCTGGACATACAGGGTAGCTAGCATCTTTTTATTTTCTTGTCCATTCATTCAGCAGGCACCCAGAGAGCATCACCTTTTTTTTTTTTTATTTCTTTTCAGCGTAACAGAGTTCATAGTTTTACACCACACCCAGTGCTCCATGCAATGCGTGCCCTCCACAATACCTACCACCTGGCTCCCCCAACCTCCCACCCCCCGCCCCTTCAAAACCCTCAGGTTGTTTTTCAGAGTCCATAGTCTCTCATGGTTCATCTCCCTCCCAATTTCCCTCAAGAGCATCACCTTTGACAGGAACTGTGAACAGGGTAGGAGCTTAGGGGCTTTACGTCTGGTCGAGGGGACAGAAACACATACAAAGGATCTGAATCCTCATGCTGGGTTTAATAGCTCCTGTTGGAACCTCAGAAAACTTGCCACAATCCATCTCTTTTAAAAAAAATACACACACACACACACACACACACACACACACATATTTGTATATAAAATAATGTGATCTGTTTAATACAACTATCTCATTCAATACCAAATCATTTATCTCCTAATATTCATTGACATGGGTAAACTATGATGTCTTTTCCTCCAAAATGGCAGCCCATGTATTGACAAAGTCTTGTCATTTTCTGTAAGTGCCACTTTGGCTAAATATGCAAAGGAAGGAGAGGAGAGGAGCAGGCAGACAGCCTCACTACAAGCCCAGGCTCCTGTCCTGGGAATGGTCTGGCAGTCTTGACCCTGGCATGTGGTCATGTGTGTGAGCAAGGTGTTTGGCCCGAGAGAGTCCAGCATTGTCCCACTGGACCAAAAAATTCCAGGCCTCTGGCTCAATGAAGGAGCCATGCCAGCTTCCCCTACCCACTACTTCCGGCAGCCCTTGCTGTGGTGCCTCTGTGTCCTGAGCATCCCGTGTCATCTGTGGGGCCGTTGCTTACCCACCTGTGGTCCTGGACGCCGACACGATACCTCCCCACTCACGCTCACCCTGCTCCCAGCTCCTGGGAGCCCACTCTGGGTCAGATCTCTGGGCCTCCCACGAGCCTGGCAGGAGCCCCCTGGGAGATGCAAAGGGAGCGTGATGAGAGACATTCTCATGTGGAGAGAGCCCTGAGAGAAATTTTAAGTCCCTTTATTACTCTGTGATCTGGGACAGGCAAAATCCTGACGGGGAGCCATCCCCAAGGGAGATGAGGAGACGTCAGAATGTATAGAACAGAACCTCTGTAAACAAATGACTCTGACGACAACTCACCACCCCACTGTACCACCCGCATCTGGGTACAACATCACACACCTGGGTTGCTGGGCCAGCCTCGTCTTGGACCCTGTACCTCACCCTTGTCTCCTGAGTCAGAATCTGACCTCACTGCCCACCACGCTCCCTTCCTTATTCTGCTCCATCCCTGGCTCTCCCTCCGAATCCTGAGCACAGGGCAGCCCTGCTCTAGGCCTTTCGCACCTGGATCCCCCTCCTTCCACCTCATTCAGGTCCCTGCTCCAATGTCAACTCTTCAGAATTTCTCTGACCCTTCCACCAAAACTCAGACCCCGTCACCATTATATACTCAGTGCCTAGAAAAATGCCACCACATGGTAGGTATTTAATACATACTTGTTGAATGAGTGATCTGTGGCAGCTGCTTGGGAGTGGGGAAGCCTTCCGCAGTGGCTAGGGGCACAGGGTTGGCACAGGACCAAGGACTGAGGCCCTAGGCCTTTGCCTGGCCATTCTCTGGGCACAAAGGGGGCAGCTGGGGAGGGGAAGGGATGGGTGAATGAGGGGGATGGGATGTCCAGGTTTGTGTGGTCAGCACACCTGATCTCCCCAGGGGCCTCCTCTGAGTTTCTTCTCGTGTTCCCAGTTTCTCCTCATGCCTCTTGCAACTTCACCCCTGCCAGTCTGTGGGCAGAGCTAATGAATAATGACAGGCCTATAATTAGACTGGCAGCAGAGCCTTCGTTGTCCTAGATAGCCAGAGCTCAGAGTCAAAGTTCTGCTCTCCCCTGCCGGTCTCAGCCCCGTGGCCTTTCACCCAACACCCTTGCTTATGGCTTCTGTCTCATGTAAAGTGACTCACTTTCCAGGATCCTGAACAGTCAGAAAGGAACCAGATGGGACATTGTGCTTGGGACAAAATTAGAGAGGCAAGGAGTGCCTTTCAGCGGGTGGTAGGATGCTGTGGGAAAAGGTCCAATGAAGAGCCTAGGCTGGGGTTCTGGGGGTGTCACGTCATCTCCCAGGTTTCAATTTTCTCCTCCATAAACCTCTAAGAGTTGGGCCGATCAATATTCTTCATACTATGTTTGGAGTACTGTGGGGAATGCAAATGACATTATTTGGATTCTGCATGGAATCCGAAAGGGGAAAAAAACCATGATCATCGCCTGGCCAGAGGTCTCCACTGGGATGTATGGACACCTGGGGGGCTTTTGAAGGGGGCAAAGGGCAGAGGAGGCAATGAACCTCCCCCATTTTACCGGGGCAGCCCTCCCCCAAACCCCCGCCTGCTTCTTACTTGGCATTGACTAATGAGTGATTAAGATTTCACTTGAAAAAAGGCTTTTCCCACTAACACTTGAGAAACACCAGAGCAGATGGTCCCCAAATTCTCTTCCAGTTTTGACACTTACGGTCTTTATTTCCTTAAGAGCAGAAAGGCTCCCAAGACTATTTTGTTTCCTCTGCTGTGTGGTGTTCCTAGCAAGTCCGGTGGGATAAAAGCTGGCTGGTGCAGGGCAGTCAGGCGCACCCTCCAGAACAAGCCTGGCACAGTGCCTGGCACGTAGTAGGTGCTCACTTGTGACTGACTGACCCCACTGGAGAGCCAGAGCCAGGGAGATGGCTTATCTTGAAATATCATGTCCACGGAAAGCTGTGTGACCAGGATGCTAGGAGCCCAGGGCACTTCTATAGACAGGCAAGTCGTTGGCTCAACTCCCCGGCCCCTGAAGGCACCTCGTGTACCTCCTGGGAGAAGCTGCCAGCAACAATTAGCAAGAAGTCCTTGAGTGTCCCCTGCCCCACCACGCTGCTTCCTCAGCTAAGGGGTAGACAGTGCTTTGTCTGAATGACAGCTCATTCAAGTGGGAATGAGTCCTCGGTCTCCTCCAGAGCCAGAGAAGCACTCATTGTTCCCTGATCCCACTATCAAACCATTTTTCAAATTCCACTCAGCCTACTCTGGTCTTGGCCTTGATGGAGAAGGAGGCAGGAGTGCCATGGGCCATCCAGGGGCTGACGGGAAACAAGAGGCACTGAAGACCAAGAAGGAGGGATGCAGCTGGAGGGGGCCAGAGTCATGTGGTAGAACATGTTGGGAGGAGAACAGTGTCTTGCAAAGGTGACGAAGGCTTTGAATGGAGCCCTCCTGTGAGTGGTGGATCTCTTTGGCTGCAGGTTATAGCTGCTCTGAGATCAAGAGATTTGAATGAGGACAGGTACTTATAAGAGAAATCCAGAGGAAAGGTGGCTTCAAAGTCACAAGGCTGTGAAGTACCAGAGACAAGATTTGTAAGTTCACCAACAGGTTTGTGACCCTGGCATGCAGTGGGAAAGCCTGGGGAGCTTTTCTCAGCTCACTCCTTCCAGCCAGCCCCTCCCTCTGGGTTGTGGGGCAAGCTCAGCATCTTAGCCTCTGGGGGTACAGGCTGGTCCAGGAGGGCAGCATGGGGCTGGTGGCTGTAAGCCTGACCCATAGCCGGGGTGTGGCAGGGGATAAGGGGGAGGCAGCCTTCACTGAGGTCTGGGTGGATGCAGAGTCTTGAAAGGAGGCCCCATCAGGAACAGAATAAGTAGACAAGGATCGAAGGACCCAGGCTTCAGGGGAGGACAGGGACCTTCTGAATCTGATGACCAAGAACCGGGGTACATTTTCACAGAAGGACAACACTTTCATATCCCGCACTTCCTTTAATCCTGAAAGGACCCTGTGAATTAACAGAGGGGATAAACAGAGAGCCCATCATTAAGTAATTTGCCAGAGATTATTCAGCTACAAAGTAGCAGAACTAGGATTTGAATCCGGGGCTGTATGGCAGCAGTCTGGTGTTTTCCACCTGCCAGGTTGCTCAGAGGCTCAAGGGAGGGTGCTTGGGGGATGCTGACATGCCTGAGACACAATGCAGGTGTACTCCGTGTCATGCTGTGAAATTGTCTCCACCAAGCAGCCAGCTTGGAGCCCAGTGCTGTCCAGGCTGCCCGAGTCCTAACTGGCAAAGTGTCTGGCTGGGCCTGGCTGTTCCCTGAAGCTCTCCCCCATGTTGGGTTGGGCCACTGAAGGTGGCAGGAGCCATCGGTATCATTATCTTTGTTTCAATAAAGGGGTTTGTGCATTTTGTGAGCTCTTCAGCCTAACACACACCCGGATCAAAGGTGGATTCATTTCTTCTCACCTGCCATGATCCAGTTTTTCCTTAATTTTCATCCCCACTCTGTCCTTCCTTTTCTCAGGCTGCTTATGCAAGAGACACCCAGCCTTCTGGGAGTCATTGCATGCTGTCATTGTTTGCTTGATTTCCCAACACCTTTCTCCTGCCTAAAGGGTTGCCTGGCAAGGATTTTTAAAATTTTTATTACTGTGATTTTTCCCTGCTCGTTTATTCTTCTCTCTTCTGACATGAAAGGAAATATAATTTCTTTACTTTGTATAATCCCCATCCCAGCTCTCACCTTGCTGGGCTGCCCCTTGTCGAGGAACAATTGTCTCACACTCCCAAAGTCTTCATCTAAATGGCCAGAGATGGAGCCCCTAGGTGGGGCGAGAGCGGATCCCAAGAGCCTTCTGGTTTGACATGGCGCTCTAGAGAACATTCAGTATAAACAAAAGCCACCTCGCCGGTCTAGCATACATTTCTGTAACTCAAACACACTCTCTCCAGCACAGACTGATCAGTGCCCGGATAGCCTGCACTTCTCAAGGGTAAACTATGTTTTTCAGAAGTAAGCTCTTTATGGCTTACTGCATACGTTTTAAAGTTTTGTAGGGAAATGATTGCTCTTCCAACAGTTAGAATGTACAAGAGCCCAAACCCAGCAAGCTTCTGTACTCAGACCCTTTGGTATGCTGCCCAGAGCAGGGGGAGTGCAAGCAGTTGTGAGTTTGGGGGTGAGGGAGGTGGAGTGTGTGATGATTTGTATCAAAGATACACAAAGAACTTAAGGTTTTAATAAATTTACTATAGTAAAGAATGTGTTAGGTAGGGTATAGGCTAAGCTGCTGTGATGCAAGACCATAGAAATTCAGTGGGTTTACTTTTCTCTTCCATGACCATCTTGAGGTGGGCAGATGGTCCATGGTGGGTAGATGGCTCAGCTCTCTAAGGTCATCCAGGGTCCCACATGCCTCTTCTAGAACATCGCCCTCATCCCCATGGTCACCTCCAATTCATGGGCACTATATCCAGCTGATAAAATGGCACGAACACATAAATATTTCAAGGGCAGGTCCCAGAAGTTGTGGACAGCACTCCTCTTAAAATCTGTTGGCAAGAGCTTGGCCCCATGGTCAGCTGCAGGGGAAACTGGGGGATGTATGCTGATGGGAAGCCGGACATGAGACACAGGAGATTTGATTGCTGGGAGGAGGAAGGGAGAATAGATACTGGTGACTAATTAGCAGATTCGACAGTCAAAAAAACATTTTTTTTTTTTTCTGGATGATCCAATCAACCCCTTACTTCAAGTTGATCTTTAGAAACAGCAACAACCAGGGCACCTGGCCGGCTCAATCGGTAGAGCACGTGACTCATGATCTCAAGGTCAGGAGTTCCAGCCCCATGTGGGGGATGGATCCTACTTTAAAAATAAATAAAAATAAAATAAAATAAAAATGGGTGACTACTACTCAAAACAAACAAACAAATGAAAACAGCAACAACATTTTCCTCTCTCCCCTAAAATACCACTCCAAATGAACCACTGCAGCGAATTAAGGTGGCTTCAGGAAAAAAAAAAAAGACACTTCTGGCCACTTCAAGATAATCACTAAAATAATGCAGCCCCCTTGTTTGCCAACACCCCGTGAGGCTGAGATCTTATTTTTTCCCTCCAAGGAAGCCACAGGAACAATAAAGAGCAATGCACTAAGCAATACACATTTTATTCTGTAAAGGCAAAGAAATTCTACCTGGAGGCTTCACTGACAAGGCTTCCCAATCTTTCCTGAGATTTCATACAGGAAATAAATTCAATTTTAGCACTTAGTGCCTGCCTCATGGTGGGCTCCTGGTAAATGGCTGTTGAATAAATGCTTTAGAAAGTGCCTGTCTCCATAACGTCTGGGGAGATCACAGAGGAGGGAGTCAGCTTTCACCAGCACAAATGGGTTTTCTTGTCTTGTTTGTGCAGAGAATGGGAAGTGTAGTTTTGCTTGCTCCGGCCAGGGCTTGACAAGCAGCCCCCTACCAGGATTCACCCCAATCCCCAGCTAGAATCACTGCTCTCTTCATGTGTGGTTGGGGGCAATCTGTAGTGTTCCTTTACTTCTCCATCATGTTTGCAGTTAAAAGTTGGGAAAATCAATATCACCAACAGCCATGTGCTGCTAAATTTCTGACAAGTATGTGAAATGCCTTGAGATCACAGAGACTTTTTAGGTCCTGCTGGGCCACTGCTCTCAGAAGGTTGATGGTCCAGGGTGAGGAGCTAGAGAGGTCAAAATTCCTAATTAGGCAGGGAAGCCAGGCCACTGAGGCACCAGGAGATAGCCAAGGGCAAGGGGAGTGTCAACATCAGAAGGGAGGGCCAGGCAGGTGTTCAGCATCCAGGAAAACAGGAACCAGGTGCTGTCTGCAGGTGCTACTGGAGGAGATCAGGGGCTGCTCATGTGTCCACGAGACAGGTGTGTGAGAACAAGGGGAATGGCACCAATGGCATTTTTGCAGGTATATAGCTAACACTATTCATGTAGTGTGGCACATACAAGGTCAAGGCAACTGTCAACATTTTATAGATGAGGAAATGGGCTTAGAGAGGTTAAATAAATGTCCAATTTTACACAAATGTTTGAAGGCTGAGCCAGGACCTCGCTCCAGAACCACACACCCTAGAGCATGTGGAAGGAGCATGCAGAGAAATTATAGGCAAGAGAGGATGGCTGAGCCGATGGCCAGGATAGTGGACTTTGGCGATGGAGGCATCCATCAGCTTCCTAAGCAAGACTTGCTCCACAGACAGGGACAAGAATCACCTGGCAGGAACTGTGAGCATGGGAACTGGGAGAAAACCACTGTCCATGGTCAGCACTGATCCAGCAGACCCCAAAACATGCGTGGACAATCACAAGGTGGAAGCTCTTGGAAGGGAACTGGCAGGGAACAGTCAGGAGACTGGGATTACATGCAGGCGTTTTCCACCCTCAGCTCCCTAGGGTATCAGTGTTTTTCTTCTGACTTGGGTTTCCTTCTCTCCCCTCCCTTGCCTTGCCTTTTTATCCCCCCCCCCATTTCTTCTCTTGCTCTCCTCTCCTTTCTTCTCCCTCTCCTCAAGACTATTTCCATCCTCTGGTTTAAACCTCTTCTCTGAGCTGTAGTCTTGTACAGCTAACCCCTTGTGAAACATCCCCCATGGCTTTCCCACAAATGTAAGACATCCAGATAAGTCTCTCACCTCTTACCCTACCTAGTTGTCTGCCTGTGTCCATTATGGCTGAGACATGGTATCACCATCTCCTTAGGCGTCCAACAAGAAACCTACCACAAACACCTCCCTTCAGCTGGACACTAGGCCCTGTAGATCCTATACCCTAAATACCTCCAGAGTCCCCTTTCCACTGCTGTGCTTTGGTCCTGACTGTTCTCACTTCTCACCTAGACCCTTTCTATGGCCATAACTTGTTTTCCCCCAGTTTGTCTCCATGTCCAATCTCCATAGAGAAGTCCAAGTGAACTCAAAAAAATGTGTGTCTCTCCATGCCTCCTTTGTTTGAAGTCCTTTGGCTACTTCCTTCACCTACCAGAAACTCCAAGCTCCTGAGAGCAGCATAACAGGTCCTTCCTCCTCTCCACAGGTCCATGCTCTTTCCATATGGGTTCCCACCTCCCCATCTCTTTCTTCCTGGCCTGGCTAATGCCTGGTCCCCTCTGAGTTGAGCCCTGCCACCATAGCTGGAAACGCTCTCTGATTCATCCTGTCTGGTCATCAGTCTAGGATTTCATCCACCACTTACTTGTCATCTACATTTCCTTCCTTTCCTCCCACCTTCTTTCCCTTTTCTTTTTTTCTTTCTTCCCTCTTTCTCCTTCCTTCTTCCCTCCCTCCCTCCCTCCCTCCCTTCCCTCCTTCCTCTTTCTTTCTTCCACTTCTATTGTGAAAATTTCAAACATATACAGAGTATAGAGAGATATATATAATGAACTCTCATATACCCATCATCAATTACAATTATCAAATAATGGGAAACTTTGTTTGATCTAAACACTAGACACCACCCCCCCACTTACACACACACACACACACACACTCACACACACACAAACACCACACTCATACACACATACACATTGAGTTAGTTTGACGTCAACTTTACACATCATATCATATCATTTATAAATACTTTAGTATTTATGTCTAAATGGTAAGTACTCTTTAAAAAATAACCACAAGATCATCAACATACATTTTAATTGCTTAAAATAATCAAATATCTACAAATGTTCAAATAATTCTTATTATCTCATGAATGCTTTTTTTAATAGTATGCTCAAATCAGGATGCAGGTAATGTCTCACACTGCAATTGAATGATTTGCTTCTTCAGTCCCCTTTAGTCTAGAGAATCTCTCTTATTATTGCCCCTTGCAGTATATTTATTAAGAAACCAAGTCCTTGCTCTATAATTTCCAACTTGTCTGGATTTTGTGGATGTTGTTTGCACTGTGTCTTTTAACATGATCTCTATTCCCTATGTTTCCTGTAAACTCTCCCATGAGGTATACCAACTATCTGCTTTTCAAAAACTGTAGTCACCTTTTACCTCTGCATCTCTAGAATCCTCAAGGTAGGCACAGAACAAAATGTTTTGGTAAGCAAGATGGGAGGAAGGAAGAAAGGAGGGAAGGAAGGAAGGAATGTGGGAGGGAGGGTGGGGAGGGAATAGGAGGGAAGGAAGGGGAGGAAAGGAAAAAGAAGAGAAAACAGAGAAAATATGAGGAAGGAAGGATCAGGTGTGAGTGTAGGCTTGTGTTTCTCAGTATAATCCACAGATCAGAACCACCCCTGATAAACCTGTTAGAAATGGTGTTCCCTGGGCCTTATCCCGTCAGCTCTATGAACATCAGAATTGAGTCCTGGGCCCACAAATCTCCATTCTTCTCTCTGTCTGGGTGTGAGTTTCCCCATCTGTGCAGAGAGGGGTTTCTTCACTAAGGTCCCTGCCAGCTCCAACACTCTGAACCCAAACCAGGTTTCTGTGGTTCTGAAGAATGGGCGACTTCACTTCGAGTATTGTGCATTTGGAAAAGCAAAAACCTAAATCAAAGGTTAGTACCTGACACTGCTGCTGAGGTCAACTATCTTTATTTCTAGTGAGCTCACCCATCAAGGCTGTGGCTGTCTAGCAGTTGGTGAAGCCCACTGTCTGGCAGGCTTCTGGTCAACCTTTCTCTCAGCAGCCCTTTCCCCAGGTCCCCAAACAAACATTGACTCCCCTTCACACCTCTGCATATTTCTGAATCTTGACAGACAAGCCAGGCCTCCTTCTCTCACATCACCCTCCCTCCGTTCCCTACCTCAGGGCTGTGGGCTTTGGTTTTCTCCTTAATCATTATTTGTTTATTTATCTTTCTACTGGTTTTCAACCCCAGGGACAGTTCTCCTCACCAAGCCAATGTGAATTAATTTTGCAGGGACAATTCCACAAGACAATGTATCAATTGCTGTATTAAAATCAAGATGTATTGCATCTCTCCCATCGTTCCCATCCCTTAATTTCTTAGTTCCCTCAAAGGCACAATCAAGTGTGTCTGGCATAATTTGTTCTTTATAAACCCAGACTGCTCATTGCATGCACTCACAATTTTAGAAAGATTTTTGGCAGTGTTTTATTTCCATAAAACTTTCATTTATTGTATTTGGTGATTGAATCTCGGTGATTAAGGTGACAGCCAGGTGGACCTTGGGGCCCAGGCCCCCACACAGAGGCCTTTCCCTAGACTTCTTCCATCCCATGCAGTGCTCTGCTCTCTGGCTGTTACCCAGTCACACCCACTGCCTGATGGGTAGGGCCACCAAAAGCAGCTGGGGACATAAGCAAGGGAATCTTGTCCAATGGACAAGTGGACAAGCATCTTGGACAAGAATGAATAAAATGAATCAATGAATAAAAAAGCATGTTCAGAACAAGGTGTATAGAGTATGGAGGGGCAAGCAGCAAGCCTGGTAGATGTTATGAGTTGAATGGTGTCCCCTCAAAATTCATATTTTTGAGTCCTAACCCCCCTAACTATGAATGTGACCTTAGCTGGATATAGGGTTGTTGCCATGTAATTAGTTAATACAAGGAAGGTCATTAGGGTGGGCCTCCATCCAGTATGACTGAGGTCCTTATTAAAAAGGGAAATTAAAAGAGGAAATAGAGCAATGTACACAATGGAGAACACCATGTGAAGATAAAAACAGAGATGGGAGGGAGGTGATGTATTCATAAACCAAGGAATGCCAGAGATTACCAGTGAACCACCAGAAGCTAAGAGGAAGTCATGGAACAGATGCTCCTTCAGAGCCTTCCAGAAGGAATCATCCCTCCTGACACCTTCATCCCAGACTTCAAGCTTCCAGAACTGTAAGACAGCACATTTCTGTTGTTTAACCCACCTAGTCTCTACTGCTTTGTTATGGCAACTTCAGGAACCTAATACAATGGGTAAGAATGTGGGCTCTGTAGTCAGACAGACCTGAGTTTGAATTCTGATTCCACACCTCATTAATTGTGTGGCCTTGGGCAGGCTGATGTAGCCTCTTCCAGTCCCTACTGTCTCATCTAAAATGGAGTCATCTTAATACCTTTCTTAGTGGATTGGGAGATGTTAGTGTCTTCCACTTCCCCTCAGACTACCTGAAGGTTACTTGCACATGGTTCCTCTACCTGCCTCCCTTTATTGGGAGCCCCTGACAGTGCTCTTTTGGGGCTAGAAGTGTCTGAACTATGGGAGGCAGGAAAAGCCAAGGGGTTGATGCCTCCTGAATTTCAACAGAAGGTGTGGCTAAATACCCCAGCTTCCTCTCCTCTGGGTGAGGGAAAACCCTGATCTGTGTTACATGGAGTCTCTAGAGGACTCCAGTGGACACCAGCCTCTGTTGCTCAGAGTAGTAACCCCTTTATTAATGGTCATAAATGGGTTTCTCTCCTTTTGCTCTCTTGCTTCCCTATTCCATCATAGTAATCCCTGGATCACTTCCCAATGAAACTACTTGCTCCCAAATTTTTGCTTCGAGGTTTGCTTTGGAAGGAAATCAAATAAAAAGATGCTATATAAAAGCATTTAACACAGCAAGTGGCACATGGAAAACACTTAATCCATTTTAGTGGGTATGATGTGCCATCTGATGTGCAGTCTGTCTATGGCGTTGGAAAGTGGGAGGTGCGTGCATGTGGTCTCCAGAATGTGGAGTCCCGTGTGCAGCAGGAGTGATGTGCTCAGACGTCACCAGAGAGTGGGGAAGATGGGAGTAGACACAGTGGGTGCAACTGTAACTGCAGGGTGGTCACCCTCTGAGGTTTCCAGCCCCAACACCCAGACTGAATGCTGAGAAGACTAGGGAGAGGCCATCCCACTCGATCAGAGCCAGGCCCATCTGCGTCCACCAGCTTGCTGCCGGGAATTGCTTGGTGTATCGTCCCCTGCCTGGGTGCTTGGGAATTGGCATGATGCCTGCTTTGAAGTCTGTCTCCTAAGAAAAGAACACATACTGAGAGAATTGGAAAGAGTCTCAGGTTTCATTTGAGCTGACCCATCATTGCACATGTGAGAAGACGACTATGCCATTCACTGTGGAGCAGGACTGACATTTGGACCAGATAAATCTTTATCTTAGGGGACTTCCTGTACATTGTGTGTGTGAGGGGTGTGTGTGTCCCTGGCCTCTACCCACTGAATGCTAGCAGCACCCACCCCCACACAGCCTCTAACAACCAAAAATGTCTCCAGGCATTGCCAAATACCCCTGGAGGGAATCACCCCTGGTTGAGAACCAAGGCTGTGGAATCAACACACGCATGTGAAGACACACAGAACGAATATGTGTGAGCACCCACACACAGGCACTAGCTTATCAATCCCAGGTGCAGTCTGCTCACATGGCAGTTGAAAGCAAGGCTCTGTAGAGATATATATCTGGCTTCAAATTTCATTTCTCATTCGCCAGCTTTGTGACCTTAGATATAAAATGAAAATCAAATTATTGAGCACAACCCTGCTTAAAACCCTCTACTAGCTTCCCATTGATCTTAAATTAAAATCCATGCTCCTTACTCTAGTCAACCAGACCCAAATCTCATTTTACATACTGGCTGCTCTTGTGTTCTGTTGCAGCCATGTTGAGCTCCTTTCTGTGCCCTGCATGGGTAAAAGTCTGTTCCCACCTCAAGGATTTGGAATTTGCTTTTCCCTCCCGCTAGAGCCTCCTGTTCCCAGATGGCTGTGTGTCCCTCTCCTCCTTCTCATCACTCAGGTTTCAACTTAAATATCACCTCCCCAGAAATGCCTTTCCTGCACACCCTTGCTACAGTGTCCACTCTGTCCTATCTGTCCCTCTCTGCAGTCTTGCCTTGCGCTTTTCTCCTTTACTCTTCAACATACCCCCATTTATTTACTTCTTTGTTTATTGTCCCCCCGCCCCAAACAGTGTAAGAGCCCTGGACAAGTAATATTCTTTCATAGGTTTGTGGGGAAGATTAAATGAGGTAATGATAATAAAATAATAAAATAAAGCACTTAGCAAGCACGTGTCTTAGTAAATAATAAATGGTAATTATAACTTATTTTTTTATCATGCATTTTAGAGATTATCTGTCATTGCCACTGCCTCAAACCAACTAACCTCTTCTCCATATCTTGACAGTTTCCTACCTTCCCAATGTAGAGTCTCAAAAAACCACATTTCCTTGTTAGAGTGGCCAACTCACTCCAGTTTGCCTGAGACTTCTTGTCTTAGCACTGTCAGTCTTACGCCTTGGGAAACCCCCAGTCCTGGACAGCCTGGAATGTTGGTTACCCTACCCCTAGCTTCCAATATCAGTTCTAGGTTTTGATTGATTGGAAAATGAGTTAAACCAGAGACTGGGGTGGAGGTCACCCATTTTCCCGGCTTGGTTCTGTGGTGCATAATGGCCGCTTGTTGACTCTCACAGAAGTGTAGATTCCCTTATCAGGCCAGTTCTGACATTTGGCAATGCATTTGTCTGCAGCAGCTGAACATAAGACTGTCTCTTGGGCAGTTCTGATGATTCTGTGAGCTCTCTACATTCTTACGAAGCTGCTCTTTGTTTAAACTGCCTAGAGAGGATTCTGTTGTCTGCAATAAAGAGGCTCAGCCAATACATATAGTAATTGCACAGTTCTCTTCAGTGAGATCTACACTGCAGTATAGAGCCTCTTAAGGGATGTTCAAGAAAAATCAGCATCTGGACAATCTAGGGGATTGCTCATGACTAGTCCTTTCACTTGATAGGACAAATGCCGTTGTCTGTCATTTCAAATGCTCCAGACAGTCTACCACATGTGTGGCAAGGTGTACACTTTGTCAGTAGAGTAAAGCTATGAACAGCCCCTCCTGATCCTAGGCATCTATGCCTGCTGGGGTATAAATCACCCTGGATCTTGGGTAGCCCTCAGCTAGCCAGAAGGGTGGAGACACAGTCCTCCGGCTGGGAGTAGGTTTGGGATACTGACCCAGCACAGAAGGCTGCCCTGGAGAAGACCAGGCAGTCCTGGTCAACATGCCCACAGGGCATGTAAGTCTCACAGAAGGTCAGGACAATCACAGGTACCACGACGCTTGGATATGGCTGAGGGCATTCCAAGAGAAGGTTCAACTCAGCAGACAGGTGGGGCGGCAGTCAGTTCTGTCCTCAGATCGTGAACAGGGATCTGTGATATGGATGTAGCCCAGGGGAATAAGTTTAGGTGGGATCTGGTTGGGAATTGGGGCTAGCAGGCCATGCCTAGGGTTTAGGCAAGAACTCAAATCAGAAGAAATCAGAATTCCTTGAGGGACAATCTGGTATGTGTCATTGACTCAGCATGAATCCTTATAGAAAAGCAATGTGACTTTGAATGCGTGTGATTTTGAGTTTACACACAGAGAGAGTTGTAGGCTTGTTCTGTGTTTCCCCTTTTTAACTCTTAGCACTGAGTTTTCAACTTTTGCTTTCAGGTAATTTTGAAAAAATGTATAACTTTTATAACATAACATGTAGAATCTGAGGTGTACAGGTAAATGAATTTTTATGGTAACTTTATTAAGGTAGTTCACTGTCCACAAAATTTGCAGTTTTAAATTTTCAGCAGTTTTTAGTATATTTGCCAGTTGTGCAACTATTCCTACTCCCTAATTCAGAACATTTTCATCACCCCCAAAGTCACTCCCTGTCGGTTCTTCCCTGCCCCTCACCCCTGGCAACCACTAGTCTACTTTCCGTCTCTGTGAATTTGCCTATTCTGCCAACTTCATAGAGGTAGGATCATACAATATATGACCTTTTGTGTCTGACTTCCTTCACTTAGCATAAGATGTTTTCAAGGTAAAGCCATGTTTCAGGGTTAGTTTAGGTACTTTACTTCTTTTAATGGAGGGAGAAGGCAACAGTTGTGTGAGTATACTACATTTTATTTATCTATTTTTCAGTTTATGGACATTGGGTTGGTTCTACATTTTAGCTATTATGAATAATGCTACTATGAATATTTGTGTGCAGGTTTTTGTGTGGACATAAATTTTCAATTTTCTCACGTATATACCTAGGAGAGAAATTGCTGGGTCATATGATTATCTTCAACGTCTTGAGGGAATGCCAAACTGTTTTCCAAACTGGCTGCACCATCTTACATTCCCACCAGAAATATATGAAGGTTCCAATTTCTCCACATTTTAGCCAGCACTTGTTATTGTCATTCTTTTTGACAACAGCCATCTGAGTGGGAGAGAAGTGGTATCTCATGGTGGTTTTGATTTACATTTCCCTAATGACTAATGATATTGAGAATCATTTCAGTGTTTATTTTATTGTCCATTTATATGTCTCCTTTGGAGAAATGTCTGTTCAAATGTTTGTTGAATTTTGAAATATATCAAGTTATCCTTGCACGACTATCACCCATGTAATATTTCTAGCATCCTACAAGACTCCTGTGTGCCCTTTCCCCATCAAATCTTTTCCTCAAAGGTAACTACTATTCTGATTTCTATGATCATAGAATAACCTATTAGTCTGTGTCTAATAACTATATTAGTCTATGCCTGATCAATGTTTATGGATGAAATGATATGATACCTAGAATTGGTTTCAAAACAGTTCTGTATGTATGTGCATGTGTGTAAAGAGGTGTTATATAAATCAAACGAAATTGTTTATGAGTTAATAATTGTTGACTAATTTTGCCTGATTTTAGACTTCCTAAAAACAGAATGAATTCTTTTATGTCTGGTTTCTTTTACTTAATACAATGCATGTGAAATTCATCAGTGATGTTCTTTCTCTTTCTTCCTTTTCATGTAGTATCGCATCATATGAATATATGACACTAAGCTTACATTCTATTGCTGATGTTGATTTGGGTTGTTCCTAGTTTTTGGCTGTTACAAATGAGGTTTCAGCACTTTGAAAGGTCTATTCATTCAGCTAGCCTCTCCAGGATAGCTGGTTAGCAACCTGGTCCCAGATGTGGCCGATCACAATAACGCAGTGTGGAGACACACCTGGGGCCCTGGTAGCCATCAGGCTGGGACCCTGGTTCTTGGTCTGAGGAGGTGATCCAATTGGCAGAACCAAAGGTGGTATGGTGGCCTCATAGAGCTTGGCTATGACTTGGAAAGAAAAGCAAAATCTGAGGAGGCAGAGAGGGTCAGATGCTGGGGGAGCAGGTAAGGGAAGGGGAACTCAAGAGGGGCTAACTAAGAAGTCCCTCTGCTCAGCCAAGTGCTCTGGCCTCCTCCTTGGACTTCTAGTCCAAGCTCTTCTTTCTCCCTAACCTCACCCCAGTGAGCAACCCTGGTGCACACAAAGTGGTCACTCACCTCATGAGGAATCAAAGGGGCAAGTGAAAAATGTCTCTTTCGCCAAGGAACTTTAGTCAATCGGTGGCTGCAGATGACATGGGACATATGGCCCTGCACTCTTGGACACACTGGAAATTTGCCCCTTTACAAAATGCAGGGGAACAGGACCAGCACAATGCACTCCTCCAGGACACTGTTCCCACTGGGTTTCACATGGAGGGGTCCCCTGGGATACAACACAGGAGAATATAGCCTGATAATGCCCTTGGAGCTGAGCCACTGACCCTGAGGGGGTGGGCTTTTGTCACAAACAGGGAGGGTGCAACCAAGAGGTTTCTGGCATTTGATTAGTCTCATCTGTGCCTTTGTAGAACCACTAAACAAAACAAAGATTTCCCTCATGCCAAGATGTGGCTCAGGGCCACCAAAACAGGACCTACTAACCCACAGTATTTGGGCAAATAAAGAGTGCATATCTCCTGCGACCCAGACACTCCACTCTGGATATGAACCAAGGGGCTGATCTCATGAAGATTCCTGGGAAGACTGATACACATGTTCTGTGGGTGCTGCTGTGGCACCTGGTAGTGGAGCCAATGGGGATGTCCATCAGAGGCATAGAGCATGTAGTGGTAGGTCCTGTGAATTCTGGGCAGCAATCAGGAACAATGAATGAGATGCACATATAGCTCTTGGTAGATCTTTAGAAATGGTGCTGAAGGTAAAAGAAAGGCAAAGAGCAGGGTCTATAGTGCAACAATGCCATGTGCGAATTAAAAGGACAGAAACATACAAATGCAACTCTAGGGTGTACTCCAAAGGACAGACTGGTCACGTTTGGATGTTGGGGGTAGGGGCAGGGAATGTGGCTGAGAGAGGGGCTCTGCAGGGCTGAAGCTGAGTGTGCTGTCCCTGATTCAGGAAGGATGGATAACCTGCCTGAGGAAGGAAGGAAGTAGGGAGGCAGCTGGTCTAGTGGTTAAGTTCGAGCTGTTGCCATATCTCAGGGCCTTCTCTAGGGGCAGGGAGGGCTGATCTGCCCAAAGAGAAAGGAGTGAGCAGTGCCTGGTTCTCCCACCAATGAGCCCTCACTGCGCTAGGTGGGCTTTATAAAGTTTTGAATTCATCAAGGTTACGAATGAGATTTCTCCTCCTTCTCTTGGAGCCTGTTAAGATTTATACTAATGTCCCAGGCAAAAGACTCTCTGTGCTTCATTTCCCTTTCTGGGGCTCATTCCTTTAAATAGGGTTAGGCTCTGTTCCCCAGAGAAATTCCAAAGCTGAGTGCTCACCTGTACCCCGAGGCTCGAGGCAGGAGTCTGGTCTCGTGAAGGAAATAGCTTGTTGGTGAGCTACCTCCTGCTATCTCTTGGCCCTTCCTCCAGGTTCCCCTCTTTCAGTTCTGCCCCACGTCCACTTCACCATCCCTCAACAAGGTCCCACTCAGGCCCCTTCTTCTCTTGGGGGTCCTAGGGCAGAAGATTGGGAGTAGCTCAGATGTTTTGCCAGGAGCTATAGACAGATTCTCACTTATATGGCCACAGGCATGGGTGAAACTGTTGCTTGAAGGGCTTATGTGGGAAGGTCCATCTGAAGAAAGGGGGCTATGGCAGCACAAAATTGGGGTGTCACATGTGGGACACTAGAGAGTTTCCTCCAGGTGGCGGTGCTTGGAGCACTTGGAACCCCTGCCCTGATCTTCAGTGGTAGAACGACTGAAAAGGAGCTTGTGCACTTGTAACCTTGAGTCCCTTGTACTGTCATTTAAACCCACTTCCGTAGAATTATAGTGTGAATGCAGGGAGACAGGGTAAGACCATCTGTCCAGCCAGCTCCCTGGCATACAGATGGGAAGCAGGAAGAGGAGACACTCCTACAGGTAGGTACCTACGGATGTTGATGGCTGAGAAGAGAGGTGCCCTTCCCTTGCACCTGTGTTCACGACATGTGTGCAAGCATGGGACTCCTACTAGAACCTGACCCTGCCTCATCCTGCATGGGGGCAGGGGTAAGTGGTTCCCATTTCACAGCCCAGTCCTAGAGCCCAAGAGTGTTAGGGTTTGTTTTGGAGGAAAGCAAATCTGGGAGAGAGATGGAGAAAGAGAGGAAAAGACAGGGACAAAGACCTCTTGGCAGAGAGAGATGTTATAAAATGATGAAAAGAGAAGAGGGGACACAGGATGGACAAGGTGAGGAAGAAGATGAGGAAGAGCAAGACAGGGAGTAGGGAGTGTCTTCGGGCAAGGCAAAGCAGCACGCTCCCTCGAAACCCTCTTTGGCTGGCTCCCTCCCCGTCCCCTTTCCCTGTCACCCATCCACAGAGCCTGGCCCCATGGTGTGCACCAAGTTCAGTGGGGGTGTTCCTTTCAGGCCATGCTGGGCCTTCCTTGCTGCACTCCAAGCTCTGTCTGGTTACTGGAGGTGTGGCCAGCATGAGCAGGCAGAACTCCCACTCTCACTCTCTCCCCAGGCTTGAGACAAGCCCAGCAGCCCAGGGAAGCCAGGGTTTGCTCTGGTGCCAGAGGAAGGGACAGCAAAGGAGTCACAGAGAGTTAAGTGGAAACATGGTGTTAGCCCTGGGCATCTTACCCCTGGGGGTACCTAAACTGAGTCTGGACTAGGACAATGGGCAGCAGCTATTTCCTATCAGCTCCCTGAACAGTGAACAGTGGCCGAATCAGTTCACCCAACATGGTAGAAGCACAAAAGCCTTGAACTTGAATGCTGCCCTTGGGCCTTCACCAACACACAGAGTCTGAACAACACAAAGTGTGTCTGAGGCTAGGAGTAGTAAGGCTGCCATGGGGGGCCTAGACTCATTACTCTGTGGACCAGGATGGACCCAGCTTAACATCTGTGAGCCATGCCATGCTAGGGAGGTACTTTACTGGCCCGGCCTCAGTTTCTGCATCTGTAAATTGGGTTTAAGAAACTTTTAGGCTTGTTGCTGTTTAGTAACGCACTCCAGCACTGCTCCTGTTCTCCAGTCAGTGTCCTGTCCAGTCTTCCCCACTCTCCATGAGAGGCCATTGAGGCTTCTAGACCCTGCAGAACCCCAGACACAGCAGCAGACCATCAGACAGACAAGCTGAGCCCTTGAAGCTCTCTGCAGCAACTAGAGCTCCCTAGAGGGACCTAGAAGGACCCCCCCACACACACCAGAGACACTTAGGATCCTATAGAGATGCACAGAGCTTCTTATTTTAACATCCATATGTTCCTAGTTTCCAAACTGGGTGGGAGGGTAAACTGAGGCAGTCAGTGGGGAAGTGACTGACAACACAGGATGGGCAAATCTTACTTTGGAAAACATGGTTTCCCTGTTTGCAGAGGGTCACTAGCAGCCAAATTGGCAAGGGGTAGGAGCCCATGAGAGTAGGAACCACGAAGGGGGTGCTAGGCAGCAGGGAACACGTGGGTGGGTCTGATAAGCAGCCGTCACAGCTGTGCCTGCCCAGGCCACACTCACCCAGCCCTGAGGTACCTTCACTCACTCCTTTCTTCTCGCTCACTCTCTCTTGTCTTCATCTCCAGCTGCCAATCCGTGTGTCTCAAAATGACATGAGTTAAACATTTTAAAGAACTAGGGATTCATCATGTGGCAACATCAACTCAGAAAGCAGTGCATCTTGGAGACTGTCACAAACCCAGGGATATTTTATCTCAAAAGTGATGACTGCAGGATCCTTGATGCTAGTAAGGACCCATATCCTCATATGTTATGATCTGATGTGTAGGCAGTATTGTTTGTTGAATTGAATCCACAAAAAGGCATATTTGAGTCCTAACCCCAGGGGGCCTGTGAATGTGACCTTATTGGAAATAGGGTCTCTGCAATCAAGCCAAGAAGAGTTTATTAGGGTGAGCCCTCATCCAATGTGACTGGCATCCTTATAGAAGGGGAGAAGCTGGAGAGACAGAGGGGGAGCTGGCCACGTGAAGATGAAGGCAAGATCTGGATACAGCCACAAACCAGGGTGCAGCTGGAGCAGCCAGAAGCTGCAAGCCACGAGGGATCCTTCCCTAGAAGTTTCAGGGGGAGCGTGACCCTGTCAACACCTTAATTTTAGACTTCTGGCCTCCAGAACTGCAAGAGAATAAATTTGTGTTGTTTCTGACCATCCCATTTGTGGCATTTGGTTATAACAGCTCCAGGAAAGAAATGTAATACTTAAGTGGAGACAGCTGGGGCTGGGAGGCAGGCAGGCACTCTGCTTAAGGGGACCCTGGAGTCTCTTCTCCTCTATCTGGGATGTCCTCTATTTTCTGTCCCTTCAGCTCTTTAGCCAGTGGATCCATTCACCAATAACCCACAAGTGTGGGTGCATGTGGCTTTGTGCTGGGGGCTGAGAAGGACACAGCAGCATCAGACTGGAGTCCTCTTCACTCCCTGGGCTCCAGCAGGTGTTATGGGGGGGTGGTAAATGGTGGGACTCTAGGGCACCTGGCTGCATGACCTTGGGCATAGGACTAAATTATCCGAGCCCATATCTTCCCCTGTAAATGGGGACAAACCTCGCCTACTTCACAGGTCCTTTTGAGAATTAAATTAGAATATATGCCAAGTGATTAGCACAGGCAATCAATCAGTGCTAATTATTATCATGACTATTGTTACTGGTATCAGGGAATGACATGACAGAACTTGGTGTAATACAGGATAAAGTATGACACATGCTGGCCCAGAGCTGGAAATGAAGCATTCTGAGAAGACAGAGAGAGATGGACTATCTGTCTACTCAGGGACCAGGGAAGCCTCTTGCAGAGTGTCAGCTTGTGAGCAGAGCCTGGAAGCGAGAGCAGATTTCACCAATGAGGAAGGGCAATTTTGAGTGTGAGCATGTCCACTGCATTTGTTGGATGGAGGGGGATTAAGGATTTTGTCCTAGAGAAAATAGCATTGGTGGACGCAAAAGATCTGGCAGGTGGAGTAAATAGATTTGCCCAGGTATAGGCAACATCCTGTGTATGAAGACAAGTGAGACTGTCCGGACTGCAGTGAGTGACTCTCAAGTCAGGGGAAGGAGTCAGGTCTTGATTTGGAAGACAGTGGCCCCTGTGGATGTTAGGATAATACCAGTGGTCTCCAAAAGCTGGAGGAAGCCGGGTTGGAGCCAGAAAGACCAGCAAGGGCTCAGCAATTCACTCCCAGTGATAAGGAGGGTCTGAGCCAGGATGGGGAGGTAACATGGGAGGAGTAGATTTGATAACCATGGATTTAACTGTCTGGGGTCATGGGGAAAGACATTTAACATGATTCCTTGGTTTCTTGCCAGAATTACCTAGAAGGACTATAATGGGAGCACACACAATTCTGTGTGAGATGGTGGTCAATAAAATCGTGTTGAATGAATTTGATGCCATTGATGGGGAGGGACTGAAGGAGAAGTAGCAGGTTTGCAGCCGTGTTAATTAAGTTTAGGATATCTTGAGGCAACCATGTGGAACTGTCTAGAGGGCTGCTGGACAAGCAAAGAGGATGGGGGGAGCAGTGTGGAGATGTAAACTTGGTGGCCAACAGCAGCCAAGTGAAACACACACACACACACACACACACACACACACACACTTCTATAACCCAGAGACACCCAGATCTTTAAGCAGTCTGTGAGCTCCAGGAGATTTGTCACTATAACTTTAGAGACAGTAGCAGATGTCTGGTGGGGAGGTGGTACAGATAAGCCAGTGATCTCCAGCAGCCTTGGAAATAGGACAGGCACGTGCATTTCCCCACGAAGGGACTAAGAGGGAAAGGCCTCCTGTGCCCCAGAAGGCGGAGAGCCCCTGCCTAGCTGGGCGGAGCACCCGGCTCTTTGAAATGTCAGCATGAATACTTTTCTCATTAAGAAATGATTTTAAGAATTTTGTTTTTAAAATACAAAGGAGTTTCAGAGTTGGGAAGCCCTGCTGGTCACAAAGAGATGTGATTTATGGGAAGATTAACAGGCACTTGGAAAACAGTGATGACCTATAGATATATTCATGGATTCAGAACCAGGGCAGGTTTCACAGGTCAATTGCTGATGCCTTGGGGATGGTGTCAGCTGGAAGGCCACTGCCTAGCAGCCACATTTCCTTCCCCTGCCCTCTCAAGTCCTGGCTCCTCCTGCTGCTGTGGGGCAGACCCTGAAGCCTTAGTATCTCTTGGAAGCTCTAAGATGCCTTTCAGTGAAACCACAGATCCTCACCTGGGATGTCTATGTCCCCTTAGCCCCAGGCACCCCAGCCCATTCAGTCTCATGAGCATGGTGTCCCCCGCAACCAGCCCAAGACCCACACCCTATCCCTCATCCTCCACCATAATCAGTTTTGTGCCAGTAGACCTGAGCTCCAGTCCTGTCTACTTAGACTCTGACCCTACACAGTCAGCCTCTCAGAGCTTCAGCTTCCTCATTGGTACAAGGTTTCTCTCCTTGTGTGTCCCCTTCTGAGTCAGGCACAGTGCCTCGTACTCATCTGGTGCTCCGTAGATGCTGAGCAGATGCATAGACATATGCTTCCTCAGAGCAGTACATGCATGTGAATTCACATTGCTTGCTGAACGAGAGGGCTCAGGAAAGTGGAGCTGGCTTGCAGATGTTGGTCATATCAAACCACCTCCTCCTGGCATCCTGGTTGGTTCATCATTTGAAAAGTCTTTGTCCATATTCGAGTACACTTCTACCTCACTTCTTCAGGCCTTGGCAGAATTCCATCTCCCTTGTGCAGCCTTCCCTGGCTGCCCCTAGTCTGTGTAAACTCCCTCACCTGGCTGATGTCTGCCTTCCAGTCAATTCCTCAGACTTTAGGATTGTACTGGATTGGAAACACCAAGTTCTAAGCCCTACATGGTGCTATTTGTTATCTCTGTTCTTGTTCAGTAGATACACCCCAAATATAGGCAGACTGACCGATGGGTCCTAGAATCAGTTACTAGAAAGGAATCCTAGATCAATCACACTGTAGCATGACCATAAGATACTGATTTGGGATGTGAAACATAGTCATGGCATTGGCAGAGCCTGTGAGCACATATGCACACATATATGTGCACTTGTGTGTGCCCACACACATTGGGGAAGGGGTTTTCTTTGTTTTCCTTTAAAACTGCCCTGAGCTGCCTCACAGTTCAGAGGTGTCCAGACCCAAGCTTGGAGGTAGCCCACATGATGTGAAGAAGGTTCTTGTATGTTCGGGGGCAGACTAAGTGTGATATGGGGCTGCCACCACACCGCTGAGGTGCGTGCATGGGGGAGGAGAGGAAAGGGACAAAGTTGTACATTGTCACAGCTGGAAACACTAATGAGCCTGGGGGGGTGCAGGGGTGAGAGGGGGTGTACAGGGATCCCAGCCTGAGGCTGAGGCTGCAGGCTAATGTCCAGCAGTGGGTTTTGACTTCAGATGAAAATACACACTCATACACTCATGGACAACCTTTCGCATCACACACACACACACACACACACTTGCATATACACACACACCAGAGGCAATGGGTACAGTCTGCTAACTTACCCTGCTCACACACTGGTAGAGTATGGGGTCCAGTGGGTTTCTCCAGGTAGGAAAATAGAAACAGGGAAAAGATATGCCAGTGCATTAATGGGGGCATGCTCATAGTGCATGACCTATTGAGTATTGATTGGTTGGTATGTTTGTTCAGCACATATTTACTATAGACTCATGATGTGTCAAACACTGAGGATACAGATAGGAATAAGACACACATACACCTACATAGCACACATCCCCATAATCATCTTTTCTGGGACAACCTTCCCCCAACCCAGCATGTTTAAATGTGTGCTTTCTTCCACAGCAAATGTGTGCACATATGCACACACACACACACACATACACACTTGCTCATCCATCCAAACACCCACACAGACACTTTTTGTCCTAACCCTCATGAGAATAGCAAAATGAGAAACTTATAGTTTTAACGGCCAGGTCCAGGCTCAATACTGTTCCTCTAATTACCTCTCCTGGGCCCAGGGTCCAAGCATCAGCTGAAATGACTTTTTAAGTGTCCATTTGGGAGTCAATAAGGGAATGGATGTGGGAATAACCCTCCCTTTGTAACCTGTCTGTCTCTGTAGCACTTGAGAAAATTGGATGCTATTAAAATCAATTTAACTCTAAAGGGCACAAATAGTGGAGATGGGGAAAGCCTTCAGTGGCAGCCCCAAGGGCTCACTGGAGCATGGCAATATGCCACGTGGGATAGGACCCTGTACAAGGGAATCTTTCAGGCTGTCCCTGCATGATTTCTCAGCAACTGGAGTGTGACTCTAATCCAGACCTCCTGCAGCTAGTCACATCCATCCTCTACTCACAGACCCTCTTGGGGTTCTCAAGTTAACTCTGGTGACAGAGAGATCACTCCCAACATTGGGAAGCTCCCTGGCCAATGGGAGAAATGGAGCTCCTGGCTTCAGGTATAAGGGGAAAGCCACACAAATGTGAGAACAAGCTAGAGAGGAAAAAGAGTTGGAAGAGAAAGAAATATTCATGCAATAGAATTAGCATTTAAATTTAAGTTTAAAGGCTTGAAAAAACAATCTATATATTGCTTTGAGAGACATAGACTTATAAAATACAGGCAGTGCTTGTTTTGCATGATCCTCATATACATGGATTTCCATTGTCACTCTTTAGTTAAATTAGTTCCCTGACAACACAACTTGAAGTCATTACCACGCTATGTTGACTATGCGTGAATGCACAGGGTACAAACTCTGATATGAAGTCTTCATTCCACAAATCACTCCATAAATAACGACATGTATGGTGATCAGCAACCAGTCATGTCACTTCTTTCTCAGGTTAGTGTGACAGGTCAACGGGCATCTGTGATTCAGTTCATGCACAGACAGCAAAGCATGCAGCTGTGTTACTTTGGTGTCTACTGATGATGAACCCATGTGACATTTCACCAGAATGGATAATCCAAAGAGGAAATCAGCCAACAAAAATGAAAGAAGCACAGCAAAGAAACAAACATTTGCTAATGTGGCAGGTGCTATTCAAATCGAATGTAGATGGAGCCGGAGGGAATAGCTGACTGCATTGCGGGCAGGGGCACTACAGTGTCTTGCGAGAACGTGACCAGGTGGCCAGAGGAACTCAGGGAAGCACAGTTAATCCAGATTAATGAGGGAATGGTCATGATGGAAAGAATGGAGATGGCCCAGGGGAAGAGATGCCTGCAAAAACCTCCCACTAAAGGAATTCTTGGAGATGTGTCATGGCATTGAAAGGGCAAAGGATAAAAATGCTGGAAGTTGACTCAAACTTATAGAAAAGATAGGAAATATCCTTGCTTTTTATTGTAAGATGAGAAAAATGCGACGGCTGGAAAACGTCCTCTATTTGTATGATGGGAAGAAAAAGTCAAGCACGGTTCAAACACTATCTTGAGAAGCTTTTTTACAAAGTAATAAAACACTCCAACTCTCAAGGCTTCTCATGTTTTAAATGGAAAATTGGAATAATATTCATATTTTAAACATTGTTTTTACTATTGTTAAGAGACTTCCCTTATATATGTATAGTCTACAACAAGAGTTTTTAATGTTCTAACAAGAAGTTTTAAAGCTCACAAAGCAACTGTCATTTTCCCCATTGATTTTAAAGATCATTTTGCATGGTCTCAGCATGTGTGGTCGTTTTTATGGCCCTGGACCACTGTGCAGAGGGAGGACTACCTATATGTTATTCATGTAAAAAATAATGTCTCAAGGATAAGGAAATGCATGGAAGTGATGAACACACCAGTCAGTGTCTCCAGTTGGGTCTGCAAGGGGGAGAGACAGTGTGACTGGGAAGACGAACGCAGGGGGCTTTGACTGTATTTATAATATTTTATTTCTTAACTTGCAGCAGTAGTTTCAATGATATTTGTTGCCTTTTCTTTATATTTTTTTATGCAGTAAAAATTTCCTAGTAAAAACATAAAGACATGAGCTCTACAAATAAACATATCCAGTGGGCCCATTTCTTTTATTATAAATGATAAATATTGGTGCTGATTAGTAGAGTAAAAATGATAAGAGCTGGTTCTTTAGGGAAGACTTTCTGAAAGAGATGGTGGCTCATGAGAAAAAGGCAGGAACAGGAGAGTGTTAGCTTCAGACTCCATGGGGCAGCCGGCCCTCAGTCGCAAAGTAGCTTAGAGAAGACACAAGACTTCCCAGGTTGCAGGCAGGGGTGCATGAGGAGGAAGGCAGGATGCTGGAGGCTGAGGTTCTAGTCTTTCTCCCACTGCTAACAAACTCTCCATGCTCTTCAGGAGTCCATAATTTTCCTGGTCCTCAAGTATATTATCCATAAAACGCGAGTGCCTATACTTTTACTCAGAAGAGATGCTTTCTCGTTGTTCCCTCCAGGACTAACAATAGTTCTTTCTTGCACGCTAGGGTTAAGGACAAGTAGGACAAGTGTTTCAAGTTCCCCCAACTGTGGGCTGTGCATTTCTGAGCAAACAGGAATGTTCCCATCTGCCCCTCTGGGCAGTCTGGAAGCTCTCTGAAAGTACTCTGCAGTATGGAAGGGGCCATGTGTCAACACCAACCCTGACCGCCTCCACCCTCTCCTCCCCCTTTAGAGGTCCCCAGAAGCACACTCGGTCGCCAGCCACCTCTGCAGGAGCCGAGCGGGAGGCATTTCCCAGAGTGGTGTTGGTAATGGCAGTGGGGCTGCACAGGAGTCTCTGTGACTAGAAGGTGCAGATGTAAGGCTAACCTTCAGGGGGCAGTGCTGACCTCTCAGAAGCATCTGGGGCAAAGAAAACAAGAGTTAAAAACCATTTCTTCTCCTGCTATTCTTAGAGACCAATGGGAAAACGTAAAACCCCATCTGCAGGGTCCTGTTCCACCCTCCCACCTTCTTGTCCCCACAAGCTTGCTCCTTCAGAGCAGAGTTGGCTCCTGGAGAAAAGGGGGAGAGACTGTCATTCATTCATTCTGGGCCACATTCCTTCTGGTTCTAACTCAGTCCCTGATGCCTGTCTTTTTCGTATGACAGAACCAGATGAAAATCAGATAGGTACTTTCTGCTGAGGCTATAGAGGAGCCAGGCGCTTTGAAGACATCTCTTTCCTCAAGGGATGAGATAGATTTTTCTAAATCCATTGTTAACAAGATGGAAAAAAAACAACCAACTTCGAGAATTCATGACTCTCCGAAAATGCTACTTTGGGGAGACACGGGTCTGGAACTTGGTGAGACAGTTCTTTGTTGGTGAAGGTACAGGTACACTGATAGCATATGCAGATGACAGCGGATGATGTGACCAATCAGAGAAATGGAAACTTTCCTAGGAGAGTTTCCTACGTGGTTGGAAAAAGCAGTTGTTGGAGGGGATATAATGATAACTACCATTTACTGTAATAGCAGGTGTTGCACTAAGCTCTCCCCATTTAATCTGCACAACTACCTGCAATGTAGGTCCTGTTACTAGCCCCATTTTACAGGTGAGGAAATGGAAACCTGCAAGGCAACTTGCCTAAGCCGATAGAGCCATCCAAGTAACAGATGTTGACTTCTAGGAGATGTGTGAATGGTTTGCTGGAGTCAGTTGTGTCTGGTTGATATGATCTTTTCTACCTTTATCTCTTCACTAGTTGCTATTATTTACCTTCCCTAGACCCAGAAAAAGAGGGACAGAGTGCAAATCGGAGTGCTGGACTGGAGTTAGGACGGCTCCACTCTGAAGCCAGCTCAGCCCTTCACTCTGTGTGTGATGCTGGGCAAACCCCTCCCTGACCCTCGGACTCCCACATTTGTCAAAGGAGGCAGGTGACTAGCTGGCTTCAGAAGTCCATCCCAGTCCCATCATTCTGTGCACACCAGTCTACTGACTCCATGGGCAGGGGTGTGGATCCTCATGTCACAGCTGCTGCTCATGGAGTCAGCCTTTTCCCAAGGCTCCTCCTTTCTGGGTGTCGCCTCCTTGTAGGCTCTGTTTTGCAGCCAAGAGAGCTGTGTAGGAGTGCCTTTCTGCCTGTCCCTTTTGGGTTCTCCCGTTCAGGATGTTTTTTCACACCTCCAAGTGCTGGGTGGGGGTGGACATCCCACACGTTTGGCTCTGATGAGACACCTTTCCCTTCCATGGGATGCTTGAAGCAGAGGACCTAGGGATCGATGCTTTTCTTCTGACACTTTGTGAGCTGCTCGGGGATGTCTCCACAGCAGCAATCCATCATCGATGCTGGGTGAACCATTCTTCCCTGGTCCCCAAAGGGCAGAGGAAATGACTACTTTGCCAGAGCCTGTCCCTACACTATGAAGGAGGTGAACAGATTGTGCAGACTGGGTCGTGTTGTATCTCCTCTCTCGGCCTCAGGTTTCACATTTGTAAAATGAAAGGATTGGACTAGACTGCTCCCTAAGACCCTCCCAACTCAACTACTATGGGGTGTATTTCATTTCTGTGTTTGTTTCAAGTGCATCCTGGTTTTCTCATATCCTCCATGACTTGTGTACATTATATCTGCTGATTGGGACGTTAAACTTCTTTGAACGCCCTGCTGGAGGGATATATCTCAGCATACTGGGCTGGATGGAATTTTGGTGGAATAGCTTGGTATTAAAATATGGTTAATAGTGAAGTTTTATTTATGAAGTAACACTGCATGAGAAAGATAAAACATCAAAGAGGATGCATGCATTGGTTGGAACGTGGGGGAAACGTGTCTGACAGTGCTCCAGAAGGAAATCAGACATGAGCTGCTTGTTTCGTACTCAACTGGTTCTTTTGGCTGTAGTGTTACTTAAGTTAATAATTTCTAAAAATTGTGGCTGATGAGACTAAGGGGCCTTTCAAATTTCATCAAGGAGCCTGTGGGTCTTCCCTAAAATTTCATTAGGAAGAGACCAATTTAAAGATTAACTAATGTAAGAGATGCGGTTTATCTAATTAATTGCAGCGGGCTCATGAGGTAACCTAGAGAGTGAGGTTCCTGGTTCAGGAGTCCATGTTCAGGGTTCTCTTTCCAAATGAGTCCCGGTAGTCCGAAAGGGATGCCCTTGAAATTGAAACTCCTCCATACCGGTGGAGTGAGGATAACCTTGAGATGACATTCAACTTCCTTTCACTTATTTAAAATTCATTAATAACATTTTAATCAAATTTCGCTTCTAGGCAAACCTGCCCAACAGGAAGAACGACCCTGAGCAAATATTGCTGTTAAATTGCCAGATACATGTCCCAGTACAGATAATGGGGTACAGTGTTTCTGATTTAAAGGCATTTCACAAGCATTTAACTATAATTTTTATAATAGCCCTACAAGGTGGATACTAATGTTTCAGGGCTACCATGGCCAGCCCTGCAGATTATGCATTGCACAACTCTGGGGATACCATTCACACGTGAATGGCATCTTCTAAAGTTGTATAGTACACATCCTATACTACTGTACTGGTTTATTCACAATAAAACAAGACTTCTACAGTGTCCTGTACTATTCTAAGTACTTACACACATGTCAGCTCATTTAACCTGCATACCCTGCATGTAAGGTGCCTGGGTTTAAAATATACATTGTGACTTGGGAAATTATTTTAAGACATCATCTTGTGGTCTCCAGGTCATCCTCTGCCTGTGACTACCATGCATCTGTCCGAGTGTGACTGTACTGAGTTCATGAAACTGAGAAGCTAAGAACCCAGTGTTCAATCACCCACCAAGGCAGATGATGTGGGAGGATCTCCCCGGCCAGCCAGGAAGCCAATCTCTCTATGCATCAATTGCCAAGTTCCCCATTCACCACTGCCCCTTATCAAGGAAGTTGCATGTGTTCTACCTGTTTCTTTAGTAAGAACATAAACCATTGTGAAAGATTATTAGTTGACTCCATAATAAGACTTAAGTGGGGGGATAATCTGACAACTACCCCTACCAAACCTTTATATCTGAGGTGACCAAGGAGGGTGACAAGACAATCTTTATATCACTTGATTTTTAAGACTCACCTCTGGCTAGATATAGCACATTGTGTCCCAGAAGAAGGCAGACAGCTTCATGGTGGTCCTTCGAGAGCCCTGGTCCTAGCTTCTCTTCTCACTCCCATACTGGTAGGATGTGTCTGTCCTACTAATGGCTGGAGGAATTCTTTTGTGGTTAAATGGGATGAAACATCAAAAAATCTTCCAAGAAAAAGACACACCTCCAAGAAAAAAATGTATACCTGTTCATGGAATGAATAGAGAGAGTCACCACTCATTCCCTGGACACATACATGTGATGGGGGTTGCCCCCGCCCCACCATCCCCAACCTGTCTCCTCTGCTGCCCCTGCTGGCCAGCTGTCAGTATAACAGACACCCCCCTCCCTCAGCTGGGAGGGCTTCTCTGGTCTGTGTCGATGCAAGCCCCCTCTGATTCCAACAAATCTTGCTGTTGCTATAGTAACTCTACCCAGCCTGCTTGCTGCATATTTCTGAGGCAGATTGCATCCTGTCATCTTGTCCAAATGCTTGGGGCCAGCTTGATTTGGGAGGGAGGGGAGAGGGTGGGGTTTCAGTCAGATTGGACAACTTCATGTCCCTCAGCCACTTAGGTTTGGTGGGAAAAAGCAGAATGGCTCAGTGTGGTTTCTAATGCCCATTAGCCCTTTATATCCCATCCACACTGTGAGACATTCCCCTGCCTGAGTCAGATCCAGAAGTGTGAGGCTTGTGTCAAAAGAACTGAAGTAGGACCTTAAGAACAGAAAACCTAGTTCTCTGGGCAAACCTCCAAAGTCCCCCAGCCTGAGATTTTGTCTCTGCACAAGGGGAAAAAATAGTATACAAAGGTATATAAAAATCATCGACCTTATTTATTCCCAAATGATAGTCTTCCAGGACTCTTAATTTTCCTTAAGTCATTTCCAGGATTTCTCTCAGGTATTGACATTAACCCCACTTTTTTGCCTCTTCAAATTAAGTATTTTGTCATAGTTACCTTGCTGAAAACTGAATGTATTCTTTTTTTTAAAAATCTCTCACCGGGATCTCAAACTGTTCTGACCCTTAATATATTAATGTACCCAATTCCTAACCACTCTTCAGAACCAAAGCAAACCCATCTCTCTTCCTTGCCCCTCAAATGACTTCTTTAGACAGGAGGAGAGCCTGTGGAGAGGGTGGCTGGTGGCCTTTTGAGAGGACCCTGCATAGTAGCTTTCAGAGCTAGGGTTGGATGCTCAAAGTTGTAGCGCACAAATATATACTTCAAAACCATTTGAAATTGACATGCATGCCTTTTTTTGTTTTTTTGTCTCACTGTGCCACATTGTCGTTTTGCACTCTGATAGGTCACTAAGTGACCTCCTTGATCTGCAAAGGCGTTCTTGTTCGCACCCTCTGGAACAAGGACTGGTTACACTTTGGTCAGTGGCAGTATGTCTTAGCCTTGCTGTGAACCCTTTCCTGCACTGAGCTCAGTAGACTCCCACTTGCTGAATAAAGATCCATCTTTCGGAGCCAAAGTCTGAGACACAAGCTATTATTCATATGCAGGGTCAGATACTAAAAAAGTTTCTGCTTTAAATAGGACAGGTTCTCTGTCACGTTATTAATACTCTGAGATAATTACAGGTCTCCCTGACACAAATCCAGAGTAAGAATAATTGATTTGGGGACTGCCTGGAGTCCAGGCCAAGCTTCCCCTTGAAACAATGTCCCCAGAAACTTGGGAAGCATTGTTACTGAGGCTGTCCCCCAGATACTGGCAGGCATGGGCCCCTGATGGACTGACCACAAGGTCAGGTGAGAGAGGTGGGTGGAAGGCCACAGGAAATTTTTGGAGGCAAGACACACAAAATTCACAGAACTAAACTCAGTAAATAAAGCTTCAGAGTCTGGAAGGATGAGGCAGGAAAAGAAATGCTTAATGCAGTAGACAGCTCTCAAGTGCAGGGGCCCTTAAAGTGGGCTTGAATGTGAATTTGCATGGGGAAAAAAGCCTAACACTCATTTGGCTGACTTCTAACTGTAATCTAGCACTTGCTTCAATTATGAATGCAGACAAACCACAGTAGAGTTAGTGGGAACAGAGACATTTCCGCCAATGGAAATCAACTATTTTCATCATGGCACAATTTTTACAGATACCTCAAAATAGTGTTTATATTTAGCACTAAATTCTAAATTGTTTATTAAACCTCCTTCTAGATTTTATTTAATGGGTTAAACACATATATTGCTATATTCTAAATTAAAAATTTTGGTATTATATGTAATATATATTATATATTTGGATATATATATTTGATATACTTTTGATTTTATATATAGACACATAGTAGTTTCCCTTGTAGTCCTATCCATTTTACTTTGTACATTTGAAAACATTATTCAAGAAGGCGTCCCATGCTCATCACCGCAGTGGGAAGGGTTCCATGTCACAAGGAAGGGTAACAACCACTACTCTAGAATTCCGTTTAAAAGGAGAATTAACTTCTGGAACTTATAGGGAAGGCCAGGCTGGAAGGGAAAAGACTTAGAAATCCAGTTTTGGTTTCAAGATTCTTCCTAAGAAGATTCTTTCCTTCTTAAAAAGAACCTTGGGAAGACAACGCTTAAACCAAAGGAATAAAATTCAAATGGCAGCATCTCAGGCATTGTGAAGAGAGGTTTTAGTGGAGGGCTTTGAGGGTTGCGGGGGGGAGGGGGTCGGGAAAGCGGGGTGGGGTAATGGACATTGGGGAGGGTATGTGCTATGGTTAGTGCTGTGAAGTGTGTGAACCTGGCGATTCACAGACATGTACCCCTGGGGATAAAAATTTGTTTATAAAAAATAAAAATTAAAAAAAATATATCGCTGTAAAGATACAGCTCAGGCAAACACCAACTCTGTAGGCACCTAAACTCTATCTCAGTTCAGGTGAGGGGTCAGAAGGGTGAATGAAGGATGGATATGGAAGGAAGTAACAAGGAAAGACCTTCAAATCACCCCACGGTGCAGGGAGGGGAGAGCATCTGTGAAATTCCCAAGTGTGTGTATCTCACACTTCTCTTTCATGGACTGGTGTGGTGGGAACGCTGGATTTCACCTTGAGTCCAGCAACCTTAGGGCTTGGGAACCCTCAATGTCCGGGAATTCCCCTCCTCCTGCAGCCCACCGAACCCTGAGAGCTCTCTTCCAGTTGACCCCAACATCTCCTCTCACTGGAAGTGCAAACAAAACAGATGGCTAGGCTTCCAAAGTTTGGCCAGAACATTCTCTAAATAATTATTTTCCCAGCGGCAAGTAGCAACTTATCACAGAGTCATAAAATCATGTTAGTGGATCACAGTAAACATTAAAATAATAGGAAATAATATGTTACACCAGAGTTCAGTATTATCTTGCATGGCTAGTTTTTGGTTCATACATGTGTATGCATGTGAGTATTGGGTGTAGAGTGTGATTTTCTCCTCACTGCAGGTCACAGCCAAGAGTTTGAAAAACAGTGCTGTCACGATGCCTCTGAGGCCCCACAGAGAAACCACAGCAGTGGGATGAAGTGTATGCTTACGTGATGATGAATTCAAGGACTTAATAATTATTTTAATGAACACTAGGGAAAAAATGAGCATACCAAACTCATGGGAATCCTGTATAGGGCTCAACACCATGCTCCCATCGGGACCTCAGCTGACACAGAGCTCAGTAGTCTGCGGGTGGTGCTTGGGTGAACATAGCTCCACATACCCAGAGGCTCTGAGAATGACCTCCTCATGGGGAACTCTGAGAAGGGAGAAGACATGAGGTAAGTTGATAGAACGGAGAGGGCAGACCTGAGAGTGGACAGAACACCGCCTTTGCCCTTGTTTTATTCATTTAAACTGGTGTCCTGATCTCTCAAATGGGAACAATCACACCAGGCTGGCTGATCCCATGGGGCTGGGAAAGCCATGTAGAGTGTTTAAGGCATCAGGAATTATTGCTTTCAACAGGAGAGGTGAGTTTCTCCTGCAGAGATCAGAGATGGCTAGCAAATGTTTAGAGCTATTTGCGTGACAAGGAGAGAAAGGGGGGCGGGGTGCTGGCTAGGCTCCAGGCAAGCAGGCCTATAGCCTCTTTCTGCTCTCTCTCTCATTTCTTCAAGTACCATTCCAGGTGCCGACATGGAGGTGGAGTGGCCACAGAGTGCAGTGGGGCCTGCTACCTGCGATGTGGACATTACAAGAATAATGACCAGTGCCAAGCCAGCTGCTCCTCTATCAGCAATTTGTCACCCTTCTCCGAAGTGGGCCCTGCTTATCACTGGTGTTGACACAGGGTCCTCACAAAGATGGGTGCTGATGTCCACATCCCCAGACCCATGTCACGGTGATCCCTGCTGCACAAGGAGCCTCTGGTTCATCACCTGCGAGGCCGTCGGTCCCCTCAGGAAGCCAGGCAGAGGGAATATAAAACAGGAAAAAGAGTAAGAAGGGTGCAGAGGGAGAGGTGTGAAAATAGCCTCTTCTCAAAAGAAAGAGGCTGACAATGTGCTATGTGCTGACCTGAGTCCTCCCAAATTCCTTTGTGGAAGTCCTGACCCTGATGACCTCAGAATGTGCCTGCATTTGGAGATGGGGGTCTTTAAAGAGTCATTTGAGTTAAAGGGGGTCATTAGGATGGACACCCAATACCACTGGTGTCCTTATAAGAAGAGGAAAGTTGGAACTCCGGGAGAACAGTCATCTATAAGCCAAGGAGAGAGGACTCTATCCTACCGAGAGACCTCTCCTGCAGACACCTTGATCTCAGACTTCCGGCTTCCAGGCCTGTGAGAAGTACATTTCTATTGTTTAAGCCACTCAGCCTGTGGTGTTTTGTTATGATAGCCCAAGAAAACTCATACAGATAGCAAGTCCTGTGGCCAAGGGAGGATGGGTGCTACAAGATGTGTTGTGGGCTGCCAACCAAGGCGGGGCATACCCAGGCCAGTGTGCATGGAACAGTGCTGCCCGAGACTTAGGAGAGAAAATGAACCAGTGTTAGGAGCTTGTGATTAGCAAATGTGCACTCATGGACATGCTGTATACATAGTTTATACTGTATACATATTTGAGACTAGGTGGGTCTTAGTGTAGATCCCAGACCAAGAGCCTCAATTGCACCTGGGAATCTGTTGGAAATGCATGTTTTCAGGCATCTCCCAAATCCACTAAATCAGTAACTCAGCAGGCGGGTGCGGAGTGGTGGCCACCAATCTGTCCTCTAGCAAGACCTGTAGATGATTCTGATGCATGCTCAAGTTCGAGAACGACTGCCAACTTGTTGATCATGCACCAAGAGTTTGTCAAGTTGAGTCATACAGAGAGTCAGGGAAAGTGATTGTCACATGACTCTGACCCGCAGCTTTCTGATGGGGCTCCTGTGACATGCAGATGGAAAGAAGAAATATCAAGTGGGAGAGAGACCACTTCAGTCTCACAGCTCAAGTTGCTCTTGTCTCAAACAGAAGTAAGAGAGCTGGGGTGGCCGCAGGACCTTAGAACTTGGCTCACTCAAACCACTCTCAATTCTTTTCCTTCCCAATCCTTTTTCTGACCAAATCTTCCCCCACTGTAAATACAGTCTTAAATAATGACACTGGTCCCTCTAAGATCTATATACTAGGAGGAAGTAGGGGTGGAGGAAGATGGAGGAAGAATGCAAGGACGTTCTTATTTAAGGAGGACCTATGTTATGCCAAATGTCACAAGGTGGCTTATGAAGTGGCTCAATAAATGTTATTTTCTTTCTTCTTCTTTCTTATTATCTACTAGCTAGAAGCATACCGCTATCTCAGGAGAGAAGGCAGTTACTCTAAAGCTGCTTGTGGCTCTCTTTACATGGGACAAAAATGACTAATGTTAAGACATATGTAAATATGGTTCTTTTACCTAATCTCAATTTTAAAGGGATTGGGGTGTAATGATAAACTAGATTTTTTAAATATTTTATTTATTTGTCTGAGAGAGAGAGAGAGAGAGAGAGAGAGAGACAGCAAGAGAGGGAATACAAGCAGGGGAAGTGGGAGAGGGAGAAGCAAGCTCTCTGCTGAGCAGGGAGCCAGATGTGGGACTCAATCCCAGGACTCTGGGATCATGACCCCAGCCAAAGGCAGACACCTAACTGACTGAGCCACCCAGGCATCCTGATAAACTAGTTTTGAAAAGGTATCTTCGGGGCGCCTGGGTGGCTCACTGGGTTAAAGCCTTTGCCTTCGGCTCAGCTCATGATCCTGGGGTCCTGGGGTCGAGCCCTGCATTGGGCTCTCTGCTCAGTGGGGAGCCTGCTTCCTCCTCTCTCTCTCTCTGCCTGCCTTTCTGCCTACTTGTGATCTCTCTCTGTCTAATAAAAAAAAAAAGGCATCTCCATGTGAGGCTAAAATAATGCCATTCTAGAATGTAGCTTTTTGGCATTCTAGCTAAATTCAAGGATTCTGGAGGAATGGATGTTTGGAGTGTTTTTTTTTTTTATACTCTAAGTGCCCACAATCTATGTGGACAGAGGCTGCAGGGCCGCTTTCCCTGCTTTCAGTGATGTCCACCAAGTTTTCTGTAGCTCTAGAGAGAACATTTGAGTCCGCGGATTCTGGCAAAGGTCTGAAGTGCAAGCCGTGGACACAGACAAGGGGTCCATCTGCTAAGCACATAGGTGACTAACTTGGTAATGATAATTGGGATTCTGGTTCCCTGTCAGTTTTTCCTGACTCTTTTGGAGTTGGACTCTGTCCAAAGGCACATTAGTCATAAGGGCAGCTAATGCCAGCTGGGCACTTGCTAGGAGTGTCACATACTCCACAACAAATTTGTTTTTTTGTTTTAAACTGCATTCCAGCTTTTTTTCTTGTTTTCCTTTTTTTTTTTCTTTAAGTATGGAAGCTCAAGTACAAGACTGGTGTGGATTTTTTTAAAGGTTTACCAAAAAATAAAATAAATAAGTAAAACAAAACACTTCTTTTGCATTTCATAAAAATTAACAGAAAAGCATTTGGCCGGAAGAGCAGGACAAAAATGGGACAGGGGCCAGTGTGGACAGGACAATGCTGAGGGCCATCTCTCCTTTCTGCCAGAAGATCAGTGAGTTAAGTAACTTTCTAGATGATGCAGCTGCTGACTAGTCAAATCTGACCTAGAAAGTGTTTTGTAGACAACACAGTGCCAGTTGTCAACCAGCATAGAGTGACTCCAGGAGCATGGAGCAGCGTTCTGGGAAGGATGGAGAGGAAAAGAGAAGGTGCACCAAGGGTCCGTGATGCCCAAAGGGGCAAAGCAGGTTAGGAGTTGGTAAGATTGTCTACTGAGTCCAGGTTGGGTTGGTGTGATTACTGCAAGAAGGGAGCTGTTGGCAAGGAGACCCCTTGAGAACCTCAGAGACCATGTGGAGGCATGGGGATGGAAGCCAGCATGCTCGGAAGTCTGGAGCTGAGCAGGAAGTAGAAATGGCCCACCATGAGGAGGCACAGGAGATGGGGGATTTATGAATGAGGAGGTCCTCTGGATTACAGCACCCTTTCTCCTACGAGTACCCTGGACAGAGGACAGGCTATTCTAGTGCCCCTCTCCAGCCTCCACACTTATGTCCAAAGGCTGCCCTCCCAAGCTCCTGCATCCCTTCACCATAGAGTCTCACTTTGACTGCTCTGCTTGCAAATTTCTCTGACCTTCACCTCACCTTTTAGGACCTATTTTAATATCTAGTGTCTTTGTTCACTGCTGGGACCAGACCAAGGACCTTCAGCACATCACACACCTCGAGATGTCTCCTCACTGAGGGATCAGACCCATCTCTGTTGCTTTGTACACCCAAGATATCTGTGTTTAACTCAGTATGAAGGCCCATGCTACCTCTTCATTAAGTTCACAGTAATTACTTACTACCTTAGAAGTTCTGCCACCAGACGGGCAGTTGGCTTTTGTAAGTCAGTGAGTTCTTTTTCTTTTTTAAGATTTAAATTTTTTTATTTGTTCGAGAGAGAGAGAGGGAGAAAGTGCAAGCTGGGGAAGGAGCAGAAGGGGAGAGAGAAGGAGGTGAAAAGAATCTCGAGCAGACTCAGCAGACTCTCGAGCAGAATCTTGAGCGTGGAGCCCCATTAAGCTCAATCGCATGACCCGGAGATCATGTAAGTCAGTGACTTCTGATTTTATTTTTATAAACATCAATTTCCACCCAAAATGTAGTAGTTCATCCCTTTATTACTTGCTTTTTTCCCCTCACAGACACTTATTGCATTGTCTTTTCTTACAATGAACCTACTGCTTTCCCAAACCCTTACTCTGTTGTCAGTCTCCTTCATTCTACACGTTCACAGAAGCTCTGCCCCCAAACACCACAGTGTCCTCCAAGCCCAGTGTGGGCTGTGCCCTCACAGAGGTGCCAAGGCAACAGGATGGTCCACTTTCTCCTCACATCATCATGACTGCCAGTGCATTTCATCCTTGTTCCTTGTGTACTTGAGGCTGGTCCTTCACCTGTATCCTTTCTTGCTTCTCCCTCTAGAATCTTGCTCCATTAACCTTGCTTCCTCAATATCTTCGACACCCTTTTAAATGTTCTCATCCTCAGCATGTGAATTTGGCCAGTTTTTCTCATGACTCCCACCAAAACCTTCCTTGAGCCTCTCCCTAATGTGACTGACTTTCTTATTCTCAAACTTGGTCTTCACTTCTCAGCTTCTGCTCACATCATCATTCTGCTGTATCTTGGTATAATCAAGCGCTCAATCCCTCATCACTTCATGGAACTTGTTCTGGCTAAGTTCGCCAATAATCTCCTAATGGTGAAGTTCAATAAATTATCCAGTCTCTATGGTCCACCCTGCTTCATTTGGTCTGTTGGTCACTCTTCTTTTCTGAAAATTGACACCATAGAATCACATGTTATTATACAATTTATTGCTCCCTTGTGGTTTCTTCTTTCATGATCTTAGACCTTAGGGACTCTCAGCCCTGTTATAGCTGTGTACCACAAGTACAACACAAGTCCCACACAGCCACAAATGGTGCTACTTTAGAAATGTATAATATATATTATAATATGTAAATGGTGTGGGTCTCCCCTTGCTTTCACCACTTCCCATGAGGCTTGTGAGTGTGCTCTGGTCCTGTATTCCTGGCAGAACCTGGCAGTGTGGGCCTTTGGTTGAGAAAAGAAGGGAAGCTGAAAGGACAAGAGAATGATCCATGTAAATGACCCTATTGGTTAGACTTCAGTTCTCTCTTAAGATGTTCAGGGGAGAGATCCTTTTCTTGGGGTTGCGCTACTGTCCAATGAACGTCTAGGGAGGACAGTACTGCTAACGCCTAAACAGCACGCCCGCATCAACTAAAGCTTTGCTTTATCTTGGTGCAATTTTTGGAAAAAACAAAAACCCTTTTCCCCCCCAGACCTGAAAGTACGAAAAGACAGTGTAATATTTGCGTAAGTCCGTTGTATTGTCACGCCATAACGCTAGAGAGTGCTGTTAGTTCAACTTCCAGCTCAACATCACTACCTTTAATCGTACTTAAATGGGTGAAAAATTAGTCTATTTCATTTTGTAAAACTCCCAAAAATAAATGGGTGAAAAAAAAAAGATGTTCAGGAGAACAGGACATGTTCATTTTCAGTTTCACTTGCAACGATGTTAGGACAATACTCCAAATACTATCCATTCTCCAGATACTGTAGTCCTTTGAGGCATAAAGCCTCCTGTGTGACCTGGGACAGTATCAAAATATTTCCTGGAAAGCATTTTGAGGGATAGTGGTAGAGACAAAAGGTCTGGAACTAGTCAGGTCTTCCCGGTATCCTCTCCATGAGTTCCATTCTGTCCTTCTTCTCCAGCCAGAAGAGCCCTCCTGGTGTTCCAGTATCTCAGTTACCCCAACATCTCTCATGGATCTTGTATTTCATGTGGCTCATTGTATAATGGCTTGGTCTCTTCTGCTTCCAACAGGCTTGCTTATGCAAATCACACCAAACATAATTCTTATCACATGCAGGGATTTTCAGTGACTGCCTGGGGAGAGAAAAAGAAAAAAAATTTCTGTTGGTTGTTATTTTATATATATTTGTGTATATATATGTATATAGAGATATATACACACATATATACATATATATGGAGTATAAATAATTTTAAAAATCCAACTCCTTCTAACAGATTTGAGCAATGTGTCCATTCACCATACATACAGAGATTTATGTTTGTACAAGCATTTCCTGGAAATACTTTAATGAATGGTATCATTTCTGATAGCTTATGTGATAAAGGACAAAGATGAAAAATATGGGAAAAACATCTATGGGATGCAGTTGTACCTTGAGGGTAGATATCTCTTTGACATTTCATAAATCATGGCTATCTTTGTTTACATTCAGATCCTGTTCTTGTGCTTGGTCCTTCTGAGCTCGCCTCTCCTAGCTATGATTTTCTATCTTCCTCAAATTCATGTCTCTCTTATCCCAGTAGGACAGGAGACCCTACCAGGACAGGAGAAAAGCCAGGACCTCAAGAGTTTTGACATTTGTTGGTGGCTTTCTTTCTCCTACTCCTCTGGGCTCCTTGTCTGTGGTCTTTCTACTGCCTTCTGCAGAGTGGACAGTTTTAATATCCTTCATCTCTTTAGAAATTAACACAAAAATTCTGCTGACAAGCCTTACCCTTTCTGAGGTTTAAATCCCAGGGCTCATGAGCTGTGACAATGTAAATGAGCAAGATTTCCAAAAACTGATGAGTGAGGCTTTAAATGTCTCAAAGAAGCAAGTTGCCAAGTCCTCCTTAAAGACTTCTGTAGGACAAAGTAGATGGTGAATAGCTGCTTGCGATAGCGTTCATGTGCATGTGCAGTAGTGGTGGAGAAGCTATCTTTGAAGAGTAATTACAAGCAAAGAGCTGGGAGAAATCTTAAGAACTAATACACCAACAAGAGCATTTTTAAGGATGAACAAAACACAGCCTAAGAAGGTTAGATCATTTGTTCAAGGTCATGTGTCAACTGCAACTTGTGCCTCCTGAATCTGAACCTAGCACTCTTTCTTATTTCATAAGGCAGTGGGGTACAGAATATGTAGGAATGGTCAGGCACTGATCAGAAAGATTAACTTAGCTCACCGTGGAAAGAAATGCTAGGTGTCAACACAAGTCTATACATCTATTTTGGTCTACTTGCTGTCATTTGCTACTCTCCCTGACAGCTTTCTGATGGCATCATCTCCATTTCCTCTCTCTTCCAAAGGTTAACCCTACTATAAAAGGTTCATATTATTTAAGGATAAATTTAAACTTTATTCTAAGGAAGTGAATATGTAAATGTGGGAAACCTCTTAAGCTACATACTGTAATTGCAAAGAGCAGTTAAAATCCACTTAGTCATTTCCACTTCTGGAGAAGATGGAGTAGACACACTTTTTTCTCTTCCTCCCAGTAAGTACAAGCAAATACCCTGGCTTTACATATAAAACACACATAAGTTTCTGAAAGGAAGAGAGCCTATGGCTGGCCAAATAGGAAACTCAGGCCTGGAGAAGCAACATGGCAGTGAATTCCCTGGGTTCACTTTTTGCCTTCTACATCCCATATTTGAACTGGAACAAGCCATCAACTTGGAAATGTCAATGAGCACAGACAACAAAAATCCCCAAGAAAAGCCTGCTCTCTTTATCCAAAAGACCAGGAAAGGGGAAGCCTGGCAAGACAGTAAACTTTTGAATAATAAGTGCTCAACTTTAGCCAAACACAACAGAAAAACTGTAGCCCTACTCCTTGGCAGAGGTTGGGCAGTTTAGATTTTTATTCTCTCCCAGAAGTAATATTGGGCTTCGACATTCCCACTGGATAGTGTCAGAGAAGGCCAAGTGGGGAGTTAAGATTTGCTTTCCCACCCAGGCAGTAATGTAATCCATCCCATGGTGACAGTGGTGGCCACATGGAGAGTAGTAACAAGGTATCCTTTCCCCTCCCAGCTAGGATGGCATCAACTGGGAGGCCTAAGGGGGAGGCTGAACTCCTACCACCACCTAGCACTAACAAGGAAGGAGCCCCTTTCCATCTTCCCTCCCCATGTCAATGAAAGCTGAGTGGTAATGATGAATAAGTGCCCCCTCATTGATGTCACAGATGTTTTGCTAGAACAGGAGATCTTTTTAAAGAAGATCCAGAGTTTCATAATATAATAGTAAAAAATATGAAATTTAATAAGAAAACCACTCATCATAGCAAGAACCAGGAAAATCAACTTGAATGAGAAAAGACAATCAACAGACAACAACATTGAGATGACATAGATGAGAAATTATCTGACAAGCCACCTATCAGTCACCACAAAAATAATTCAATGAGCAATTAGAAACATGTTTGAAACATATAAAAAATAGAAAGTCTTAGCAAAGAAATAGAAGATATAAAGAAGCAGCAAAAGGAAAACAATATAACTAGAATTAAAAACTCACTGGATGAACCGAACAACAGGATGGAGGAGACAGAGAAAATGATCAGTTAACTTGAAGATAAAGCAATAGAAATGACCCAATCTGAGCAAAAGAGAAAAACAAAATAGACTGAAAAAAAAAAAAAAGAAAAGAAACTCAGAGATCTCTGGGTCTATAACAAAAGATCTAACATTTGTGCCAATGGAATCCCAGAAGGAGACAAGAAAGAGGGTGAAGCTGAGACGTTTTAAAAAAAATAATGCCCCCAAACCCCCCCAATTTGGTAAAAAACATAAACATACAGATTCAGGAAACTGAGTAGCCCCAAACAGGATAATCCTAAAGATCCTTACCAAGATACATCATAATCAAACTTCTGAAAAACTGCAAAGAATAAATCTTGGAAGCATCAAGAGATAAATGATACCTTACTTACTGAATAAAAACAATTTGAATGACAATAGATTTCTTATGGGGTGCTATAAGGAAATGGCACTTCACTTTCCAAGTGCTGAAAAAGAACCCTAAACCCAGAAGTCCACAACCAGTGAGCATAGCCAGGAATGAATGGGGAATCAAGACATTCTTAGAGGAGGGAAATGAAGGAAACTTATTGTGAGCAGACCTATCCTAAAAGAGCAGTTAAAGGAAGTTCTTGAAACAGAAAGGGAATTAACAAAAGATGAAATGTTGGAACATCAGGAAGGAAACAAGAATAAAGGAAAGAGTAAAAAATATGTAAATAAAATACACTTGCCTTCTCCTCTTGAGTTTTATATATTACATTTAATGGTTGAAGCAAAAAATATAATGCTGTTTGATGTAATTCTCAATATATGTATAGAAATATTTAAGAAAATTATATACAGGAGAGGAGAGGGAGAAGTAGAGTTTCTATACTTCTATATTTCACTCAAACTGGTAAAATGATGACACCAGTAGATTGTGATGTCATGTTATATTATGCAATATCTAGAACAATCAATAAAAAAACTATACAAAGAGATACATTAAGAAACACTATAGATAGAGGCATCTGGGTAGCTCAGTCAGTTGAGTGTCCAACTTTTGATTTTAGCTCAGGTCATGATCTTAGGGTCCTGAGATCTAGCCTGGCATTGAGCTCCACGCTAAGTGTAGAGCCTGCTTAGGACTGTCTTCTTCTCCCTCTGCCTCTCCCCCCACCTCCTTAAAAAATAATTCATTTTAAGCTCCACACTCAGCATGGGCCAGACTGAGGGCCTGACTGAGGGCCTGACTTGGGGCTCATTGTGACCTGAGCTGAAATCAAGATTGAAGGCTTAACTAACTGAGGCACCCAGGTACCCCTCAAAATGAATTCTTAAAAATGTTAAAGTAATTCTCAGGAAGTCAGGAAAAAGAAAATAGAGAAACAGAGAACAAAGAGAATACAAAAAATAAAATGGGAGACTTAAACCTGAAGATATAAATAATAAGATATCAATAATAAAGGTAAATGCTCTAGATATATCAATTACAAGACAGATTAGTTAAGTAGATAAAAAGATGTGGCCCAACTATATGCTGTCTATAAGAAACTTACTTCAAAAATAATAATAATATAGGTAGGTTGAAAGCAAAAGGATTGTAAAAGTTATACCATGCAAACATTAATCAAACGAAAGCAAGAGTAGTATTTTAATATCAGAAAAAGTAGACTCCAGGGCAAAAAAACTTACCAGGGACAAAACATGATGATAAAAGGGTCAGCCTATCAAGAACACATTGTAATTAATTGTTAAGTGTATAGGTCCAAAGAACAGAGCTGAAAAATGTGTGAAGCAAAAATGGAAAGAACTGAAAGGAGAAATAGACAAATGCAAAATTACAGTTGGAGATTTCAGCACTCAGCTATCAACAGCTGACGGAACAACCAGACAGAAAACTATACCAGCTAGACCAGCACATATATAGAACTCAGTAGTGCTATCAATCAACAGGAATAGACATTTATAGAACATTTTACTCAACAACAACAGAATATACATTTTTAAGTGCCCATGGAACAAATACCAAGGTATACCACACTCTGGGTCGCAAAAGTGACTTCAACAAATTTTTTTAAAAATTGAAATCATCCAGACTGTGTTCTTCAACCACAATCAGATTAAACTAAAAATCAAAACAAGAAAATAAAATGAAAGTCTCTAAGCACTTGTAAACTAAACAAACATGCCTAAAAAAATCCACATTTCAAAAAGGAAGTCTCAAAGCAAAAAGAATAAAAGAAAAACATATATAGTATACACACACACATTCTCACTCATACTCTCAAGCACACTCACGCGTGCACACACACACACACAAGCAGTACTGAAAAGGAAACTTATAGAACTTAAACTTTATATTATAAAAGAAGAAAAGTCTCAAATCAATCATCTAAGTTCCCACTTTAAAAACCTAGGGAAAAAAAAAAGAACAAAATCAACACAAAGTAAGCAGGAGGAAGGAAATAACAAAGAAAAGAGCAGAAAAATCTATGAAATTGAAAACATAAAAACAACAGAGGAAACCAATAAAAAAGCTATTTTTTTTTCTTTTTTAAGGTTAATGCAATTGACAGACCTCTAGCAAGACTAACAAAAGAAAAAAGAACCTTCAACTTACCAGCATCAGGAACGAAATATCGGCTGTCACCACAGACCCTGTGGTCATCAGGGGATGCTATGAGAATACTATGAACAGCTCACATATGTAAATTTAACAAGTTAGTTGAAATGGACCAATTCCTTCTAGAGCATAAACTACCACAACTTTCCCAAAATAAGAGAGACATTTGAATAGCCCCATTGCCATAAAGAAAAAAGATTTTATAAGCTAAAAACTCCTGAAAAACTATTCTCTAGGGCCAGATAGTTTTACTGACGAACTCTAACAAACATTTAAATACCAATGCTATACAGGGGCTCCTGGGTGGTTCAGTGGGTTAAAGCCACTGCCTTCGGCTCAGGTCAAGATCCCAGGGTCCTGGGATTGAGCCCCTCATCGGGCTCTCTGCTCAGCAGGGAGCCGGCTTCCTCCTCTCTCTGCCTGCCTCTCTGCCTACTTGTGATCCCTGTCTGTCAAATGAATAAATAAAATCTTTAAAAAAAATAAATACCAATGCTATACAATCTCTTCCAGAAAATGGAAGAGAGAACACTTCTCAATTCATTTAAGAAGCCAATATTACTTTGATACTAACACCAGACAAAGACAGTACAAAAAAAAAAGGTAAAAATCAGAATCCCTCATCAATATGGATATAAAAATTCTTAACAAAATTATCAGCAAATAGAATTCACTAATACATCAAAAGCTAACCTCAAAAGGTTATGTCATTTGTGTGACATTTTCAGAATGACAAAGTTACAAAGATGGAGAACACGTTAGTGATTGTCAAGGGTTAGGCATGGTGTCATGTGATGAGAGGTGGGACAGTCATTGGGGAGCATGGGGGACATCTTTGTGACAATGGAATCGTTCTGTATCTTGACTGAGGTGATGGTTACACAAATCTACACACATGAGAAAATGACATAAAACTATGCTGCATTGTACCAATATGCTTCCTGGTTTTGCTACTATGTTATGTAAGATGTAACCATTAGGGGAAACGGGGGTGGGGGGTGGGGGGTGGTGGTACATGGTACTATGTACCCTCTTTGCACTTTCCTACAGATCTGTGATTATTTTAAAATAAAGAGCTTCAACATCACTTTGTATCTCAGCCAGCAGACTCATCACGCCAGTCTCTGTGTTCACCCCATTGCTGTTTCAATGCCCTAGGGAGTGTCAGTTCCCACCAAACTTTATCTCAAGTCTTAATATTCACAGCTGTTTCTTCCCCTTAATAAACTGGAACTCTGCAGCAAGGTTAACAGTGAAGATGTAATTTTGTCCTTAGCTCATCAAGTCAATGTTTTTCCTTTCTCTTTTTGGTCTCTGCTTCACCATCTGGTGAGCCAAAACAGAAAGGCCATGGAGAGGAAAGTGTTCTTGGCAGCATCAAGCCTGGATGTGGTGGCGTCTGTATCCTTTCTCCCAGAGACGATCCAGATCTCAAGCCAGAGTTCACATGGTTGGGTCTAGTGTCTCAGCTGTGTATTTGGAAGGTGAAGAAAAGCCAACATTGCTGGCTGGAGAGCAGACATTGGGAGCCCAAAGTGTCAAAGCTCCAGACTAGAGATGGGCCTGAGGCAGACAGGAGACCAGGAACACCAGGTGCAGATCAAAACCCAATTACTTCTATAATCAATCTTCTTATCAGGGCCCTAATTGCTCTAAGGATAGAACACTGAAAGTAGCAGGCTCCTGCAAGGTGATCTCATTTATTCCTAACAGGCACTCCTGAACCATTTACATGTATGCAGCATGATACAAGCTAACAGAGTGCTTGCACAGGTATGAGTGCACGTGAATCTTCCAACCTATGTGCACAAAGTAACCAGGGTAGAGTTAATAGGCTAAGTAAGTGGTCAAGGCCAGGGCTGACCATACAAGGAAGCTGCTGCTGAGGATTTGAGACAGCATAGACAAAGATTTTCCCCCACTTCAACCACTGCATGCATTCTGACCATGCTTGAGTGTTTTTTGGGGAGAAGGGCAAAAGGAAATCATAGTGGACTCACAAAGACTGACCTTTGGAATCTTTATTCCACTGAAGGCTGATTCACTCCCAGAGCTGCATTTGACCAAGAGGCAGAGCCATTCATTGTGTATTTCCACTAAAATAGCTTCTTAGAAGTCAAGCTAATTATATGCCAAGATATGTCTTTGATATCCTAATTCAGTCTAGGGCTCTCTTTTCCGTTATACCTCAAAGCCTGTCTCCACACTGGAATCCCTCTGTCAGTCATCCCTCAGCCCTTAGAGCCTAGCACAGCGCTGCTGTGAGGGCAAAGGAGGACACACATATTGTGGTTTTATTGGCTGCTAAAACTGGGTGATGGAAGAGCCCATCCCTTCCTAAGCATCCCTGGACAACTGGGACCTTTTTGTCCAGACGATTGACTCCTGTCAGCAACCTCATTACAAGTTAGACTCATCTCAGTGACCAGTGTTCAGTTTCTTCAACTCCTCACCTCAATTAAAGCTTCAGACTCCATCTGCCCCACAGGGAATGAGCTTGTGCAGAGTCTGGAGAACTGAACTTAAAAGCCGCTAGGTATTGACACCGGTGAAGCAGCTTAAGCCAGTCTGAAGCAAGGCATTTGCAAAGCTCAATAATGAAACTCCAGCTCCCAAGAATAAGGCTGAAAGACAGCATCTTAAGAGACCTTTCAGAAACTCCTAGTATATAACTTGCAAGGATCACAACTACAAAGCACCAAGTTTCTTTCAGCATTTTCAGCATATCTGTACATGTTTGACCTCAAAATTCTGAGACCGGGCAAATTCAGGAACATGAGTGCCAGAACTTGTATGTAACACACACTCTAGAGTTTATGAAAAATGCTCACACACACCACACTCCTTTGGTCCTCAACCAAGCCTGTGAGGGAGGCAGAACAGGCCTGCAAGTATAAGAACCTTGCCCATTAGTGTATGGAGGCTTCACTGTCTTAGCGTTAAGTACTGACCTTTTCATCTCCCCCTCCATCTCTGAGAGCAAAATGCTCCATCTAGTTCTTAAGGAAATACGCCACACAGTGAAACCAATAACTATCCATTTTTAGGGAGTTTTGTTTATATATAGTTTTCATTTGATGAATCATAAAAATCACTCATAAATATATTTAATTCCTATTATTTCTTTTCAACCAATATCACCAAATAATATAATGCATCAGTAAGACTTTATAACTGATTTAAATTGTGCTCAGTGATTTGTGCCTTTGAAAATACCTAGCTTTTCTTCTTTTTCTTTTCTTTTTTTTTAATCTTTTATCTTTTTTTTTTTTTTTTTGTAGTTTTAGAGTCAATAGGAAGCAGAAGCAGAGAAAGTTGAGAAGAAAAATGCTTAAGTAAAAAGCCTGGAGCTGGGTGGGCAGAAGTAAAATAGCTCCAGGCGATTGCTTAGTGCTCCTAGCAGCTCCACTTAATCCTAGGGAGTCCAAGGACACAGCATTTCTCCTATACCCAACATTTACCACTCAGCAGTCTTCCGAATAATCACAAAAGTCAGGGGGCAGAGGCAGGGTGGTTAGTTAAAAACCAAAGTTCTACAATTCCTTTGTTAACGTTTGAGTAGGGAAAAAAAAATCTACAATAGCCATAATGCTATAAGCAGGAATTCCAAGTTCCTGTTCAATTGCACATCAAGGAAGCTATCACTCAATAAAAAGCATGCCATCTATATATTAGGTGCTATTCTACAGCCATTTCAAAGTCTCACTAAAATATTTCCTTTGTAATGAATAGTTCATAATTAAAAATTCAAAATTTTGAATGGATAACTCAGGATTAAAAAATGGAAAGCGTACAAGGAAATAATCTTCTTGACACTCAGTTTCCTGCCCCAGAGGACTCTAGCATTAACAGTATCTTTTGTATAGCATGGCAGAATGGAAGCAAATCTGTAACATATTCTTAACTTTTTAATTTCTTTTTTTTTTTTTTTACTAAATGAACATCATTTTACAAATGGCAGGTTCACCACCACTTTTACCTTTTAACCCTTTACTTAATGTAGCTTCAAGATTTCAAAGGACCTGAAGGAATTCCTCTTTCTCTCATGACTGTATAGTATTTCGTTATATGGATGTACCATATTTAACCAGTACCCTACACATGGCATTGTTTTGAAATTTTTGCTATTATAAACAATACTGTAATTAGTTGTCTCTTACATGCATCATTTTGGAACATATATATCTTAAAGGTAAATTCTCAGAAGGGGAACTGCATTTGTGCGTTTGTAATTGTGATCAACATTGCCAATCTTTTTTCCTTGCCAAGTATGTGTTGATAATCCAGCTTTCAATCTTTGCTGATTCTTAGAATCCCAGAATGCTTTGGTTTGGAGTTAGTCCATGACAAACTTTATCATGCAATGCAATGCGTCGTGGCACAATTCGTCACACATCTAAGAACCCTCATGTCCCTAGGAAACTGAGCAGAATGGCCAAATCGGAAGAATAAATATGGAAAGTAGCTCCAGTCTTTAGACGAGACTGGAAGCACTGCAGGTGATATTCTAACTAGAGCTTACTATACATCTCTGATTCGATCTGACAGCCTAAATACTTCCAGTAATGCTTCAGTAGAGACATAAGCATGAGTCTTAAAACATGTCTCGAAATTTGCATTACATTTGCTTCAATTCTGGCTGCTTTCAAAGTTCATTCACAAAAGGCAGTGGATTCCAGCTCCCTCCTCTCAAAAGGTAAATGTGCCTCACTGTTATTTTGTTTGCAAAAGATAATGGATTTGTTTAACTGTAACAATCGGTATACAGCTGCTCCAATATCAGGCAGAGTCCTAAATGTTCCATGCACATGTCAGTATTTAAAATGTTCTCAAATTTGGGATGATGAACTTCAACATACATGCCTTAAGGCCCCAAATCTTAAGCAGACATTCCTGCCTTTCAGTTCATCTGTTTTCATCTGAAACAAGGATACTGTGGCAACAGCTAGCAATAACAATGTCAGCTTGTCCTTTCAGAGAAACATTGTTCTTTTTATATTGAAAGGATCAGGAGCTCTATAACAGATGCCAGATTGTGTCCAGAAGAATTCACATTTCTGGGTGTAACAATAACTTACTCGTGAATCCACAAACGAGTGCCGTAACATTTTCATTTCAAGAGTGACATCATCTAAGTCGTCTGCTTATATCTGCCTTTCCTACACAGATATCTTTGTTATGAGCTCAATTGGTTTAGCTTGCATATCTTCTACATCATTAATAAGTCATTTTTCTAAGAGGCCTGATTGTGGGTTATCAACTTTGATAAGCTTGTACTTTCTCATGTGCTCTGGACATATTCCTGCTGCATTTTAAAGATGTGAGCAAAGCTATTGTCTCTTCAGTGCTCACAAGGCTGGGGACAAAGCAGTTTAGATGGTGTTGCCTTAGCTCTGACCCCATGTACTGATTCATCTAGTGGAGTCTGTCATGGTCTGTCACTCAACTGCTAAACAATGGGGCTGGGCATACAATCTTGAAATAATCTTTTAAGCTGACTGGCCAGGTCCCTTTCATGTGGGACAGTATCAGAGGTAGTAATAAATCCAAATCATTGGTGACAATATAGTTTTCTTTATTTGTTTGGTCACTTAAGTTTTATTTTGTTTTTGATGTAGCCTCTCCATCCCTTCCCCCAAGATGCCTGGCTCCCCTGTCTGGAAGCAAATATCACCAATTTCTTAGTGAATCCTTCCAGAAACATCCTGTGCATACACAAGCAAGTGCATCTTTAACTCAAAGCATATGCAATGGTATTATAGTATTCTTTTATTATTTCCCCAGTGTCTGCCATTAGACACTCCTTTAGAGCAGGCAGGGGGTAGCCAACAAGATTATAACATATCTTTCAAAAGCTACATGTTAAATCAATACTTTTTCTCTGAGAAAGAGTCCTTTGCTCCTTCCTAGGATTTTGTCAGTTTCTTGTATTATCAGGAACCCACTTACAAAACTTCTCCTAGCTGATATCTCCTGGGGAGTTTTGAAACATTTTTATTATGAAACTCTTAGTCATATACAAAAGCAGAAAGTTTCAGTCACTACCAGCCTGTATTCTGTCTTATTTCTGTTATCTCTTACTGTATTATTTTAAAGTAAATCACAGGTCATAATTTATCCTGGGAAGACTTTTTCAAAATTGAATAAGAATACCCATTTCTGAGCATATAATTTACTAGTATCTTCCTCAAGCCTAGATAGAACCTTACTTGTGGTCAATCCCACAATCACTATCTTCCCTTCTCGGTGTGGTCACTATCATAAAATTGTGCTTTTCAGCAGCTCTGTGGAGAACTTTTTATAGATAGAAAACCAAAAGGTGGGATGCCTGAGTGGCTCAATCGGTTAGACATCCTACTCTTGATTTCAGCTCAGGTGATGATCTCAGGGTTGTGAGATCAAGCTCCATGTTGGGCTCCATGCTGGACATGGAGCCTGCTCAAGATTCTCTCTCTTCCTCCCCTCTGCCTCTCCCCCACTATCTCTCTCTCTCTAAAAAAGGAAGGAAGAAAGGAAGAAAGAAAAAAGAAAGAAAGGAAGAAAGAAAGAAGAAAGAAAGAAGGAAAGAAGAAAACCAGAAAGAAACCCCAAAAAGGATTAGAAATGAATATGGCACAGAGGACCAAGAACCAGCCCACAAAAAGGTACTCTTTCTATGGAGATACTGGGAATAGAAGAGGTAGGGAATAATAAACAGAATCAGAAGAGAGGTTAGATATTTACACACACATACACACACACACACAATTGAACTATGTGGACTTTATTAGGCAGGCTAGAGATGGGGTAAGAAATGATGCTTAAAGCTCTGGCTGGAATAAAGAAATAACATGTTTGGCTAAATGCCAACATGGGCAGGATGGGTCAGGGCCAACCTTCCAGCCTGAACTAAAGTGCCAACAACAATAGCACTAGAAACCAGCATACACATACAGTGCTTAAGCACTCACATGGATATTTAACAGAAGAGGTTTGTGCTGGCTTGTGAGATTTTACAAATAAGACACTTGTGCAGCAGAGTTTCTCCCTTTTATGACTCCTGGGAAGGTATGCACCAGAATGGAAATTGGTTCTATCAAAATTTTCAAGAAATGTATTAGGGTAGGGTAACTCCTAGCCACACAAAGTATAAGAAATCACCTTAGGGGAAAGAAGAGTTCCTAGACTCTAGATCATAGCTAAAAGAAAGGAAATAAAGGTCTACTCACCAGAAAGAAAAATCATTGATGTTGGCTGTCACTGAAGAAATCATTTATGAAAGGAAATCTTGACTCCAGAAATGGTCTGCGTCTGGGAACAGGAATCCAGCCAAGGGATCCAGGCCCAGCAAGATAAATGTCCAGGTGGAGGGAAGTGAGAGGACCTGACTCACAGAAGGTCAAAGAAAGTAGTCTGAGGAAACATGCTCTTTTTCCTCTTAAAATGGAGCATTTTCACTAATTATTCTACATCGAACTTTGTAGATCTTAGATCAAAGGAGATTTCTTCCAGGTATGGAAAAGGTACAGTTGAATCAAGCCCTTGTTACTCTGGCATGTCTTAGACTATGTCAGATTCTGCCATAGAGCTCACTGGAGTCTCACTAAACCAATCTCTAAGGGTGGGGAGTGGCTCAAGGGTAGGCTTAAAAGAGAAATTATAGAGCTTGTTGCTGATTCAGAGAGCAGTGGTGTGTCTCCAACCGGACTATTTACTGGTGGTACCAAGCACTGCCTAACTCTGGACTAAAGTGAAAAGGGCAGACAAATATTTATTCATGGAAGAGACACTAATTATAAAACAGCATTATGATCTTGTTAGCACAGCACAAACTATTCTAGCCAAAGGTATTCCATGACCTTGGCTTCAATATTGCATGAGGTAATTCTTCATCCTTGAAGTGTTTGGGAATGAAGTGAGGAAATTTGTATAATTTACCCATTCTTCTTTGCATCTATTTAAATGCCTTGCTCTTTTTCAGTTGTGGATTTTGATAGCAGGCTTCCCCAGCATCATAGCTGAATCAACCTGGAGTTTTCACCTGCTTTTTTTCTATAGGAAAATCATCTTCCAACAGTCCCACATACTGTTCCATTCTCACGTGGTTTGGTGATTTTATGTGAGGTTCCACAACTACTAGTTGATGCTTATCGTCTTCAAAATGATAAGCATGGTTCTTCCACCTCCATCTTACTAGTATTAAGATTAGTACAGATCAACTGTGTCAAACTGTTCTCCATGGTAGACACCTTGAAGTTCCTCCAGTTCCTTCCCAGAACAGTCCTTAACTTCTTCACAGTGGAGGCTAAGGGCATGAAATATTGAATCTGTTAGGTTCCAGGGCTGGAGGAAGGATAAGAAGTTCTTTTACTTACATTTTGCTTCCTGAGCTGGGGCAGTTTATGTGGCAAATTTAGCCTTCCTAGTTGGACAGATGCACATCTGTCATGAATACCTCATGTTCCCTCATCAACCTCACTAATGAGATTGGGGGGACGTGACCATGGCTGCCATGTTCAGTTAACTAGGCAGGCAATGTTCCAAATTTTCAAATGCTCCAATTTTATCAACAGTATATAGAGATGACGACAGACACTAGGTCATTTCACTTCTCTTTAATCATTGCAGGCAGACCCCATTTATATTGAAAACATACAAAAATGCAGGATTTTTCACCAGCCAACACAGTTCTTCAGTTGCATGCACTGACATTTTCTGAAAGCTGGTCTCTTGGGAAAGTTTTATCTGATAAATCTCTGTTACTTTAATGACAAATTCTGAGGTCATCCCAGTGGACTTTAGTATCTGATGTGTCTTTAGAAACAACTATTGATTTGTGAGATCCAGAAGTAAAACCTGACCTTCCTCCAGCAGGCCTCAAGATTTGGGTATACCAGGGGTCCAAAGAAGATGTAACATCCTACCAATGGACACAGACATTGTGATTTTCAGAATTTTCAATTTGTAATCATTCAGTCAGACTTAATTGGATTAAAATGTGTAGTGAAACTTTTGTTGCCTACAATAAAATATTTCAGCATGACAGTATATACTGTTCCCTTTGCTACCTTGTCAACTGGCTTTTAAAAATGTTTGAATCTTTGAACAAATACTTTGTAGATCAACCTATGGGTCCTACACTGGTACTGAATATTTGCAATCGAGCTTTCTACATTTTGGTTGTTTTAAAAACCAGTTGGGAAACTTTAATCAATGTATTCAATAAAGTGCCAAAATACTTCAACTTCTGACAAAAAATGCAATGATTGAAAATAAAGCTTGTAAATAGGTTGAAATAGAAATTTAACCCCACAAAAGCAAGAGAATAAGTCAACCTATCAGAATGCTTACAATAGAAAAGAGTTGACAACACCCAATATTGACAAAGATGTGGAGAAACTGAATCACTCCTATAACTGCTGGAGGGAATGAGAGCTCAGCCAGTGCAGAAGATTTATTTTCCTTAACCCTTCTATTGTAAAATAATTCTAGGTTCATGGGAAATTGCAAAAAACATGTGCCAGGATGTTCTGTGCCCCCTTCTGTCATCATCCCTCAGTGGTAACATGGTAAATACCTATGGTACAATATCAAAGCCCAGAAATCATCATTGGTACAAAAGCACTTACTCAGATTTCTTCAGTTTCACATCTGTTTATTTACGTGTCTGTATGGTTTTATGCAACTTTATTACATGCAGCTCCGTGGAATCACCACCATAATCATGATACAGAATTATTTCTTCACTGAAAGTCTGCCCTGTGCCACTTCTTTTGTAGTTACACCTGCTCTGCCTTTCTTAATCCCTGGAAAGCATTAAGTTTTGTAATTTCAAGAATATTCTAGAATATAGGGGTGCCTGGGTGGCTTAGTTAGGTAAGCATCTACCATAGGGTAGACCCATATGGTTGACCCATAGGTTGGCTCAGGTCATGATCTCGTGGTGGAATGGAACCTCGAGTCTGGCTCTGCACTCAGCAGGGAGTTTGCTTCAGATTCTCTCTCTCCCTCTGCCCTTCCTCGCCGCCCCCCTCATGCTCGCTCACTCTCGCTCTCTCAAATAAATAAATAAAACCTTTAAAAAAAGAATATTCTAGAATGTTATGTCACCATTTTACAGTGTGTAGTCTTTCAAAATTGTTTTTTTTCACTCAGTGTCATCCCCCTCTTGTGTTATCAATAGTTAGCTCCTTTTCATTACTGACTACTAGTCCTGAATGTACTGAAGTTTGTTTAGCTTTTATCCATTGAAAGACATCTGGGTTGTTCCCATGTTTGGTGAATTTGAAAAAAAAAACGCTATTAACATTTGTGAACACGCTTTTGTGTGAACATAATTTTTATTTTCCTAAAAGATAAATTCCCTGGAGTACAATGACTGGGTCATACAGTAACTGCATGTTTCATTTTAACAGAAATAGCCAGACTAATTTCCAGAGTGGATGTGCTGTTTTACATTCACACCAGCAATGTATGAAAATCTATTTTCTCTTCATCCTGACCAGCAGGTGGTGTGATCACTATTTTTAATTTTCATAATTCTGACAGGTGTGTAGTAATAACCCATTGTGGTTTTAATTTTCATGCATCTAATGGCTAATGAGTTGCATATCTTTTCATGTGTTTATTTACCATCTATGTATCTTCCTCAGTGAAATATCTGTTCATGCATTTTTGCCCATTTTCTTTTTTTAAAGGATTTATTTATTTTAGAGAGACAGAGCAGAGGTGGGAAAAGGCAGAGGGAGAGAAAGCCTTAAGTAGACTCTGTGCTGAGTATAGAGCCTGATGGGGGAGCTCAATCTCATGACCCTGAGATCACGACCTCAGAGAAACCAAGAGTCAGAGGCTTAACTGACTGAGTCTCCCAGGAACCCTTATTTTGTCCAATTTCTAACTGGGTTGATTTTTTTTTCTACTGTAGTGTACTGAGAGTTACTTATATATTCTTCCTACAGAAACTTTGTGGAATATGTGGTTTGCAAATATTTTCCCTCCACCCTGTAGCTTATCTTTTCATTTTCTAAAGAGGGTCTTTGGCCCAGAAAAAGTTTTTAATATTGTCAACATCCATTTAATCAAATTCCCCCTTTATAGATTATACTTTTGGTGTCAAGTCTAAGAACTTTTTGCCTCCTTCAGGTCTAAAAACCATTCTGTTTTTTTTTCTTTTCTAGAAGTTTTATGATTTTATGTTGTACATTTAAAGCCTTGATACATTTTGAGTTAATTTTTGTATAAGGAGTGAAGTTTAGGACAAAGTTCATTTTATTTTTGCCTCTGTATGTCACTTGCTCCAACATAATTTGTTGATAGGCTGTTTTTTCTCTTCTGTGCCTTCATCAAAAATCAATCAGGCACATCTGTGTGGATCCATGTCTGGGTTCTTTATTCTGTGTCACTGGTTTGTGTCTCACTGTCCACTAATATGACACCACCTTAATTATTGTTCACATCAGATAAAGGGATTCCTCTCACTTCATTTTGCTTTTTCAAAATTGTTTTAGCTATTCTTGGTCGTTTCCTTTAAATATACATTTCAGAATGAGCTTGTGCATATCTACAAAACACCTTGCTGGGAATTTGATAGGAACCACATTAAACCTATAAGATCAATTTGGAGATAACTGACATCTTTACTATGTCGGGCCTTCCAGTCCACGAGTATGTCATCTCTCTCCATTTACTTAGGTCTTCTGTGGTTTCTATCATCAGCATTTTGTAATTTTCAGCATGCAGATCCTTTACCTGTTGGATTTATACCGAAGTATTCCATTTTCTTTGTAGCGATTAGAAATGGTATTGTGCTCTTAATTTTGGTTCTCACATGCTTGTTGTGTATACATAGAAATGCTATCGATTTTTGTGTGTTCTCCTTTTAATCTGCAACATGGCAAAACGCACCTATTCTAGGAATTAAAAAAAAATTCCTTTGGATTACCTATGTAGACACTTACATCACCTGAAAATAGGGATAGTTTTATCATTTCCACTCCAATGTACATGTCTTTTATTTTATTTTTTTGTTAAGATTCAATTTGTAAGTTCTATAATTGTGTTTGGGAATGTGTTGACTTGTTTGAAGAATCACTGGCTGCAACTCTTGTTTTTAAACGGATGCAGTTACAGCCTATATTAGAAAGTATTGAAATTGTGAAGCCTACAGTTCTGAAGCATTTAAATTTAGTGAAATATTCAAAAACATCAGAGACAATTTATTTAATCAATTTCATCTTGGAAAAATATTTGTTGAAGAAAGGTAAGCACTAAAGATAAAATAAAACATATTGAAAATATCTGGGGGGTGACATTTGTTCATTTTTATTTCAAAAAATAAAATTTAGAGTATCCTACATTTAGCAGATGTGCTCTGTTCTTACCCAATATTTCAGCACCTCTAGAGAGTTTATTTTCACAATTAAAACTATGACGACCAACAGAGGAGTCAATTGAGCTACCCATTCCGAGTTCATTATCATAATATACAACTTTGATTGCAGGCTGAATATTGGAAATAATATCATATTGAAATAAATAAATTTTTCAGAAAAATACAGTGACAGATAATGGTTAAAAAACTTGTTAACAGCTCTGAATGTATACCAGACAATAGTTCTCTATGTTATTTTTAAATGTTTAACTGTCAGTATAAAGTTTTCATTCTTCTTTCATGTAAATGGGTTTTATTTTCTAGAAAATATGTCATTTTAAAAAGTTTAAGTAGAACAATTTTAGGTCCAACGATTTAATAAAAATCAACATTGTTTCACAAAGTTATAGAATTTTAACTATTTTTTTAAAGATTTTATATTTGTCAGAGAGATAGAGAGAGCACAGGCAGACAGAGTGGCAGGCAGAGGCAGAGGGAGAAGCAGGCTCCCTGCGGAGCAAGGAGCCCGATGCCGGACTCGATCCCAGGATGCTGGGATCATGACCCGAGCTGAAGGCAGCCGCTTAACCAACTGAGCCACCCAGGCATCCCTAGAATTGTAATCATTTTTAACATCTCCTTTTACCCTAAAAAAGGGTGCTGGTTTGGACATTACACTACAATGACTAGTTTGGTATAACCTAACTTTGAAATCATAGATACATTCAGCATCTTGACATTCTCAGGTAGAACTGATGATATAGGCACACGATTAAGGAATTATCTGGTGGAAAAGTGGGATGGATGGCCAGAGTAGTCTCAATTAGGTGAAATTAAGGGGCTCACACATCAGAAGGAGCAGGCCTGGGGGTTGTGCTCTGAAGGCTTAAACCCTCTGCATTTGCAGGAGAGAGAGGTGTGCTATGGCAAGAAGGCCATGGTGCTTATTATGGAGTAGCAGAAAGGGGATGGGAATCAAGTTCATTGGATGGGGTGAAGATGCTGGGGTTCCCAGAATCTGTTTCCGGGCTTTCCTTTTTAGTAATAGTGGTGACTAACTAAGTGGATATGCGCTGTCCCCAGTGCATCTCCAGTGAAGTTGAGTCTGATGCTGCACCAGCTGCCAGGATGCCCCATGATTATTAGCCAGTGTATGCAAAGAGGGGGCCACCAGCCATCAACCTGGAGTGTTCTTTGAGGAGTTTATCTAAGAATCCTCTGTCCTTGTGTCCAAATGAAGCAAAGACAGGGAAGATCCCACTAGCACTGAAGACAATAACAGAGGAAAATAGAGACAGGGATATTGAAACAAAGACAAAGAACCCCACTACTCTAGAATTTTATTTAGAAGACTGGGGAGGTGCATCAGTTTCCCGGTGTTTCTGGAACAAAGGACCACAAATTGGGTGGCTTCAAGCAACAGAAGTGTACTCTCTCACAGTTCTGGAGGTCAAAAGTCCAAAGTCAAAGCCTCAACAGGGCTATGTTTTCTGCAAAGCCTCTAGAGTTGGAGTGTCCTTCCTTGACTCTTATAGCTCCAGGAAGCCCCTAATATTCCTTAACTTATGGCTAATCACTGCCTCTGATTTCCCCATGGCCTTCTCTCTGTGTCTCTTTTCCTTTTCTTCTAGGAACACCAGTCCTATTGTATTAAGAGCCCACCTTACTCTGGTATGACCTCGTCGTAACATCCATTTTAAGACCATTTATCCAAATGAGGTCACATTCACAGGTACCAGGGGCTAGAATCCCAGCATACCTCTTTGGGGGACAAAATTCAACCCACAGCAGGGGGATTGACCATTCCAGTCAAGATACTTGAAGAGACCCAGTCAGTGCAGCGAAACATGTGTTACACTCAGATTCTGAAAACCTTTAGCAATCTCAGGGAAATGGGCATGTAAACTAAATACAAAGGGAAATTTGAAATATCAGAAAAAGTTTATTGAATTTGTGTTAGCCAGAAACATTTCAACAAATCCTCTCTTCAGATCTCTTAGAGGAACCTACCATGAAACAAAGTTTCTCATTTCCAGAAGAGATTTTGAATATGTATATTCTACTGTTTGGGATGGATGTGACCAAAGCCCAGTTAAGATAAAATGACACTATGTACTCACATATGCCATTTGAAATACTTAATACTATTACCGACCTGAAAGAAAATTAAATGCAAGTCCAGTCATATCTCCATAGAATCAGGAACTTACTGGTCTTTGCTTCAGGAAATTTCCCTAGGAGCCATGAAGTAGTTCATATAAATATGCTGACATCTTTCAACAGCTGGAAGTGCTCATTCTGGGTGTTAACACAGCAGGGAACAATCAGAACTGGAAGAAGAATAAGTGATTGGCATGCTGACACACTGCTCTAAGAATTGCAGTGGGGAACAATTACATTGCTCAAAGAACACTTCACAATTGGATAGGAAGGGAATTATGTCAGTGCTGAAAGATTTCACAGCTGTACTCCAAAACAAACCTGGAAATGCACATTATAGGTACTGGAAACAAAAGAACCTATTATTTTGCCTTCTTTTAGGTAAGTGGTAAAGTACTGGGAGGTGGCAGAAAAGATAATTCTAAAGGACAATTTAGCCTCCTGTCAGCACCTGGGTCTTGCTAGTTGTCATTTCCAAATGTATAACTACCAATCCATAAAAGCAGGACTAGGCTTTGTGCAGAAGGTTAGAATGAACTCAGTCTAATTCTCTCTCTTTGCCCAGAATGGTTATTTTACTTTATTGATCTGGGGCTCAGAAAAATTTCTGGCATCAGTTTGTAGTAAGACTTTTGGTATATGGTTGAAGGAAAGGAAAAGTGAATTGGAGAAAATCGGAGGGGAAGACGAACCGTGAGAGACTGTGGACTCTCTGTGGAAACAAACAGAAGGTTTTGGAAGGGAGGGGGGTGAGGGGTCGGGTGAGCCTGGTGGTGGGTATTAAGGAGGGTACGTACTGCATGGAGCACTGGATGTGGTGCATAAACAATGAGTCTTGGAACAATGAAAAAATTAAATTAAATTTAAAAAAATCTGACTTTGGAACACTAGGTGAGCAGAACAAACTCAATTCATTGATTTAAGAAAGCCCCTAGGATTGTTGTGAATTAAGTAATGGTAATAAGCAGAACACAGTAACCTAATTTACCGCTTCACTGCCCTCCCCTGCATCTTGTTTGGGTTGCTAAACTCTTGTCTCTCACCTCTTGACCAACCTTCTCATTCGGCTGTGTGGTATCCGGCTGGCACCTGTGAATCACCTTTCTCTTTGCTAGCTGGCTCCTGTCTAGGTTCTTCCACTAGGGGGCACTAGAGGGAGACTGGAAAGCTACTGCTGTGTTGAAGCTTGTTTCATAATTTGAGTCTGTTTCTTATGACTGTCATCCCAGCAACTGTTTGTTCACCCCAGCCGGTGGCAGTTGGTTACTCCTCTATCCAGACTCCCAGAACCAACCTCCCCATGCTCTCTCAGAGTCACTAGCCATGACAGCTGGTGCGCTTTCTTCAGATGTCTGAGTCCTCCCTGTGCTACCCTCACTTGAGTGGCCCAGTACCACAGCAGCTGGGCAGCAGTTCCTGCTCAGAGCTGCAGAGGCACCAGCACCCTGCTTCTAGGATCTGTCAGCCAATTCCTTACACTCAATTCTTTCTGTTAACAAACTGGTGCTGAGTCTCTTTTCCTGACCAGACCTTGACTAAAAGGCATCTATATATTAATGCAGTTTCTCTATATAATGTTTACTGACCTATTATTATATCTGATGTGTCTGTAGGTCATTTACGGTGTGTTTAGCTGTAAGAAATAGATGCATGCATATGTATTTTCTTGGAGCGTAAATGCATCATCACCCAAGCTGCTTGGCCTGTGTCTAAGGTCTCTCACCTGAGATAATGCTCTAGAGTGTTCAGATACTGCCTGACCTGAAAAATCCTCATAGTAGGTATTCAGTCATTAGCTCGATCATTACATGATTACATTGCCTGCATCGATGGCACAGCAACTTTTTAGATCATGGCTTTGAAGAATGCTTAGACCATCTTTTTTAAAATTTTTTTTTAGTTTTATTTACTTGTTTTAGAGGGGGAGGGGCAGAGGGAGAGGAAGAAAGAAACTCTCAAGCAGACTCCCCACTGAGCACAAAGCCCAACATGGGGCTTGATCTCACAACCCTGAGATCACGACCTGAGCCAAAACCAGGAATCAGATGTTTAATTGACAGTGCCACCCAGGTGCCCTGACTATCTTTGATTCCTTGGGTATCTGTTCCAAAAGTCAATGAACTATTATCTTGACATGGCTGAAGTTAAATATTTGAGACACTAAGGAAGCAGACATATTAATCTATATTGGAGAAAAACTACCATGATAAAAGAAAAGGCACTTTATTAACCAATAACCAGGGTGGATCACCCTTGAATAAACATGATGTTGTGGGAGATTTACTTCTCATTTAGTTATAGCCAGACTACTCTGTGATTTAACCCAGGAAGGAAAGCCAGATAGAATAGAGGATGCTTTGAACCAAGAACATCTTCGGAGCCTCTTCTAGTGGCTGTTAAGATCCAGATTGAGCAGCGGCTCTTCTTGACACACAGGCACATGAGATAGCCTGTAAACTACTTGAGTAGGACATTTTTACTTACAGAAAGAACTCGTGCCATCTCTAGGAGCTTTAATAAAAAGCAAACATTATAAACTTGAACAATAAATCATGAATAAACTTGGATCAATCATATATGACAACCATAAACAGATTCTTAGAGATTGTAAGTCTTCTGCATTGAAGAGTGAACAAGCCAGACAAAAGCACTGGGAACCCAGATGTTAAATAGGTTTTATACGGAAAGCAAATATTGCACTCAAAAAATGTCATGGTTAAAAAAAAAAAAAGGTACACGTGGTCACCAGATGGGAGAATTTCATGGTTGTTTGAAGCTTTAGGTTTGATGCCTCTTGGTTCCAAAAGAGCTCAAGTGCACAGAGATGTATCTTCAGCCACCTGAAACACAGGACATTTTACTTGTGGACGGACCAGATTTGTAGTAATTATAAAGAATTATATCTATATAGTGTAATTAATTCCTCCTCTTTGACTTCTGGCTCAGTCATTTTTACAAGTAGCAATAGATACATCCATAACTTTCTGCTCTCTTTCCCACCCTGGGAACCAGAGCTTCTCTCTGATCAAGATCAAAGGTAAGAGAGTGAATTTGAATAGCGAGCACTAAGCAAAAGGCCTCCTGTACTCCCATAAACTCTTAAGTTTGGAATGAAGAACTCTTCTGCTCAGCCAAGGCTTTTCTGGATCTCACCCTTCACCATCTCACATGATTGAAACTTCCCTGGTCTTTCCATCCCCATCTCTGCCTTCATCACAGTGAGAACAGAAAATTGCTCCACCCAATCCTATGAGTCCAAATCCTACTTCACAGCTCTTGTTGCCAGTCTTGTCATGTACAATATGTTACCCACCACCTGTACTCCTTGAAAGATGCTCTCACTTTGCAAAAAAGCATCTCCATCCTGCTGGGGGCCATCCATAGCCACTTCGATATCCTATTGATGACTCAGCCAGCATCCTGGCTTCCTGGAGCCATGCCTCTGCTGCTATCCTTCCTGGTGCCACAGGCCAAGCCATAACTCAGACCATAACCCGGCCCATGACAAATGTCTTCCACACCTCCGTGATGCAAACCCTAAGCTCCTCCTCTGACCCACCTCCCTCTTCTTCCATGCAATCTCAGCTCCAAACTGAGCCACTCCTGAGCTCTGAGCTATCCTCACTGCAACTTGGCCCTTCCCAGAGTCTTCTTCCAGCCTTAGGAAGCCCTTATTCCTCTTGCGCCCAGGATCCACCTCCACTGGCCATTTCACTTTTGATAGCCTAGTAATTTTTCTTTCCCCCTTTTAGGGGTTTGGCCCCGAATTTGCTAAACCTGACTCCTGGTGGAGGAGAGCCATCAACCTCTAGATACCTTCTGAGCTGGAAATTCTAACACCCAACATTTTCTGAGCATTCCTCATACATCTTCTTTCAGCCTGAGGACCCCCATCTCACTGCTAGTGTCTGATTTCTTGAAGCCCTCGGCATGAGGCTGCAGACATATATTGAGCTACACATTTGCTTTAGATACTTAAAGCTGGTCTACTAGTGTATTCCTCACCTTTCTTTCTCCACATCTGTTCCAACTGTCCTTAAGCCCAGAGTATCCCCACCATACCCTGCCTTCCATTCCCAAGCCAACTCTGCAAACAGAGCTAATATCCAACCACCTCAGACCTCTCCAAGGTAATGACTTTTAAGTTTCCCCGTTAATAACCTGATTTCCCAGCTCTCCAACTCAAAGAACACTGTACTCTCCTCCACCCACCCAAGAAAAGGAGCCCCTCGTTGCAGCCAATTTGGGTTCAAAACACATATTTAGGGGCACCTGGGTGGCTCATTGGTTTGGGCCCCTGCCTTAGGCTTGGGTCATGATCCCGGGGTCCTGGGATCGAGTCCCGCATCAGGCTCCTTGTCCAGCGGGGAGCCCGCTTTTCTCTCTGCCTCTGCCTGCCACTCCGCCTGCTTGTGCTCACTCGCTCTCTCTCTGACAAGTAAATAAATAAAAACAAAACAAAACAAAACAAAACAAAACCACACACACATTTACAGCTTCCTTCCATCTTGGAACTACGTCCAAAAAGTAGGAACCATTTTGCCATCCTCCAATCACTGACCTTGCAGACGAACACAGTGCGTATCAAAATACAATCCCACACCTACGTGGTTACTGTTGGCATACACCTGTTATAGATCCCTATTTTATAAGTGGCCTTTGACTTACAGACCCCCTGACTAGGGGATGAAATATTCTGCCGGCTCTGGTCTACTCAACATTCTGTCAACAAACAGGAGAGGGAGGCTGTCTCGTGAAAAGTTATTACTCGCCCTTCACTGGCAGTTTCTCAGGACCTACACCGTCGTCTGCAGCTGAGGCCATGCCCCATCCCTGACTTCCTGTGCTTCAAACCTTGGCAGGAAATGTAGCTTCCAGGACCAGTCCCAGAAAACATTAGAGGGGAGGGGCATACTGCCTTGGCTCTTCTTATCAGGTTGGCTGCCTAGTCTCTTTCCTCCTTATTACAGGAGCCACTCTGGGGCCTCGGATCCCTGGCAGGGGCCTTGACCTTTGGACAACCCCTGAAAGTCATTAGATAGACCAGGGCATGGCAAATGTTATAGGCTTCTAGGGCCAGAAGCAAAACTGAGGAAATTATGTAGGAACTTATATAACAGGGGAAAATTGCTACCCTACCCTGCCTTATCTGTCTGGAGTAGGCCACCTGGGAGTGGACACTCTTTGTGCCTATTTGCCATCAACTGGAGTCAGCTGAAGACATTCTTGGGGAAAGGAGCACAGGCCCAAATAGGAGGGGCTGGTGATTCTGGTGGGCAGAGTTCTGGGTATCCCTGGGCAGAGAGTGAAGGGGAGACCAGCCAGCTCACATCACCTTGGATTTACTTACTAGAGGGGATTGACTGTCACCTGCTCCCTTTGTTCATATCCTAGGGGCAAAATCAGTGCATGAGACCCTTGGCAGGGGGCCTGGACACCTGGTTCCAACTCTAGAACTCACCATGTTGCCTGGGTCCTTCCCAGGCTGCTTGGCTGGCTACTGCCCCCTGCATCACCGTGACCTAGCAGGGCCTCAGCTCATGGCCCTGGGACCAGCCACTGAAGGCATTATAGAAAGGTTATCGAATTACCTGGCTTTTGTCACAGGGACTTACTTGGTTGCTCAGCCCCCATTCCCCAATTCCTCTAGTTGAGAACCTTGGTAGGGGGCCTGGGCCTGTCATGCCAATCCCTAAACCACTAAGAGGGGAATCATCGTCTTGCTTTGGCTCTTTTCAGAGGGGAATGGCTATTGAGTACTCTATATCCCCAGGGTTACCCCAAAACCTCAACACTTGGCAGTGGGCTGGAACACTGGTGAAAGCCCCAGTAATCATAAGAAGGTGGTTTTCATATTATCTTGGCTCTTCTTAGAGGTGGTCGGTTGCCTGGCCCCCCATTCACCCACCTCCCTAGCACCACTGGAACCACGCCAGTGCCTAAGACTCTTGGCAAGGGGCCCCGGATGGCTGCTGCCAGCCCCTGAAGCCATTAGAGACTCACTACAGGATGGAGGCTATTGAACATCCTTGAAGGGTTCAAATTGAAAAGGGCTGTTAATTTACACACCAAGTTTCAAAGCCAGAGCCCTAAAAAAAAAGATGTAAAATATCTCATTGATACTGTTATCTTGATTACATGTCGAAAGGATGATATTCTGGATATACTGGGGTAAGTAAAATATATTAAAATTAATTCCACCCGATTCTTTTTCCCTTTTCAAGATGCAGCTATTAGACAGTGTAAAATTATATATACTTGGTTCAGGCAGGGCTGCAGTAGAGGAGTGACACTGTATTGTTGGGATACTTTTCCCACATCACTGCGGCCACATTAGGGAGTCCACCATGGCCACATGGTCCTTTGGTGCCAGTCCCACAGTGATGAGAAGTCTCTGCATTGCTCTGGTTCTGAGAGTACGTTGGCTGCTAGACCTCAGGTTGTCAGATTTAGCAAATAAAAATGCAGGATATCCACTTACTTTTGAATTCCAAATATGCAACCAATAGTATTTTATTGTAAGCATGTTCCATGTCATTATTGGTTGTTTCTCTGGAATTCGAATTCCGCATCCTGTGTTTTATCTGCCAACCCCACGTTTTCTCTGGGTCCTCCCATCTCCAGGGCCACACCAGTGACTCAGCCATCAGTAGGGGGCTTGGACCACTGGTGCCAACCACAAGAGACCTTACAAGTACTCACTACATTGCCTTGGAAAATCTCAGAGATTCCTGGATGCCCAGTCCTGTCCCTTGGGCCACACCAGCACCAGTCGATGCTTCACAGAGGGCCCAAGACTCTGGAGGCTACCCCAGAAGCTATTAGAGTTTGTTTGTACACTTCCTTTGTGTATATTGGCTGGTCTGATGGACCCCACTTCACTGGGCCAACACTAAAACCTTTATGTTGACTAGATTCTTCTTAGTGTATGTGACCTCCATTTTGCCCATGTGCCACCCATCACCAGATCACATGAATGCTCAACCCTTTGATGAAGAGCTTGGACCACTGGTATCAGCTACAGAAATCACTGGCCTAGTCTTGGCATTGCCTTTGCAGCTTTCTGTGTGTATTGTAGGCTGGCCTTCACAGTCCCCACTTCACAGCAGCAGATGCCTCATAAGCCATTAGAAAGTGATCAGCATATTGCCTTGGTTCTCCTTATGGTGAACTGGCTGTAGGGTCCTTCTCTCCCCCCACCCTCACTGGTTCATGGTGCTTTATACCCTTGACAGGTGGCCAAGTCTCCCTGAATCTCCAGGCATGTGGCTCATGCAATATCCTCCTTTTTTATGAATGAGGTATGGGGACAAGGGGTCAGCCTGTGGAAAGTGTTGCACATGGGCCCCAGCCATCCCAGAGGTCTCCTACTTGCTTTTGGCTGAACCCTTCCTTTCTTCAACTCCTCACTTCTCTGTCAGTGGATGGTGGAAACTACTGTGGCCTCTGCAGATAAGTCCCAGCCCAGCTGGCCAAACTGGTCAGTCTCACAAGCCTTTGCATGGGCTGCTTCTTGGTTTTTATGACCCACCCTTGCTCATTGGTCTTGTTGCTTGGGTGTTTTCCAGTCTCACTTCCAGTTTCTCCTTTGGATATGTGATGTCTTGATGATAAATGAGGGAGGGCACTGGGAGGGTGGGCACTGCACTGAGCCTCACACAGGAAGGTAAAGCACCTGCTGGGGTTGTAGCTCAGCCATGAAAGCCTTGTGTGGATCTGGAAAAGCTACTTCAAACTTCAGCCTCAGTTTCCTTCCCTGAAAATGAGAGGCTGTGTCCATTTGTGCTTTTGTGAGGATAAGAATGATGTCTGAGTTCTTGGGAGATATCAGGATGTTATCTTACATATTTATGGTTTGGTATCAACTTTTTGATTTCTGGTTCTGTTGTAGGAACAAGGACAGCCCCCACAGGCATGGTTGTGTGCCAGGAGGGAGAGAAGATCACCCACAAGTTCAAGACATATAGACTCTGTCTATAATTGTTTTTGGAATAGAAGTCAGGGTGATGCCCTTTGCCTGATTTTCTCATGTCTGGCATAGATCCCCACCTAACCCAATGACTTTGCTTCTATCCTACCTACCCAGAGTCTCCTTGTCCCAATTCTCAGCTGTGACCTAAAGATTTTTCCCATTTACCATCAACATTGAAGCAACATTTTAAAACAGTAGGAGTCCCTCAGCCTTGGCTGTAACTGTTAGCAGACCCTGGAAATTTTTTTTTTTTTTTGGCCTGAGGAGTTTGGCCAGTCAACCAGGCTCATTTAAGGCATTTAATCATGGTGTTTTGTGTGTTATTGCAGTGACTTGGTGGTGTGAACTCAAAGAGCAGGTTAAGAGCACCTTTCCTCTGGGAAATTTCAGTGTGCCTACAGTCAGTGGATGGACACAAGATATCAGGGCAGATGTGGAAAGGGGGTGTTGGCCCCTGGACTCCACTCTCTGGAGTTGACAGAAGGCTGCCTTTCTGAGCAGAGACTCGTTTTGTCACTAGTGACTTGGTATCTGGGGTCTAGTGGGAAATCTCCCTATGAGAGACACTAAAAAGTGTTTTTTGTTGGTGGTGTTTGTTTGTTTGTTTGTTTGTTTTATCCTAAGAGGAATGAACCCACGCACTACCACGCCTGGTACTAAGGGAGATCAGGGCCAATTGATGGAGTTGTAGGGCTGTTGTACCAGTCCTAGGAAAGCATAGTTAGACCCATAATGAAAAGGGCCAGGATGATGGTAGGTGCTAGTTGCTGATTTATTATGGCCCACCTGGGCTCTATAGCAGGGAGGTCTGGAACTTTCTAAAACTTCCTGAGATCCTCTGTGTGTAAAAATTAAAACAAAGTATTATCTGGGGCCACAGTGGATGCCAGCTGTTCCTGTCCCTCCTCATTTCCCTTTCTTCTCAGAGCCATGAAGAATAGGAACAGCTTGATAGGAGGATGATGGACACCATGGAAACTTTAGCTGGGGCTCCAGTCCCAGCTATGGAAGCTCTGGTCTGTCCTTGGTCTCTAGAGTTCTGTGTCCTCTAAGAAGGTCAGAGTGATGGACAGTCACTCTCCACTATGGATCCTCCAGGCCTGGGACCTGAGCCAACAAACACCAGGGTGGTTGGTGTACAGGCATGAGAATTCCTTCTTGAGTAGCTCTCTTCACTAGGAGAATTCTGAAATTAAATGTGCTTGTCATTTTTAATGCAATTAATACCACTTGGCAAGGATAGGGACCAGGATGCCAACACCAGATAAGGAAGGCTGTGTGGAAGAACTCTGCTAGCTCTGGGATTCTATGAGCTTAATCCTATTATTATTGTTAATATGTGTAATTTAAAATATCAATGATGCATATCAATAATGAGGATTTAGTTCATCTTTTCTAAATATATGGGTCACACATATATAGCGTTCTGCAGCTTGCAAAGCAGAACTGTTGTAACCCTGGCAGAAACCTACTGAGCCATTTACAGTTGAGAAAACTGGCTCTCAATGCCGAGTTTCCAGCCCCAGCCCTCAGAGCTGGCAAGTGGAGGGGCATCAGGGTCTAAGGGCTTGCCTGTGCCCTGGGTGGGGACCCTTTCTGGGCCTTGCTCAGACTAGTCCACTGTGTGATCTTGAATGAGGAGTCATGCCCCATACCCACCTAACTCCCCAGGCCCCACCCCCATCTATCTCATAAACACCAGGTGATGGCCACCTTCCCACAGATGTGCCTGGGGCTCTGTGGCCCTCTGGTCATGCCTTCCCATTTCTTCCTGGAGCGTGGGTCCCTAGAGGCACAGGGACTCTTCCTTCTAATTGAATAAGCCACCCTATAGTCAAAAAAGCAGGGGTCTGGGAACCAGGCCATTTTTCAGTCTTTTGAGGTAAATCATCACAGCCTTCAGTGCACTACTATGGAATGAATGTGTCCTTCCAAAATTCATACATTGAAGCCCTGATCCCCAATATGATGGCATTAGGTGGTGGAGCCCTAGGAGAGGCTTAGGTTTAGATGTGGTCACGAGTGGGGACCTGTGATGGGGTTAGTGTCCTTATAGAAGAGGAAGAGACTAGAGACTTCGCTCCATCCTGCAAGGACACAGCAGGAAGGAGAACATCGATAAACCAGGAAGAGGGTCTTCACCAGAATCCAACCGTGCTGGCACCATGATCTCGGGCTTACAGCACCCCAGAACTGGGAGAGACAAGTGTTTCCTGGTGAGGCCACCCAGTCTATGGTATCTTGTCACTGCAGCCCAAACTGACTAAGACAGGCAGGGGCAATGCTCGCATATTTAAAATCTTATTTCTCAGCAATTTGGGGGCACTTGTGCAAGGCACCTAACAAGCTCAGGGCACATGGGTGATAAACTCTCTTTTCCTAGGGGATGTAGCCTTCTAAATCTCATTGCTCACATGTCAGGCCTTTGACACATCACCCAGAAAATTTCCTGCGTTTCTAATCTCCTATGTTCCCTGTAGGTAATTGCACAGAAAACCTGTGCTGTAAGGAGAATTACAAGGAATTAAACATCTCCTTTCACCTCACTAGACTTTCTTTCTGACAGAGAAACAGGCATGTTTTCAGGATGGGGCGGGGGGTAAAGGGGAAATCCATGTAATTGAGCCATACACTTTCGTTATCTCACTAAAAATTCACAGTGGGGGGGCACCTGGGTGGCTCAGTGGGTTAAGCCTCTGCCTTCAGCTCAGGTCATGATCTCAAGGTCCTGGGATGGAGCCCCACATCGGGCTCTCTGCTAGGCGGGGAACCTGCTTCCTCCTCTCTCTTTGCCTTCCTCTCTGCCTACTTGTGATCTCTCTCTGTCAAATAAATAAAATCTTTTAAAAAAATCACAGTGGGAAACTACCTAAGCTTAGCCCCAACAGAGGCTCAGAGCCTAGGGCTGATGTGGCCCTCTGAGTTCTGTCCATGCAGCCTCCATGAAGAGGCTGTGGTCCAGATGTGGGACTTATTCAGCTCATACCACTGGCTCAAGCTGACCTGGCTGTTAACCACCTTGGGCTCTTTCTGCTGCCTCATGGCTGAGAACACCCTCTCTTTCCTAGAAAAATGATCAGTCAGGATTGGAAGGTTTGTGTAGGGCAGGACATCCAGTGAGCTGCTTTGCAACAGCAGGGATGGAAACTGGGATTATTTATAAATACTCCGAACATTTTATGAGCCCCCAAATAGGGATATGAGGTGTGACCATGGAACCGACATGTGAAACCAGGCCTGTCTGAGAAGCTGTAGCTACATGGTCATCTTATCCTGGTTGGTATCTCCAGGAGGTCAGGGTGATAGAAGGGAATCATGAAGGACAGATATCCTGCCGTGCCCATCCTGTCCCCATCCCTACCCAAAGGGTGCTCAGACCATTGGTCTGTTGGGAGGAGGATAAATGTAAACAAGGGGGTTGAGAGATGTCAATGATGTCAGAAAAGTTACAGCTCTGGGAACTTTCAGGAAGACATGCAAGATAAATGAAGGCCTTCCACAGAAATCACAATAGAAAAAATAGCAGCTGCCCTCTGTGGCAAGCGCTGTCCATGTACTACCTTACTGGGTCCTCATTAAAGCCTGTGAGGTTGATATTATCACCCCCCCACACACACACTTTACAGATGAAGATACTGACGTTCAGAGAGGTTGTCTCTGACTCCGCAAGCGTATGGCAAAACCAGGGTCCCGATGCCAACCTCTATGTCCCCAGAGTCAGAGCTTTTCCACTGTGGTAGAATGAGAACAAAACATGAGTTCTTACATCAGACAGGTCCCGATTCACCGTATGCCCTCCGTGTGACCTTGCATAGGTGATTCTCTGTGCTTTCATTCTGCCATCTGTAAAATGAAGATTATAAGATCAAATGAGATGAGACTTAAAAAGCACTGGGCATAGTTCCTGGTGAGGGAATATGGAATAAATCCGTACTGCTGTTATTCTTGTTCTTAAACCTTCGTTATGGTAAAGGGCATCTGCAGCTTTGACCAACGTTGTGTTATTTGAAAATCTAAATGTCCTTGCCTGTGACAAGGAACGATCTCTTTTTCCGCAGTGTACTTCCCCAGTCCTCCCCTCTCAGCAAAGGACACCACTGCTATGGACTGAATTGTGTCCCCTCCAAATTCATAGCTTGAAGCCCTACCTGCCAATGTGGCTGTGTTTGAGATAGAGTTTGTAGGAAGTAATTAAGATCAAATGAGTTTCTAAGATTGGGGCCCTAACTAATGGGACTGGTGCCCTTAAAAGAAGAGAAAGAGGCACCAGATCTCTCTCTCTCTCTCTGCCATGTGAAGACATGGTGAGGAGGTGGCTATCTCCAACCCAGGAATAAAAGTCTCACTAGAAACCCATCTTGCTGGACTTTATCTGAGACTTCCCAGCCTCTAGAATGGTAAGGACATACATCTCAGCTTTTTAAGTAACACAATAGATGGTATTCTGTTATGGCACCCCAAGCTGACTAATAACAACCCTACATGAAGAGCTACACAAGCCAAGGTTACAAAGTCAAGGGTGTCGTTCTAGATACTTTTTGTTCCCTCCAGATCCCGTGTCATCCAATATCATATTTTATCAATTCTGCCTTTAAGACCTTTCTCAAATCTCATTCCCCTTGGTTCTAAGAAGCACTTTTATTATGGACTTTTTAAAAGATCTGTAAGAATGGAGGAAAAAAAAATATGAGAAAGCCAGTGAACCCATCACCAGTCTCAACAATTGTCAGCACGTGGTGACTTAATTCATGTATGGCTTTAGCCAGTCTCTCATTTCAGAATATTTTGAAACAAACCCCAGACATCATACAATTTTACCTATTTATATCAGTATATTTCTGTAAAAGGTAAGGACTCCTTTTAAAACATGACCATCTTACCAGTATCATGCTTATTTTTTTCAACAATCTCTTAAGATATCCAGTCAGCGTTTATATTTCCATAACCAACCTGGGGCAAAAAAAAAATTCTTAACAGACTGTTTGTTTGAATTGGGACTCAAGTAAGATTCATCTGTTGTGACTGGCTGACTTGTCTTTTAAATCTCTTTTACTTTATATGTTCTCATACATCTTTTTATCTCGATCCAATTTTTAAATTAGAGATTTGGATTATTTGTCCTGGAGAGTTTCACACAGTCTGAATTTTGTTGATTATCTCCTGGTGCGATTTTAACAGGTTCCTATTCAATCAGTGTGTGTGTGTGTGTGTGTGTGTGTGTGCGCGCTTAGCTATGTGTGCATGTGTGTGCACCTGTTCTCAGATCTGTGTATGTGTGTGCACACATGTGTACACATATATGCTTGTGTGCATGTGTGTGTAGAGAAAAGAGAGAATGTCCTTATATGCCCCCATTTCAGTTGTTCCCTCCTTTGCAGGGGGTGAGGAATTAAATATATCTTTTAATCTTTTGGTATCTAAAAAGGTTTGTATTTTTGTTCTACTTTCAATCCTTAAATAATGGGTCACTCTTAGGTTTCACTTAGAAAATACTTAAACTCACTTCCTATCACTCATTTGTTGTTATGATTTTATTGATTTATTGGTGCAATTCTTTTAGTTTCTCTTCATCTCCATGCATTTCCATGACCCTAGTCTCCATCATTTGCTTTTCTCCTCTGAACACTTGCAATGGTCTCCAGACAGATCTCCTTGCATCTAGCAGGTTTCCTGCCAGTGAAGTGTCCCCCAGTAGCCAGCCAGACCTTCTCCAAACAGACATGTTATGACACTGGCACGGGTTTCTCTTTGCACATAGAGTGCAATGCAAAAGTGAAGGCCTCTGAGGCCCGGTGTGACCTGGCCCCTACATGGTGGGCTGATTTCCTCCTGAATGCCCTTCTTGTTTCTTCTAGCTCATCACGCCGGCTTCTTGGTCCCTTGAGCACATCTACATCCCACGTCAGGGCCTCTGTGCCAGGTGTGGTTCTCTGCCTGGAACGTTCCCACTCAGTGTTCGCTTGCTGGCTGCTCTTCTTCTAGGTTCCCCCTGGAATGGCCCTTCCTCAGTGAAAGCTAGTCTGGCTTCTCTCCACTGGAATAGAGTCCCCCAACCCCCACACTTCATCCCACCTCCCCTTTACATTGTGGCCCCTTCATTTTTGTGTGGACTTCGTATTTGCCTATACCACCAGCTTGCCAATTCCACAAGGTCCGAAGAAACCTTACTCACAACTTTCTCTAGTCCAGGGGTTGGGACACAGTAAATGCTCGATAAAAATGTGAGAATCCATTAATAGAAACAGTGTGCCAGGGGGGTGAAGTATAAAGAAAAGAGAGGTGGAAAGGTATGAATTCCAGCCCTTTGCAGTCTTTGGGGAGGAAATTTCTCTGCCTTTGTTCCCTCTCGTGGTAGCGGGGAGGAGTTGGTCAATGACAAAACCAGGGCAGTCAGGCCACGGTGGTGGGTTCTGATCTTTGGGATTATCTTGGGGTCTTGGTTTGGAATCCCCCAAAAGCTAATTCTGAGATGAAGATTTGAGTGTAAGTAGTTTATTTAGAGGTGAAGGACACTCCAGGAGAGTAGGGGGTGAGGCAGAGGAGGGAAATATCAATAAGGGGACTGTCATCGAGTTAGTTTCCCTGAGGGGTGAGAAGGGCTTAGTCCCGTGGGGGTGCTCTGGAAGCCGGGGGAGGAGCTGGGACATTTATCCACCAATACCCTTAGTCACAGACTGATGGCTGCTCTCAGGTGGCATCTATTCCCAGGAACTTCTGGGCCTCTCAACAGGTGACAAAGTGGGCTCCAGCAGGTACAGAAGGCCCTCTGGCAAAGGATGTGCTGATGGGGTAAAGTCAGGGGACATTCCAGAGCACAGACAGCATCCCAGAGACCTCTGTCACCTCACAGAACCTGGCACAGGGCCCCACAAGAATTACCCAGACAACGTGACTTCCCCATACCACAGACAGACATCCTGACAGAGGCCGGACCGGAGGCCTTGGGAAAGACTGAAGGAAGAATCCCACCTCAAGCAGCAGAGAAGGTCTTGAGTGCTGTCCACGCATCTGGTGTGCGTGCAGGAGATCAGGTCAGGAGAATCCACCTGCCACACCCGCTTGTTCTGGGTGACTTCTGGGTGGCTTGGGGTCTCTGCTAAATGACAGGGGCGCTGGGCAGATGATGATGACCAATTTGCACAGGCTTCACCTCTCAAAGCACTCTCTGTGCATTTGTGTTCCCACTGGCAACTGCTGGGGAGGTGGGTGGGGGAAACCCGTTGCCCTCATTTACAGATGAGGAAACCATGCCGAAGGAGAGGTAACTTTGCCAGGTCCTGTCCCCAGACACTGAGGGTGGCGCCTGGCCCTAAGCTCCAGCTTCTTTCTTAGGGATGAGTATCTGCGTGGGTGGGTGAAGCTGCGCTGTAGGAAGGTAAATGGGGACAGGGAGGGGAGTGAGAATGCTGTGGCAGCTTTTCCAAAGCAGCGGGATAGGTGACATTCTGAGGAGCAGCCACAAGATGGCAGAGGGACTGCACACAGCTCCTCTCTGGTTTCCTTGGGGGCTGGGGGGAGGGGACCAAGGATGAAAGTTTGCTTAACATGCCTTGAGAGTCATGGTGACTCCTGAAGGGTTGGCAGGAAATAGAGGAGAAAATGCAGGAGACAACGAGAAACTCTGCCAAGTACTGTGTGACCATGGGCAAGTTATTTGACCTCTCTGGGCCTCAGGCTCCTCTTCTGTAAAATGGTGGTTTGGGACTTAAAGCACAATATTAACACTCTTCCAGTTGTTTCAGTGGAGGAGGCAGGACCACTGAGGGACCTTGGAAGCTGAGGTCATCTGTGGCTCAGGCTGTGGGTCCAGACCAGCTGGTGGCTGGCAAAAGGGTCACAGGTGACCAGAGGAAGATGGGACAAGAGTGGTCTAACCAATGGCTTCAGGACAGGGTGAGGAGGGAATAGGAGAATGGTGGAAAATACACAGCAGAAGGTGGAGAGCAAGGAATCCCTTAGAGGTATCTCCCTGGGCATAATTTTCAGTTGAGAGCTTTGGCTAAACCATCTTTTCTTTGCCACCCTCCCCCACCCCCCACCCTTGCTGAACCCCCCTCCACCACCTACACACTTCATAGCTCATGAGCCTGTTTATTTTCTTCATGGCTGCTATTGCTCATTTCTGCCTCCGCCCCCAGAATGTGCGCTCATGAGGGTACGGACTCCATTTTCGCGTTAATGCCGAGTCCTTGGTGTTTGGAACAGTTCCTGAAATATAGTGGTTGCTCAATAAAAAACTGCTGAATGAATGCAGAATGGGAGTGGTGATGAAGATAAAGCCTGGACTAGGAGTCCAAGACCCAGGGCTCCTCATTGTGGCCACCAACGTGCTGTGTGATTTTTAGGAAACCTCTTCCCCTCTCTGGGCTTCACTTGGCTCACCCTTAAAATGAGGTGTTTGGGTTCCATGATTAAGCATCTTAGAGACTTAGAGACAGAAGCTCCTTCCCTCCCAGTACCCAAGTCCCAGGCTTCAATCAATTCAGTCACTCCCCTGTCGTGCTTCACTTGCCCCTCAAGGAGCCCCAGAGAGCTGATGGAGAAGGACCTTGTCCTACAAGCACCCATTCAATCAACAAACATTCCTGGGGGCTTACTGTGTATGAGGCTTGTATAGTGCAGACCGAGGCAGAGCGTACCCTGGCCTTGCGGGGCTCTCACAGTTTAGTGGGCAGGGGTAAGAAATCCCAAGTCTTCTTTCTTCATTCCTGATGGTGGGAAAGGCCAAGTCCCAGAGGAAGAAAATTGTCCAGGTGTGGAACCCTTAAAAAAGAAGACTTCTAATAATAGGCAGGTGGGGCCTGTGGGAATAGGATGTCTGTGCACCCGGCTCTAGGAAAAATAATGGGCTGGGCGAACCAGACGTTCAGCTCCCCAGCCCCGCTGGTGTGGCTCTTTGGGCCTGGTCCCTGGGAAACCCAGCTAGGTCTGCCCAGACCGGAAACGTGTCCTACCCTCCCCTTCTCCCCTCATCAGAACATACTGGCCCTGTGTCCCTTCCCTTTGGTGCCCTGCTTTGTGTTGTGAGATTAATCTAAGTAGGTAGTTAGAGCAGATCCAAGGAGTTTAAGGAACTTATGATTTACCCTTCCAAAATAAGAACTTGAATTTATTTACCACAAAAATCCCACAGAAGTAACTCTAATGGTAGAATTTCAGGCCATTGACATGTTGGGTTTGGGGAGAAAGGTATGAAGTCAGTTGCCGGTGATGACTCCAGCTTCCCCCGTCCCCAGGCCTGAGAGCACAGGTGTAAAAGCGTCTCGAGAACCTTGCCGTTCAAAGGGCGGTCAGAAGCCACTGCATCAGCGCCCCCCAGAAGCTTGTTAGAAATGCCAAATGTCAGCCCCTCCCAGAGCTACAGAACCGGACTCTGCACAGGAGCCCCTGTGGCTGCGTGCACCCAGGGTCTGGGAGAGGCTGGGCTGGAATGCCCCTTGGTCCCTGGGAAGGATGCCACTGGCAGCCCCAGCTCTACCTCTGACCATCTCTGCATTCCCTCTGCAGGGACAAGCTATTTTCTCCTTAGGAGGCAGGAGAAGGAAAGGCGCTGGGAATTCTGATAAATAAGAAGGTTGTTAGCGTAATGAGCCACAGCAGCTCCCTGAAAGAGCTCCCCTTGTGAGACAGGGTAGGCTGGCTAATGGGGAGCCCTCTTTAGAGTTGCAAGTTCCCTTTTCATCTGGTCTGGTGTTTGTTCATGAAGGAAATCAGGCCATCAAACAGCATTTGCGATGTTCTCCTAAAAAATGATCTATAATCTGTGTGCAGACCCCTTCCCTTTACCCTTCAGACCCACACTCCACCCTTCCCCTCCTGCGAGGGGGCCTCCCCTGTCTGGACTGCATCACCCAGCTCCCTGCCCTCTGACTCCCAGGGGGTCCAGCCAACGAGAAGCCCCAGAGGGGGACAGGAAGGCGATAGGACAATGAGGTGGGCTTATGCTCTCCCAGGGCAGCCCCCCCAACAGATCTTTGCTTTCCAGATCCCACTAACTGCTCCTCCTAGCCCACTCCTTCCTGTCTGGGGGTGTTAGCAGCACCTGCTGGGGTCAGCTCAGATGGGTGGCCCTGCTCAGTTCCTGTCCTTAAACCCTGCCCCCACTTTTTTAAACAGTCCCTTGCTCCTCAAATCACCCAGTTTGAATGAGTCCTCTGATCCCATAGGGACTCACTCTGCCTGAGAAAGGACTGGAAGAAAACAACAAGGTGGGCTGCATCCCCCCTTCCCTTCCTTGGATTACCTGTTGGATTCTGACCCTCCAGAGATTCCATTTTCATCTTCCTCAGTCCCCATGCGGACTTGAGGACTTCAGAGAGTGTGGAAGTGTATTTTGTTTCTAAACATTTACCTCCTTGGGCTTTCCAAGCAGAGGAGGGGCCGCAGCTTGGCACCGCCAACCAAGGGCCATGGAGGGGGCAGAGCAGGAAGAACCACACTGGAGGGGGTTTTCATGGGCACGATGCTAATTGCTAATTCCCCTCACTGTGATCTATGTGTCCTGTCCTGGCGAGGGGGCACTGGCAGCAGATGCTGGAGTTATGGGCCCTCTGTGCTTTGCTTTTCCGGGGAGTGAGACTCTCTGGAAGGCTGTGGCATAGGGGCTCCCCCAGGTGCTGCCCTGCCCTAGCTGCCCCTTCACTGTTGATCAAGGTCCTCACTGTCCTTGCTCCAACCATGCTGGCCCCCTCCCTGCTGTTCCTCTAGCACCAAGCACACCTCCCCCCTCTCCATGATGCCCGATTCCCTTAGGGCTTGCCTACCCCTCACTGCCTTCAGGTCTCTGGTGAAATACCATCTTCATCAGAGGGCTCATCCCTGACCATCCTACATAACGTGTCTTCCCTCCCCTTCCTTGTGTATAGTGAGGACCTCAGCACTGATGGACACTTTAGCTGTCTACAAGCTCCACAGGGCAGGCTCTGTGTCTGATTTGCTCACTGTTATATCCCCAAGCATCAAGAAGACACTCAGTGAAGTTTTGTGCAGTGAATGAATGAACACTCTCTCTTGCTCACCTTGGGAAGTCCTATTTGCACAAGGTGGGCTGCTCCAAACGTCCACCAGCACTCAGAGAGGGAGCAGCTGGTCCTCCAGGGTCAGCACAGCGTGACAGGTGACTGTATCCATCAGCTACTTCCGGTGGCCTCAGGTACACTTGCAGCTAGATGCAGGCTCTTCTTCCTGGTTGTCCCTGAACCCCTGCACTCATCCCTGTCTGTTGCAGGAAGCCTTGGGGAGTTGAGGGACACCTCTGGGGCTTTGGTCTCTGGCAGTGCCTTATTCAGCCCTACATTATGTTTCTGCTCTAGGAGCTATAGTTGTGTCCCAGGCCAGGCACAAGTATCTCATCCTTGTTAAGAAAGATCCCACTAATGTGAGAAACGCCTAGAACCACTGGAGGAAGCCCCCACTTTCCCTGATGGTCAGGGACCTGGGCTAATCCTTTCCTTCTATGGTTACAGAAGCTTCCCAGACATTGAAAGCCCAGGGAGGATGAGAAGCCTCAGTTTAATTCTGGAGGTCACCTGCCTTAGAAAATGGCACAGTTTTGACAACTGCCTTATTCTTCAACACTTGCAGATGGAGTAGGAGGCTGGGACAGAGAGCTCAGCACGCCCCAGCCACCAACCCCCCAGGGGGAGAGGGAGGGAGAGAGACTGGGGCCACAGATATTTGATATGGAAAAGACCTGCTAGGTCATGGAGTGGGTCCCCTGGGGAAGATGTGGCGGCAGGAAAAACCCCGCCTGCTCATTTCATGCTCTGGCTGAGGGCAGGAGCTGGAGATGGGAGCAAGTTGAAATTAGATGGGAATTTATTTAAGGTCTTAAAACATTTCTGCACTCAGGGGGCCTCAAGAGAACCACAGATCATCTCCTCCACAGCCTTCATGGGAGCCACACAGTGACACATCAGGCCCTTGGGGCACCCCAGCACACAGTGGGGGAGAATCCAGCACCCTCCCACTCTGCCTCACCCCAGAAGGTCTCTGCTGGCATGTCCCAGGGATCGAGGGGGGTCACACCTCCCCACCTGCCCTGCCTGGTGCCTCAGACAAAAGATATGAGGGGCAGTGGCTGGTGTTATCTTGCTCATCCTGTGCTCCAGGAGAGGGCTAAGCAGAGGACAAGGCTTCTCCCTGCATTCCCTGAGTCTGCCTTAGCAGCATCTTCCAGCCTGGGGTCACTTTTTCTACTAGGTAGTGTTGCCTCGCAATTTTCTCTAAGCTTCCCTCAAAGTATCCAGGAACCACTTTGTAATATTTCCAAGGAGGAAATGAAAAAAGAGCTCAGTACTGTGCCTAGTTATCAGCACAGGCTCTGGAGCCAGACTGCCCGCATTCAAATCCCAGCTCCTCCACTTACCAGCTGGGCGACCTTGGGCCAGTTACTTAACTTCTCTGGGCCTCAGCTTCTGTACCTGTAAAAGTACGGATAACATCAAGAGATATCCAGGAGGGTGGTTGTGAGGATGAAATGTGCTAAGATAATCAAAGTGCTCACATAGGTCCCTGACACACAGGGAGGGGTTGACAAGGGTTACCTATTATTTCTTCTGTCTGTTTAACAGTTTTTCCAGGGGATCCTGCTGGAGATTGGAGAGGCACTGTTGGACAGATGAGAAAGTATGACCATAAAGCTCCTCAGAGAAGGCCCTGGAAAGGTGGTGGGTCTACCATCTAACTGCCTATCCATTCATATATTCATCTGTTGTATGTTCATTCATTTGACATCTTTCAAGCGCCTGAGCCAGCTGGGGATGAAGAGATGATGGACACGTGGTCATTGCTGTTCAGGGCTCACACTCATGCCCACACATAGACAGGGAGGCTTGTGTCCCAAGCTCACCTTCTTTCTCACCTGACCTGGAGGCCGCAGCTCTCCATCCAGAGAAAAGACAGCCATGCAATCGACTATTTACAGCTGGGTGCAGGGAGTGCTCATGGAAGCATGCAAGCCACGGTAGAGAAGAGAGTGCTGTGCCTACAGTTGAGGCCACCTGGGGGGCCGGCAGGATCAGGGAATGTACCTCCAAGGGCCTATTTTTGAAACCCAAATGACAGGTCAGGATTTGGGTGGCACTTATTGATGTGAGAATCATGGGGTTCATTTCCAAGTGTGGGCTCAGGAGTCGGAAGGCTTGGATGGATATATGGACATCCCGTGTCCTGGTTCTGCATCATTTAACCTGTCTGTGACTCTGTTTTCTCATCTATGAAGTGGGGATAATAGTGGTACCTTCCTTAGAGGGTTATTGCAAGGATGTATGAGTTTTTAAATGTAAAGCTTTGCGTAGTGTGCTTGGCACTTAGTGGATGCTGCCTACATTGAAACTACCACCATGACAATCAGGAATGCTTTTAACTTAAATACAGAAAATCCAACTAGTCGTGGCATGAGGAGTAAGGGGGTTATTTGTGCTCCTCGGCAGGAAACTTGAAGGCAGGGGGTGCGGTGAGTAGCCTCTGATTGCTCCTGGTGACCCCACTCCTCCTTCATGGGGTGACCCCACTCCTCATTCTTGCCACCCAACCCCTTCCAGGGTGAAGCTAGGAAAAGGCTGTGCCTTCTATCTTGGGAGCTCTCTGGCCCACCCTTAGACCACTAGCTGCCGCGCCGTGAGGACACTCAGGAAGCCCATGGAAAGGCCCAGGTCATGGGAAGCCGGCTGCCAGAAAGAAACCAGTGAGTCCAGAAGCTGATTCTTCAGCTCTGTCAGGCCTTGAACTGAGATGACTGTAGCTCTCATAGTTTGACTACAGCCTCATGAGAGACCCTGATTCAGAGGCACCCAGAGAAGCTCTGCCCAGATTTATGAATCACAGAAACTCTGTGTGTGTGTGTGTGTGTGTGTGTGTGTGTGTGTGTGTTGGGAGGGTGCTTTATAGTGCAGCAGTAGATAACTTATACAGAGGCTACCCACCTCAATGTTGCCATCAGAGACCCGGGCCCCTTCTGTCTTTCCTTTTCTCTCTGTAGCTTGAGGCCTTCATCCTCAGGGTTACAAGATAGCTTCTGTTTATCCAGATGTCACATCTGCATACTAAGAAGAAGGCCTAAAACCAGACAGCGGGGAGACCTGCTGGGCCTGTCCCTTTCACAGAAGCTTTCTCAGAGAAGCTGCCCAACAGCCTCCAAATACATCACATTGGTTGGAAGACCCCCATGGCCACTCTGGTCCCGCAGTGAATGGAAAGGTAAACCAGATGACTTCTCAAGTTTCAGAATACCAAAGTTATACCTGAGAACCCAGCAAGGGCTATTCAGGCTGGGAGAGAGAAGGTGAGTCCCTTGAAGGTAGTGACTATCTAACTCAGCTGTGATTCCCAGGGCCTAACCCAGCACCTCAGTAGTTGGTACCCAAATAAGATTTTTTGAATGAATGAACTAGGTGATAAACCTTCAAAGGCAGGGATTGTATCTTCCTTGTGTTTACCCTGGTGCTCGGCCAGGCTGGTAGCTTAGAATATGATTACGTTACGCTGCTAACGCACCAAGGGCAGGGAATGTACCTAGTTTTTATGTGCAGCTCTGTGCCTGGCCCAGGGCCTGGGACACAGAGAGACATGTTTCAAGGTTTGCTGAATGGTTTAACCTTCTGGCAGACGGAGAGCTCTGGTGTCATGTCTCCTCCCTTGGGAGACTTGCTTAACCTTATGATGCAGTCTCCATCTGAAATGGGAACCAGGAGCCTCACCCCCCTGTGAAGGAATGGGCATGCTTGTCCCTCCAGTGGGCCTGCCCTTTCCTGGCTGAGATTATCTCTGCCTGCAAATAGGAAGATGATCAGGAAGCCTGCTCCTGGTCACCTCTGCTCTGCCCTGAGGGATTCCCCCTCAGCTGGGGAAGGAGAGGTCTGGGTCCTGCCAGGACAACTTACCCAGGCCGCCTTCACTGTGCTCTCAGTGGGCTCCAGAGCCCAGTGTTGGGAAGTGCTGGGACAGAGGCCCCTGGTTCAAAGGAAGGTCCTTTCCAGAAGGCAATCCAAGGAGCTCCTCTAGCAGTGATGCTTCAGCTGGGGTACACCTAGATATGCTCAGAGGTGTCCTAGCAGCAAAGCCCCTAATGCCCTTTACGCCCTGAAACCCATGTCATTCCCCTGTCTGGAAATGCCCATGACCCCTTCCAGTTTGCTTTCTAATCTGTCCCCACCCAAAAAAGAGAGGAAGTTGCCTTCTGAGTAGAACTGGCCCTTGAAAAGTGTTTCCATGTCAAGAGATGTTGGTCAGACCCAAGGAATGTTCCAGGGGTCCATCATTAGAGAATCATTCATGGAGCCACCATGTCCTTTCCCCTGGAGGTCTATAGAACAGGAAGAAATTTTCAGCTCCTTAGAATGCAAGGGAACACATGCGGTGAGGTCCAGACAGCCCTTCTCCCGTAGCCCTCTGTCCCCAGGTGCCTGATGTTTTTATTCTTTGGTGGAATATTCACTGCCCAGGTGCATCCTGAATCCAGAATGCTCTGCCACATCACGGATCGACAGCACATAGAGATGGTAGCCTATGTCCCCCCAGCTGGACAGGAAGCACCTCGAAGGCAAGGCTGTTTGGTGTTCATACTGTGGCCTCGATGCTTAGTGAGCTCTCCGTGTTAAGCACATGAACCGTTGAACAAGTGGATGGTGAGGCCCTCAGGAGACGTTTAGATCCATCCCCTTGCTTTGCAAATGAGTTAATAGGGCTCTTTGTTGTCAAATGAAGGTCCGTATCACCATCAGCCAATAGGGAGAACAAGCAGATTTTTATATGTGGGCTGAGTCAGGCCCCGCATCAAGTGCTTGTAAAAAAGGGAGTGTGTGCTCAGAGACACACCTGACCACGTCAGTACCTTATGAAATTAAAAAGAAAATGAACGATTATGCCATACACTTTGGAGACTCTTCTTCATCAGCCGAAGTTTAATATTCATAACTTGTGTGTTACGTATCACCATCTCCGTTTATCCGTAAAGAAATCGGGGCTCCGATAATATTGTGATGGGTCTGGGCAACTTGGAGAGCTGGCTCCTACAGTCTAGTGGTCCTGGTCTGGAGGTCAGAAACTGAATCACGTGCACTGTATTTGCTTCTTGTTTTGCTGGAACAAATTCCCACAAACCTGGTGACTCGAAATTATACAAATTCATCGTCGTAGGGTTCTGAAGAAGTCTGTACTCAAGGAGCCAAGAAGCTGCGTTCCTCTTGCAAGCACTGGGGAGAATGTGCTTCCTTGCATTTTGAGCTTCTAGGGAAGCCCTGACTCCTGCCCCTTCCGTCCTACTCCCAGTCTGACTTTCTGGCCTCCCTCTTTGAGGGCAGTATTGCATGGAACACTGGGTGTGGTGCATAAACACTGAATCTGGGAACACTGAAAAAATTAAAAAAAAAAAAAGAACCTTTGTGATCCTTTTGGGCCCACCTTGATAATCCTTCCTCTCTTCCCACCCTCCCTCCTTTCCGTCTTTCTTTTTTAAGGATAATTGAAATAAGCTGAGAAGCAACTTTCCCCTCAAGAACCGCCCCCCACCCCAGAGCCCATTCAGAGGGGTGAAGTACAGAACTGGACACAGAATGTTGAAGGAACTAAAGGAATAGTCCCTTTAAACCCCATAGGCATCATCTAGCATAGTTCTAGAATTCTGAGAAATTCTGGTGAAAAAGGGAAGGAAGGAGGGGAAGAAGGCAAGGAGGAAAGGAGGGAGGGAAGGGAAGGAGGGAGGAAAAAAAGCACAGTGGACTGAGACTGTGTGGAGACCCTACAGCCCGCTGGCATGCACTGGGACTCATGATGGATACCACCCTGCAGCTCATTTATTTAACAAAACTTTATTGAGCACCTGGTGCTGTGCTGGGCACTATGGGTGAAACAAAGATAAATAATAGATGGGGCATGCCCTCAGGGTGCCTTCAGTCTAGCAGGGAAGTGCGGATCTGAACACAGCTAATTTTCACTCAGGGAGAAGGGAAGTCAGTAGCACCCCAAAGAGAGAAGCATGGATCCCAGCCCCAGGCCTCCAGGCAAGCAACTTGGCACTTTGTCATTATTGATGGGCTTTGCTGGGATGTGAAGTGTGAAGAATTGGGGAGGGAAGGGTGGGTCTGCATTTACTGCCCCAGCCGGGGCCCACTCCCTTGGGAAGGGACTTAGTAGCGACACTCAGTGGTCACTCAGCAAGTACTATTTGAAGGTCTACGGGGAAGCAGACCCTGGCTGGCTGGGGACAGTAAGGTCCCTCAACAGCCCCTTGCATTGTTCCCAGGCTATCTGCTTCCCATCTTGGTGCCCAAGCTGCTTCTGTGCCGGGAACATTCATGGGCACACACTTACCCAGAGGTGTGTGCACCACACTCACACTAACAGACACACGCAACGCACACTCTGTGTCACTGCTACCACTAGGATGTAATAATCACAGCCTGAACACACTGCCCTCAGGGCTGCCTCTGTCACCACCCTCCCCCTCCCCCCATCCTGGCCGCCCCCTCCACCCACTCTCTCTGGTGGGGGCAGGGCACACCTCTGCACTTTCCTTCTTGCCTTCCTGTCCTGTTCTGCCCTGAGAGCCTGCATGCCTCTCATTGCTTCCCTCCACCTCCTCCTTTCATCTCCATTTGTACTCTGTCTATTTAATCTGCCTCTGCGTGTCTCTCTCCACTCCTCCCTGGAGTGCTGTGTGTGTGTGCACGCGCGTGCATGTGTAAGAGAGAAAGAAAAGACAGAGGGAGACTTTTCCTTTTAGAAGTTTTCCTCCTTGATTGAACTATAGTTTCCTGCTAAAGAATCATAAATGCAGCAGAGCCCATTTCCTTTGCCCAGGAAGCATGATGCATAAATCCTGGGAGGATGGGGCCAGGAGAGCTGAATGAGGCAACAAAACCCTGCCTGCCTGACTGCGTGGGGCTTCCCCATACACCTGCTGCCTCTGCTCCCCGCACTGACTAGCTATTGCTTGTCCTAGGGCCACATCTTAGTCTCACAGGGACAAAGTACATGCCTCCTGGCCTAGGCAGGACTGGAATTCCCCTGTCCTTGAGGAAGTCACAAATCAACATGAAGGATGGAGGTTGGCGAAGAGGCTGGTGGGGCTCTGGGTCCTGGAGGGGATAGGGCTGAGGACCAGGGAGGGGGAAAAGGCACTTTTCATTCCTCTGGGCCTGTGTCTATACATCTACTTAAATCACTTGCCTGAAATAGTACTTATCACACCTCTGAGAAGACTGTATGAATTACTGTGGGACTGGAAGGAAGTTAATAAGGCCCAGAAAGGTTATACAGCATTCCTGAGGCCACACAGCAACTGGGTCATCTGGTAGACTCAATTCCATATCTGCCTTACTCTTTCACCCCTCAAAGCACAGGTGGTTTCCTGGGAAGGGAGATGCTACAGCTTGGTATCTGGGTGCAAACTTTGCATGTTGGCCCTGGTGAGGTGAAATTGCCTAAATAAATTCATTCTCTTTGCTGGAGGCTGGGGCTTTGAGAGGCCCAACAGTGCTTAGGCTTTCAGTTGTCTGCCCAAGGCTATGGGTTTTAGAAACCAGATGCTGAAGCCTGTTCCCTCATAAGGAAACTCTCTGCACTAAGCCTCAGACTTTCTCATCAGAATATGCATGATAATTTATTTGCTTTCTTTAATTTATGCAGAGATGTCAGAGTTTTGAATTTATGCAAAGGTATATCAGAGGCTACTGTGCGTTTCTGTCACACAATGATGGCTTTCCATGCACACTTGTTGTAAGAAAGCCTGCTTGACCTGGGTGCAGGTAAGACCCCTGGGAGCATCCCTCAACCAATAAAGGATGAGAATTGGTGGGTAAATATCCCAGCTTTCTCACCTCCCTAGAGGTCAACCCTGAAGCATCAGCTACATCTTCCAGAGGTCCACCCTGAGGGGAGGCCCTGGTATCCCCAGGGTAACCTGCTCTCTGGAGTGCCTTGTGCTGGCTTTTTCCATTCCTACTCTACATCAGGTCCTCCTGAGATCCATGCCATATAATCCACAGGTCCTTGAACTGAGTTCTACTTCTGGGGGAACTCAACCAGGACAGTCACACTGAGGAGATAAAGAACCGGAATTCAAACCCAGGTCCGTCTGATTCCAAAGCCTACACACGCCTTCATTATCTCACATATCTGTGACCAGAAAAGCCAGACCTGCTCATATGTTTACTTTATATAGGGCAGACATGCATCACACCAAATCTACTCCTTCTCTGAGAGTTTAGAAGGCAGTTAATACAGTTGCAAGAAACTCATTTCCCTTTTGTATTGCAGGTGCTTTCTGGTATTGGTTTATAGCTTGCTCACAAGCTAACCAAGTTTCACTGAGTCTCTCTGCTCAGCTAACTAACCACTCTCACCCTCCAGGCAAGAGAAGGAAGTGTTTTCCCAGTCCCAGCCCTGCTCAATTGTAGATGGCCCAGAAGGACACACCTACTTACCTCCAAGCATGTTAAACAACTTTCTTGGGTTTACAGGAAATGGAAGTAAAACAGTACAGAGAAAAGAACTGAGAGGTGTTTGTTTGCTCCTCTTACAGAGGAGACAAGTTGGGGGGCGGGGAGGATATGTGAGGTGTTAGCCTAAATACAATTCTCTAAAAGCACATGACACTTGACATTGACTCACATTTTCATCAACATTGACTCCCTTCAAGTTGGGGCAAATATCATCCTGCTTCTCCAAGATTCTTCCCTTTCACCCAGCATTTGCAGCAGGTTCGGGGTGGTAACAAGAACCTTCCCAGTTGGGTTTTGCCTGGCAATTTCTCAGGGTCCATAGACAGTTACCCAAGGTGGTTGGGCAGCCTCTGGTTCAAGGGCTAAAGGGCTAAAGGGCTAAAGGCTCAATGAACATTTAGAAATTTGAACCGGGGAATTGGCCCAGGGAGGTCAAGACCAATGGTGGAATCAGGAGAGGAACTGATACCTGGAGTAGAATTCCTATTAACTACTTGCTATCCTTATTGGCCATGACCTCTCGTCTTCTGGGACACTTGAAAAGACACGCATGTATACACACACTGATGAATACAGGTGGATTTCTCTGTCTTACGTCTCGCTTACAAGATGAGGCTTTCTCTTCCCTCTTGCTGTTTTATTCCACATTTTCAGTCATTTTCTCTAATGAAACGATCAGGCAGAACTAATCCAAACATCGGCTTAATTAATCAACATTTGGCAGTCTATAACTACACGCTCCAGTCCAAATTGCTTGTGACAACTTTCTTAATACAATACCAAAATATCTACAGGGAAGAAGTGGCTCTGTCAGCTGGCTGGAGAGCACAGATCTTCAATTTATCTAATATATTTTAATAAAGTTGCAATAACCCTTCAGTCCCCCAGGTATAACAGGGAGCATTTTGCCACCAGAAAATGTCATTATTTTATTTTTAACTTAGTTGAGAAAACATAAAATGCCCTTGTGAAATAGATGTGTTCTCACCAAGAACTGCCCCTAGATAGAGGGTGAGTTCATGCCCCAAGGGTGCCTTTAGGTCAAGTGTTCAGACCAACAGAGCTCCTGGGGGCTGGTGCTCTGGCTAGCCAAGAAAGTAAATGCAGCCAGAATCCTTTCAGAAGCTATGATTCTCTTTTAGACACTGACCTCCCAATAGGAAGAAGATTCAGAATGAGAATGATAATTTTTCCTGTTTATTTACTACCTCAAGGTTCACAGAATACTTTCATGCACCTGGTCTCATTTGGTCTTATAGTATTCCTGGGATGTAGGTAAAGGGGGAATTTGTTCCTTCCTGTCTCATTCCTTTATTCATCACCAGTACACCTTAAGTACGTACTGATGCTAGGAGCTGGGCTACTCATTAGAGATTCAGGGGTCAACAAGATAGACTCCAGTAAGCAAGGTAGATGTGATCCTGCTTCACTAGCCACCTGAATTTACCTGTCCAGGTCTCCTACTGCAGGTGGACCTGCAGGGACTGTATGGCCTGGGGTACCTGCCTTCTTCCTTCCAGTTAGATTTGGCCAATGGGAGGCAGGACACTGAAGGTGAGATGGTAGAGGCTGAGGTGCTCATCCTCCAGCTCTCTTTCTTCTGGGCTGTAGACTGTCAGGCTTTGCTTTCCTCTGCCCGAGGCCAGCTCTCATTTCCCCTAAGTAAAACCACAGCTCTCTCAGATTCCAGCAACCACTGTCTCCTCTTGTCCCTACAGGCCTAGGAGAAGTAAAGGCTTTATACTCTTCCTACACCAAATCCTCAAAATCAATGACCCCACTAGAAAACACCAGGCATTTCCTGCAGGACTCTGAGTGTTACATGTAACTTCATGTAACTATAGGCTGGTGGTTATTAACCAAGTAATTGCACAAGTAATTAATTGCAACCATGATATGCACTACAAAAGATGGGTGCAATGTTTTATGAAAGTATGTAAGCAGGCATCTGACTTCCTCTAGGTAATCAGAAACAATTTGCCTGTGGGGGTGATATTTAAGAGAATGAGGAGGAGTAGCTATGAGGATTTTAGGTTGGGGGGCGGTGTGCAGTGTTACAGGCAGAAGGAATGACATGTTTGAAGACCTGAAGGCTGAAAAAACTTTGTTTTTAGAAAGAAGTTGGGAGGGCCACTGATGTGTATGGCCTTTTAAAAGGCCAGATGTGATCATGGCTGAAAGCCCCTTTGGGTCAAGGGGAAGGCAAGGAGGGTGGAAGGAGATAGAGTCCAGCTGGGATTTAGGGCTGGGATGAGGGCACGGAAGTGAGACACTAGGGCACAATATAGAAGGAAGTGTTCACTCTCAGGGCCATTCAGGTGGAGAGGCGGCCCTGACAGTGATGTCTCCTTAAATTTCGTACTCTAGGTACCTGATTTGCTTCTCCCTAGTCCTGGCCTTACATAGGGAATTCTGAAAATGACACCAGGAAAGGAAGAGTCCTTGGTGAAATTGAGGACAAGAACTGAAAAGGTGTCTTAAGCAGAGGGGCAAGTTTAAATGGAGATAAATTCAAGGGGGGAGGGAAACCAACAAAAACTAGGTTTGAAGAAAGGGAATCAATGCTGAAGTTCAGAAGACACAAGGGAGACAGAAAAGAGGAAGACTCTCTACCTAGCTGGTAGGGTAGATCTGGGCTCACTCTCCTAAGACATCTGTAACCCTATATGTGTTGGGGGAGGGAGTTGTGAAGGGCACTGAGCTTGAGCAGGCATGTTCCCCTTGGCCATGACCAGGAACACTTATAGGCAATTTCTCTTTCCTGCTTATAGCTTGTAAGAGACAGGGCTGGTACTAGAATCCAGAGCTCTTGACACATGGCCCAGTGTTCTGGCTAAAAGTACTATCATCAGCAATGGCCCTAGATCCCAAGAATTACCTTTCCTGTGCATCTCAGATGGGTGCCCTGCCAGCCTGGCCCTTCCAGCTGCACAGAGCTCCACCAATTGCAAAGGTAAAGGGAAGAGACCACACACACAGGACCACCCCACTTTTGGCATCAATTTCAAGTTGGGGGGGTCCCCAAACCACACACCTTTTTGATGATTTACTAGAAGTCAGAGAACTTACAGCTATTGTACTCACAGTTATAATTAAAGGAAAGGATACAGATTTAAACCAGCCAAGGGACAGAGGACACGAATTCAGGGAAGGGACCAAACATGGAGCTCCCTTTGTCTTCCCCCTGTGAACTTGTAGACAGCATTACTTCTCTGCCATCCATGTGTGACAAGACATCTGAAGTAATGACAACCAGGAAAGCGCACCCAAGCCTTGGGGTCCAGAGCTCTTAGGGGCTCCATCACACACTGCCTGTGAAGCTGACTTTGTTTCCAGTCCTCAGGAGATATAACTGATACCACATGGCCCAGAGCCCCCATCATAAATCTCACACTGTTACACTGTCTGGTGGTCAAAGCTCCTGGCAAACACAGACATTGCTTTCAGACATGACAATCTGAGGACTAGCAGCCAAGGGCAAAGGCCAGACCTTTCCTTGTGTAAAGTTAATTCTTCACTGCACATTAGCCCTTGTGGAAGACCTCTGTGTATCTGCCAACAGCTCTCCAGGTCTACTGGAAGCCTTGTTTAGACTGTAAGCCCAAAGCCTGGCAGGCTTGCGTCAGTTTCTCAGATAGTAGACAAAAGACCTAAGGATACATAATCCAATTTTTAAGAACATAGTTATTGTTTTGTTTTATTATAAAATTAACAAATGCATATAGTAAATTTTTCTAACAATACAGAAATGTATAATATAGAAATTTCCCCATCAAACAACATGATCCAGAAGTGTATATAGGAGAGAAAGTTCCCCATAATTCAAGAAATAACTGTTCCTAAAAATTTAGTTTACATTTTTCCATTTTTTCATGCATATTTTAACATATAAATATGTAATTACTTTTAACAAAAATGATATACTATATATGGTGTTCTGCAGCTTGCTTTTCTTCTTAATGCTATATCATAGATATGACATGAAAATGTCACCACATATAAATGAAAGTCATTTTTTCAATGGCTGAATAGTATTTCACTGTGAATGTACCAGTTTATTTAATGGCTGAATAGTATTCCACTGTAAGTATACAATTTATTTAACCAATTGTTTATTGACAGGTATGTGGGTTATTGCCAATTTTTTTCTATGGCAAACAATGCTGCAATGAACATTTCTGTACATATATAATTGGTCCCTGTGCTAAAATTTCTGTAGGGCAAACTCTTAAAAGAGGAATTTCTGGATTAAAGTATATGTGCATTTTGCAATTTAATAGATCTTGCCAAATTGTACTCTGAAAAGCTCATCAATTTATACTCATATTAGTAGTGTATGGGAATGCTGGATTTCTGCCCTCTTTGCCAACTGGCTGTTATTAATTCTTTACATAAATCCAAATATTTAAAGTAAAACCAGCATTATGCTTCTCATCCCTAGAGTTGGATGGCTGCCTACTTACTTCTCAATGTCCCCACTGGGGGACAGCTCTCTTAGCCCCTGTCCCAACCTGTAAGGATTGGGTGGTAGGAAATTTGGGTGGCCCAAGAAAGCTGAACTCTGGAGGAAAGCAGTCAGATGGGGACTGATTTAATGTTTTGTTCATGTAGACACTTGGTTTGAGGTTAAACATTTGAAATTTACTCCCCTGGGTATGCCTAATGCCCCACAGTTTTTCCCCAAGTTAGATGTATTAGCTTTTTATTGTCACATAACAAATTACCAGAAATTTAGTAACTTAAAAAAAAACCATGAATCTATTATCTCACAGTTTCTATAGGTCAGAAGTCCAGGAATGGCACCATAGCTGGGTTTTCTGTTTAGGATCTCACCAGGCTAAAAGCAAGGTGTGGTAGGGGCTGTGTACCCATCCGAAGCTGGAGCTCATTACCTGTGGTCTTACGACTGAGATGTCTTTTTTTCTTGCTGGCTGTTGGATCCTACAGGCCACACTCAGGTCCTTTCATGTGGGCCTCTCACAATATGGCAACTTCTTTTAGAGCCAGCAGGAGGGTCTTGCCCTGTTCTGCCCTGACTGCATCTTATCTAACTAACAGTAATCACAGGAGTGAGTATCTCATCATATGCCCAGGTCCCACCCACACTCAAGGGGAAGGGATTATGCAGGGTACAGAGCAGGGGGTGGGAGTCTTGGAGGCTGCTTTGATTTCTACCTACTGCCTTAGCTAACATGTGAATGGATTCTGTGTGCCCTGGGCTCAGGGGAGGGCCTGGGGAGAGCTGCAGTCCCAGGGGGACCTCCCTTTGGCAGGATAACTCTTGTCCTCTTCTATTTTTTTTCTTTTATGTGGTTATAGTGGAATGTTTCTGATGGGCCATCCAATAGTACCATGAGGGGTGTCTGCTGGATCTCAGCTTCCTTTTCCTGCCTTGTCCCTTCACTTAAAAGGATGGGTTCAGGTAGCTATGATTATTCTACAAATGGGGTGGGTAACAGGCCAAAACGGAGCAATCAATGTTTCCCTCCTGAAAATCTGGAATGAGGATTAAAGATACACATTCGTTGTGGAGGTACAGAAGATGGGAGGATCTGGAGCTCATACAGGGGCAGCAACTTTATGCCACCTACACAGAGAAGAAGGAATTCAGTCAGGAAAGAAAAACTAAAGACTGAAAGTAACATGTGAAGAGAAGTAATGATAGAGTGACCAATTCACATGGTTTTCCCGGGACTGCGGGCACTCCCAGGGCATAGCACTATCAGTGCTAAAAGCAGAAAGTTTCTGCCAAACCAGGGTGAGTTGGTCATTCTCAGTAAAGAAGAGAGATCTGTGGCCCCAGACAGGGACAGAGAAGCTGCCTTGAATCCTGATACTCCCAGCCCTGGGAAAAGCCTGGCTGGGTTTCTTGCCCTGAGTCCCAAGGACCACCCCATAACCTCCCAATGCTTTTCTGTTTAAAGTGGCCTGAAAGTTTAACTTGTGGGAAGACCATACTCATTCTCTCTTGTCATCAGAGCAGTCCCATGTGACTGGATCCTCTTCAGGGAGGAGATGAGCAGATGGGATGTGTCATTTCTAGTCCCAGGCAGTTAACCCTGAGCATGTGAGTTCCATTCAGGCTCTCCCCTCTCTGTGGCTGTAAGTGAACAACGCTGGGATAGCGGTGTTGAGGAAGGAACTGCTCAATCCTGATTACAGTCGGAGAGCTTCCAAGGAGGGCTGCTGGACCTCAGAGGGCTTTGTGTGAATGAGAAATCAAACTTATGTTAAGCCACTGAGATGTCACGGCTTATTTGTCTCCCCAGCAGAGTTTTCTGACTACTACAGTGGGTTTCTTTTGCTTTCGACCAGAAAAGGTTTTTACTAAGACAGCTCAGGTCACCATTATCCTCCGTTTTAGAATGTCTAAGAAGGTTCTTATTTTGCTCACCTGTAGAACAGAGATGCTGACCAATCCGTACCCAGGGCCAGAGTGCAGAACAGAAGCTGAAGGATGAGAGCTGACTTTGCTAAGGTTTCTAGTTCCCTGAGGCAACTTTAAGCCGATCAGAAGATAACAGACATGAGGATCTAAGCAGACAACTCCTGTGACCAGAGCAGGGCAGTCAGCAAGGCAACTTCACTGCACTTGGGCCAACTGAAGAGACCAGGGTCCGGGGTCTGAGGAGGGCCAGGCAAAGGTGGACACTTGGAGAAAGGCCCACCTGGCAGCAGGAATCCTAGGTACTCACCTGCCCAGTACCACCTGCTTAGGGAAGGTGGAACTTGGTTTCCAGATCATAATACTTATATCAGATAAACTCCTAGAAACATGTACATTACCAAAACTGACTCAAGAAGAAGTAGAAGATCTGGGGCACCTGGGTGGCTCAGTCATTAAGCGTCTGCCTTTGGCTCAGGTCATGATCCCAGGGTCCTGGGATTGAGCCCTGCATTGGTCTCCCTGCTCAACGGGAAGCCTGTTTCTCCCTCTCCCATTGCCCCTGCTTGTGTTCCCTCTCTCACTATGCCTCTCTCTGTCAAATAAATAAATAAAATCTTTAAAAAAAGAATAAATAGAAGATCTAAATAGACCTACAAAGAACAAAGAGATTGAATCAGTAATTAAAGACCAACAAACAAAAACAAAAAACTTCCAATAAAGAAAAGTCCTGGAATAGACACTTCACTTGTGAATTCTACATTTTTTTTAAAGATTTTATTTATTTGTTTGACACAAACAGAGAGAGAGAGAGAGAGAGAGCAAACAAGCAGGGGGAGCAGCAGAGGGAGACAGGAGAAGCAGGCTCTCCCCTGAGCAGAGAGCCCGATGTGGGACTTATTCCTAGGACCCTGGGATCATGACCTTAGCTGAAGGCAGACACTTAACCGACTGAGCCACCCAGGTGCCCCTCTACAAACATTTAAAGAAGAATTAACACCAATTCTTCTCAAACTCTTCCAAAAAATAAAATCAAATCAAAGAGGAAGAGAAAGAGGAATTGAGGAGGAAGTAACACTTCCTAACTCACCCTATGAAGCTGGTACTCCCCCCATACCAAAGGCAAGCAAAGTCAGCCAGTGTTCCAGTAGGGGGAGCTCACACCCACAGTCTGCTGGGTGAAATGGAGACCCTGGGCTGGATGGGCACCTGGGACAATCAGCTCTGGATCCCCCAGGTCCCCCACCAAGGGCCCGGTCTTTACTGCAGGATGTCCCTACAACCTCCCTCTGCTTCTCTTGGTCCCCCAACCCACTATCTCACCCACTCAGCAACAGGCATGTACCATATGGGTCGACATTCCTGTTGCTGTTCTAGCTTTTCCTTATCCTATTCAGTCCTTCCCTCACAAAGCACACAAATCACCTGCAGTCTTGTTCAAATGGAGACTGGTTTAGTCACTACAGGTCAGAATCTGAGACTCTGCATTTTTTAAAAAAATTAACATATAATGTATTATTTGCCCCAGGGGTAAGGTCTGCGAATCCTCAGGCTTAAACATTTCACAACACTCACCATAGCACACACCCTTCCCAATGTCTATAACCCAGCCACCCTATCCCTCCCCCACCCCTCAGTAACCCTCAGTTTGTTTGAGACTCTGTATTTCTAACAAATCCCAAAGGAATGTCTATGATTCCAACCTAGGGCAAGATTTTGAGTATTGAGGGTCTACAACACCCATCCCAGAAATGCCTTTTGACCCTAATTTACATGGTGGTCTCATGGAATTCTGGGTAAGTCATTTCTAGCTAGGGAACCCTGGGTTGAAAGACTACTCAGCCTGTGCCAAGGGAGAACCAGGATCCTGACTTCCTCAGGGCAGAGGCCACTGCACACTGCACACACACACATGCACACACATGCTACAGCAGCCCCTAACACCACACATACCACAAATAGTAACACTCTTAGTACCCCCACATACCATCCACACACATTCACAGACACACAACACTCCCCAAATCCCCACATACCCCCCCACACTAATGCTCCAGAACCCAGTATACCATAAAATACACATATTAACCCTTCCTAACACCCCCACATACCCCACAACGTGAGCAGGCTTGGTGACACACAAGACCACACTGTGGAGTATGAAGCACTTTCTGCACCAAAATGCTTCCAAGCAGAAGACAGCCTTTTGCCTCAGGAGGGGCTGGAACATTGGGTGAAGGTGGAGGCAGGGCAAAGGAGATCCTGATGGTCAGAGGGGAGTCCAAACCAGAAGGAAGGCAGGCCAGAGGCAAAGGGGTTGCTCTGGGACCTCTGGCCTTTGGTAGGTACCAGCAGCAGCTGAAAGAGACGCTGGACAACAGCAGGTGTACAGGGCTTATGAGACATGGTGATCCTAATTTTATAGATGAGGAAACAATGGTGACTAGGTGCTAGGTGTCTTGCTCCTGATGGCAGCAGTCATGGGCCCATAGGACCACCCAGAGACCACATTACTGCCCCTGAGTCTGCTCAGAAGCTGGGGAGATGGATGCAGAGAGCCCGCTGTGTGTTGGTGCCTTCCCACCGACCAAGGAAAAGAACCGGAGGGTGACACGGTTTGGTCTGGGGAGGGTCTGCTGACACTGCTGTCCTAGGGTTATGAGGGAGGGAGTCCTCTATTTCTCTGTGGAGAAGGTGACCTGGGTGATGGGATGACAGAGGTCACAGCAGAACTGCTGCTTCAGCTCCTTCTGTCCCCTCCAGAGTGAACCAGGCAACATGCAGAACTGACAGGGGAATGGAGTTTATGAATACCCTTGCCTCTAGTCATGCACTTCTAAGAATTTGTGATCCTAAAGACACTCAGAAGGGACAACCATTGTCCCTACTGAATATGCTTAAAGCATGAGGGATGCTTGCAGATCACCCCTGGATCCAACACGTGCACACACACACACACACGCACTTTTACATGCATATGCACATGCACACACGTACACACTTTTACATGCAAACACACGTGTACACACACTTTTACATGCATATACACATGTACACACATCACAACTTCTCTCCTATCATCCCTATATCTTGCATTCCCTTTCTTCACTTCCACCCCCAACAGACAGACAAAACAATAGGTATTTATTGGTCCACAAGGCTGGTGGCAACCAATATCTCACTTGAAGACAGAAATATAGAAATCTCCAGTTGTCAAACTCTCAGCCAAACCAGAATCATGCAAGCTCTAGGCTTGGAACCAGAGCCCCACACTCTTTAGCTGTGTGGCCCTGGACAATGTTGCTGTCCTCTTGGAGAGTCAGCCTCCTCATGCAGAATACAGGCAGGGCAGTCGCTGCAGGACTTATACAAGGCTTGGTTGAGGTTTCACATGGGAAAATGCTTGGTAAACTCAAGTATGGTATGAACATGAAAAGTCTCCAGTGACAATCACAACAGCTCACTGCTGACATTATTAATGGGAACAAACATCCAGACTCCTGGAGGAAACATGATGCTTGCGAAGGTATGCCCATCAGTAGACCCTTCTTAGACTGATCCCTTGGTGGCATCCCAGGCTGACCACTTCACACTGAAGAGCGTATAATCCCCGTTCCACAGTGCCTTTCCTCACTGCAGTTTCCCTCCCTGGAGGCAGGCACTGGGCAAGTGTTGTCACGTTTCTCTCAGGGATTACACTAATTATACAGTTATCTCCTTGGCCAGGATGTGTGGCATCTTCAGCCAGTGTGGCTCTCACTATCAGCTTCCCAGGCCGGCTGCCCCTCGTGGGCATCCAGCCTGTTGTTGTTACAAGCCCCAGAGGTGTTATTCTGAGAAAACGGACAAAGGCAGCTAACATAAATCCCTCTGTAGTGCTCACCCAGCAAACGCGCATTGAACATTTGCTGCTCGTCAAGCTCTGCACTGGGATCCGGGATGTGTGATGGGAAAACACAGTCCCAATGCTTAAGTAACCCCCAGGCTGGAGAGGGAAGGAGATGTAATGCATGTGCTGAGGACCACAGCAGCTAAGTACCAGTGTAGATGGCAGTGTCACCAGGGGGGGGCTTCACAGGAGGGGCCATGCTTAGGAGGGACTTGAAAGGTGAACAGGACTTTGTCAGGTGCAAAAGGATCCTAGGGACAAGGAGAGGACTTCCAGGAAATGGGAAGAGCATGTGCAAAGGTGAGGGGCATAAGGGAGCATGACATGTTGAGGGAAGAGTGTGAAGCTTGGTCTGGCTGGAGCATCAGGTCTGGGGGGCACTGATGTTCCAGTGTTTACGTGGTCAGTGTCTTTATACGTGTCTGTCCTGGTCTTCAGCTCTTTGAGGGTAGAAATTGTGTATTTCTATTTCGTTTCGGGTGATTCAATAAGCATTTACTGAGAATATGTTCTATGTAGGCCACTCTCCTTTTCCTAAGGGGAGGTCAGAGACTAGGTCAAGAGTAGGTTCCTGCCCTATAAGAGCTCCTAGTCTATCAGGGGAGATCAACTCAACTGTTGGGGACAACAGAGCAAGGCAGGACCCACAGGAGCCTGAGTGGAACCACTGAGGGTCTGGGGAGTCTGAGGTGGGGTGGGAAAGAGATTAATGTCAACCAGGAGGGATCCAGGAAAGTTTATAGAGGATGTGGTGTTCAGCTAGCTCTTAAATGTCAATAGGAAAGATGGTGGGATGTTTATCTTTATAAGTGTAAGGACTGGCATATGGGAAGTCCCAAGGTATGAAAAATGTGGGTCAGTTCTGAACTAATGATGAGATTCCCATGGCAGCCATGGTAGGAATATAGGGAGGGAGGGAGGGAGAGAGAGAGTGTGTGTGTGTGTGTGTAAGGAGGAGAGGGAGTTGAGAAGAAGCTGACAACTTCCATTATAAAACATTCACTGTGGGCCAGGCTGTTACATATTATATATATTTGCAAGTTTAACATATATTAACTTACCATCTTCTTAGTAGCCCCATGAGGTAGATTGGTAGATTTTATTATATTCCCCAAGGGATCTGAGGCACGGAGAGGCCAATTAACTTGCCTGCGATCCCACAGCTAGTAAGAAGCAGAGTGAGGATTTGAACTCAGCTATTCTAGTTCCATGCTCTGAACACTACTCTCTTCAGATGGTGATGATAAAATATAGTAAATCCTGTTGACTTCTGCTCACTGCCATATCCTCCTCTCTGCTGGCAGAACCCTGAGTTTGTTTCGCTGTCTTCTCCTCCCCGCAAGATTCTAGGGTAAACCTCAACTAATTTAAATGAACTACGGTAATCTCATAGCCCTTGCCAGTCATTGGTTCAGAAAAGGGCATATAACTTAATTCTGACCAATGAGAGAAAAGAATCCTGCTGGGGGGACTTCAGGGAAAGATTCTTTGGTAATGAGCAAAGACACCCAAGATGAAATGACCTATCTTCTGTACATGATGTTCTCATGTCTAGAACTGTAGCAGTCATCTTACAACTAGGAGGGGAGCTAAACCAAAATGCTGAAGATGGTGAATTGGAAAGGCGCAGAGAACCTATATCAAACCACGAAATATATCGGCCTGGAAAGTCCTGCTCTGGGGTATCCTGTGGCATAAGATCATTAATCTTCCCGTGGCATAAGATCATTAATCTTCCTGGTTAAAGCCAGTTGATGTGAAGTTTTCTGTAACCTGTTGCCCAGCACATTCTGGGATGCTTATGGAGACAGGCCATGGTCAGGTTTCCTCACAGAGCCTACCGTGGTATTTTGCACCCACGCAGTGACAGCCAGGAGAGAGGAGCCTCCCAGATCCTTTAAATCACCAATCATAGCTAGCTACTCCAATCCAGCCCTGGACAGTGCTCACACCCTACAACAAAGCAGTGACTGAAGAGGTGGGAGAAGAGTCAGGGACCCAGCAGTTCTGGGGGCCGGATGTGGCTCCACACTGAACCCACTCTGTGGCTGTGGGGAAGTCATCCCCTGCTCTGAGTCTTAGATTTATTATCTGCAAAATGAACGAGTTGAATTAAACATTCTTTTAAGACCCTTCCAGCTTTCTGATTCACTAATGAGTTGTCATCTGTCTAAACCCATTAAGCTGCCTTACTGAAAAAATTAAGTGGGCGATGGTGGTGGCTAAAGTGGGGGATGGTGGATGGCTAGTTTATTCCAGAGACTGCCTCTGTGTCATGTGACAGGCTAAGAAGAATGTTTTCTCTACAGAAATGGAGTAGAAGGATTTGGAATTGTCCATTTTCACAAAGATCAGGGAGAGAGGCAACGGAGAGATCCTGGAGTGTGAGGTGGCTGCTTACCACACTCAGGCACTAAGTTGGCTCTGAGGACCAAGGAAAGAACATGGTTCCCTTCGTTACAGGGCAGGAGTGGGAGAAGGGAGGGTAGGCACTGGAGAGCCAGCTGCTGTGGTTCTTTGGTCCCTTGGGCTAAAGCATCCTGGAGATGGAATAGCATCACCAACCCTGTGCAGCTAGAAATACAAGATTGCTTTAGGCTGTAACATCTGCTTTACATTCATGTCCAAAGCAACTACTAGGCTAAATTTTAAGATGTAAAATATTTAAGCAGAATTTCTTCTTCTCTTTCTTTTGTCCCCCTGCCCTGCCCTATCTCTTGGACTCAGCTTCCTGACCTTGCTTTTTGGATGCCACTCCTCATCCGTTCCCACCCTTACCACTCGATTCTGGGTATTTCACCTGGCCTGTCCTTCCTGAACAACTCTCACATCGCCTTTTCCTATTTTAAATCCAAGTTTACCCACTGCTCTGTTTTCCCAGTAGAATAGCCTCAGCTTAAGTGTCATAAAGTCAGGCTGGTTTGACAAATTCACACTGAATTGTGAGTGAGTTCTGGCTTTTTGTTAGAACTACCTATTTCTTTCTTGTTTTCTTTCTTTCTTGTTTCCTTCTTTCCTCCGTTCCTTTTCTTTCTTTCCTTCCTTCTTTCTTCCCCCCCCATTTCTCTTTCTTTCTTTCTCCTGCCTTTCTCTCCCTCCCTCCCTTCTTTCCTTCCTCTTTCTTTCCTTTGCATAAAAAGTTTACTAAATTGAATTAATTTCTAATTGTCAAAAATGTTGGATACCATAACAAAAGTGAAGAGACTATTTTCTGACAGGGAAGAGAAATTTGGGAGGAGGTAGGCATTGGGACATGTATTCAACTTCTCTTTTATGTGTCTACTTTTTGCTAACCTCAAAAATATCCTACACAGTCAGCAGATAAACTTGGCCTCTAGAAGCGATAAGTCCAGCACGCTTAACCTGACAATGTTAAAAATATCCTGAAGTCGAAACACGCACTGCTCTGGAGGTGGAAGGAAATGGGACTGGGTGATGGTGATGTATGTCATGAAGCAAAAAAGGATGAAACTGTGGGAGACCTGGCTTGTCTATGCTGTACTAGGATTTTAATAGCTACCACACACCGAGGACCACTAGCCACTGCTCTGAGGTAGGCACTACTATTAACTCCATTTTACAGATGAGAAAACAGAACCACAGAGAGTTAAGAACTTTCTCGAGGTCATGCAGTAACAGAGCCAGGTTTTGAAGCCAGGCATTGTGGCTCCAGAACTGTGCTCAATACGCACAGTGCTGCCTCTTCTCATCTGTGATGTGGGTGGCCTGTCCCATACCCTTCATGTCCTTAGTCTCATGCTGACTCATTGAGGTTTAGGGGCTTACCTTTACCTAAACCTTTTCCTATCCATTCCCTTCACATGGCCTGTCCCGTGCTCTATCCATCCTGTCTCGTGACATGAAAATATAATTAATCAATGACAAAGTGTATAAGGTGAGTGTTATACTTCAGTTATTAAATTAAGTATTTTCTGCTTGTTTGTTCCGTGTCTAGCAAAGGGCTAACTGAGGAGTAAAGAGATCAAGGCTATATGGGTCCCTCCCTCAAGGAGCTTGTAGTCAAGTTCAAAAGATAAATGTAAATAAGTCTAATGTTGGATAGAAAGGGATGTGAGCACAGGATAGGTAAAAAAAAAATAGGGAAGAGGAAGAGATTATAGCCTGGGGGGTTGCTCTGGAGGTGGATGATGTAGCTTTGAGCTTGACTTTGAAGCCTGAGTTGAAGAAAAAAGCAATCCCACTGGCAGAAGCAGCATGAGCAAAGGCCTAGATATAGAAAGGCACAAGAAGATTGGAAGAACGGAAAATGACCCCGTTAGGCGGTGCAATGGGAACAGCTGGTAGGGAGTAGGGGTTGAGTTTTGCCAAAAACAAAGTTTGGGTACAGACTGGAGTCTGGAGCAATTGATTCTTGCGTTCTAGGTGCCATACGCACAGCTGTGTGCTGATGTTCTGACTACAGCACTTTAGATCTTTGGTTCTCAGATTGGGTTCTCTCATCTACCAGTGTGGGGGGGGCGGGGTACCCAGCAATGCGCTGGAAGGACTAAATTCACAGGGTGATCAGGGTGCATCTTCTTGGAGCAATATTTTTATTTGTTGGATCGTGTTTCAAAACTTCACTTTCATATGAAAACAAACATGGGTAAGTTAATGGCATGAAATACAGCACGTGCTCAGGCTCTACAGCTAAGACAGGAGCCTTCACATGGGCCCTTTGGGGCTGCAGTCCGAAGAGACAGTCTTTAACCACCAGCAGGAGCAGCAACCAATCAGAACTGGAGGAGGGTCTTGGAGGACCCTAGCAACACCCCAGTTAACCCTTTATTTGTAGGACCACTGGGAGGACTGGAACCTTAAGGGCAGGGTGGGTAGCAGCAAGGGGAGGCACGCAGGGGGTCAGGATAGCATCCCTTTTCCAGCCGGTAGGGAAGTATGTCCGTTCTCTACCAACCAGCTGGATGTCCATCCTGTCTACCTTCCCGGGAGACCCAGGGAAACCACTGGCTTTCACTGTCCATTAAGTCAATATTGGGGAAAACTTGGAGGAGCAGTACTTTGACACGAAGGTTGACTTCATGTGAGAACTAGGGATCTGAGGGTGGAGAAGAGGTTTTCCAGGGTGCTGTGTGGCTCTGGCGGTCCCCAAATCACAACATCCAAGTGACCATATGCCTAGGCTTTGCTGTTGGCTTGGCCTGCCTGGTATATCCCTCACTAACACAACCAAGGGAATCCCCGTCTCTGAAAGTGTCCCCCACAACACAGTCTTCCCATAAGAGAGCACAGCGTACCATGCCCTAGGCTTGCCTAATTTCACCTATAAGTATTTTTCTCACAAGTGCTTTGGAGGAAAAAAAAAAATCACCCAGACTCTTAGCAATACATCAAGGATACTTGAATGCATTTGAAATATAATGAGTATGCAGCCATAAAAGACATGCCTCATAAGAATCTTTTGAAAGAAGAAATAAAACAAATGATCCTGCCTTTGTATCTTGCCTCTCAGAGACGGCAATGAGTCCCTTGGTGCTCTCCCCAAATCACAAACTCAGGTATAAATTACAATTAGTAATTAGGTTCTTGTGCAGGAAGTGCCATCATTAATGTTAAGCAGGCAACCCTTCCACCTTTGGTTTGGCTACTTCAAGCAGCTCCTGTCTCCCTGGGCTCGGTGGGGAGGCAGAGGCTCCCAGCCCTTCCCAGCTGGCACAGCCCCATGCCCCAAGATAAAACAGACCAATGCTGCGTTCTTTCCTCTCAGCCCTTCTTGTGGCCACCATTGACCAGGTGACTCAGTTCTGGCCAGTGACATATTAGGAAGAGTGTGCAGGGGCTTTTAGGAAAATCTTTGCTCTTCTCCTGTAAAGGGAGAGATGGTGAGTGGGAGCTTCAGCCGCCCCACTTTTTTACTGTTCTGGACACTCCATGACAGGAGAATGGAATGCTGGAAACGGTGGAAGCCATCTTGTGAGCATGAGTGGAGATACGGTTGACACACTGGAAATGGCAGAACCAATGGATGGAAAGGCCTGGGTCCTTCTTAATGTGGATGTGCTCCTGGCTCACCCCAGAAACGACCTTCCTCTTCAGGCTTTATTATGAAAGAAAAGTGCTCCTATTCTTACCCTGCTCTTACTCAGGCACTGTGACTTGTGGCCAAGAGCACTCTCTATTAGTCAGGATAAACTAGTCTGGCTGTCACACCTGATTCACAAATCTCAGGAGCTGAAGCACAAAGTGTTCATTGCTGACTCCCTGTAAGGCCAGAGAGAGTGGGGCAGCCCTCCTCCATCTTGGGGCTGTCAGAGCGGACCCCCAAGGTCACTGAGCTGAGGGAGAGGGGGCTGCACAATCGTGTCAGCTGTGGAAAAGGCCGTGCCTGGAAGGGGCAGACGTCACTTCTGCACCAGTCACTGTGCAGTGGGGCCGAGACAGGAAATCCACCAGTGGGTGCTTGCAGCACTGTCTCGGCTGTGCCTCTAGTTGGGAATTTAAAAGGAAGACTTGACAATCTTTTACACCATAGCATCCCCAGTGCTCAGAGCATCCAGTGCCCAGGAGACACTAAAGTAGTAAATAAATCTATAGACTGTCTTAACATATGAAGTCATATTATATATGTACATATGTTAGTGTATATTAGTATTTTTTAATTCATCAATCGCCCATGTCCTTAAGAAGCTTACTATCTAGCTAGAGTCAAATGAGTAGATGTGCTGGCCTCCCATTGTAGCAGAGGTCCTTACAGAAGCAGCAGTTCAGTGGGCACTGGGGTGAGGGGGCTGAGGCACACAGGCTAGCTTGGCCTGCAGAAATCAGGGAAGGCTTCAGAGAGGAGGTGGCATATAGGTCGGGTCTGGAAGGATGAAGGATTTGCTGGGGAAAGGTGGTGAAGTAGAAAGCCCGATAGTCCTGAAGGAACAAACTGTGAAGAGAGCTAGCCAGTCTGGACAGTCAAGAGTGTGCCTCTCTGTGGCAGCAGGATAGGGAGAGGGTGTGGAGGGGCAGGTTTTAGGAGTGGGGGCAGAGGATCTAAGGGTCTAAACAGAATTTCTCAGTCCTGGCTTCATATTAAAATCACTTGGGTAACTTAAAAAGAAATGCCCATGATCAGGTTCCCCCCACTAACCAATTATATAAGATTCTCCCTGGGCTGGAGCGTGGGCATCCATACTTCTTAAAATCCCCATGTGATTCTAATGGGCAGCCTGGGCCGAATGCCACTGTTTCAGAGGTGGGTGGGGTGGGGGGACGGGGCGGGGGGCAGGTTTGTTTGTCTTACTCGGAAACTGAACCGCAGCTCTGTTGGTCAGGCCTTTCTTTCCTCCCTCACTGATCTCCAGACTCCCTTAAAGGAAGTCTTTTAAGATCAGATGGGGATAGGGGCACCTGGGTGGCTCAGTGGGTTAAGCCTCTGCCTTCAGCTCAGGTCATGATCTCAGGCTCTCTCGGGCTCTCTGCTCAGCAGGAAGCCTGCTTCCCCCTCTCTCTCTCTGCCTGCCTCTCTGCCTACCTGTGATCGCTCTCTCTCTGTCAAATAAATAAATAAAATCTTTTTAAAAAAATCAGATGGGGGTAGAAAAGAGTTGCCAAAATATTCCTTTGTCATTAATTTTTTCCTTAGCACATTGTTCTTCTCAGCCTGGGTGGTCCCCCTCTCCCTTTACCTGGAGCATCCTGGGGTCTGGGAACAGCTGTGCTGGCAGCTGGAAGGAAATTTCTAGCCTCTGGAGGCTCCCGAGACAAAGACAGGGCAGATGCCAGCCTCCGTTCCTGATTAATTACCAGGTGTAAAGAGGACCAGCCCCACCCAGAGGTGGCTCCCAGACCTCGGTCTGTGTACAAACAGTCTCTGCTCCCATGCAGGACTTCCTGCCTTGCCCCCACCCAGAGCTCCCAGAGCAGCCCATGGCCAAGGAGATTCTTGTAAGTTTGACCAACACTGCATTGTCTACGTTGGCCTATTCACTCACAGATACCTAATGGTTCTCCCATTTGCTAGACTCTGGCATCCTGGGACAGCATCCCCCTTTTCTTCTTTAGCAGCAGCTTCTCTGGGCAATTTGCTTCCTCTCATCACTCTGAACATGTTCCCAGAATGCAGACTCATTTTACTACCAGCCCACAGTGAATTTGCTGCAGGAACAATTTTGTAGAGTGCCTTCGAAAGCCAAGGAAGAGTGTGGTTTGTGTTTGCTGTTAGGTGCAGCAAAGGGCAGCATCTCAGCCCCTGAAGCCCCATCTGGAATGTGGTCTGGGGCTCTGCTGGTTGTAGGGCTCGTGGACTAAGGCTTTAGTGCTAAGGCATTGCTGTTCCTTCGGCCCTCTTGGGTTGCACCTTTTTCAAAGGTTGGATTTCCAGCTTTTGAATGATCTCTGTCCTGGCATGCATTCATTCAACATATGCACTGAGTGTCTACCTCACATGCATTTGCCTATTGCTATGGGCTGAGCATGCAGACACAAATGGGCCCTATATGCAGGCAGTTTACCGCCCTGCAGGAACTGACATGGTGAAACCAGCACTAGCCAGCTGTGTGTCCAGCATAAGGTCACCTTACCTTTTGGATAAAGTTCACTCCCAGTGCAAACTAGACCAGTGGTTTTTCAAACTTGGGTCCTTGGAGCCTCTGTGGAAGATAAAGGGCTTTCTGGTGAGCAGGATCTGGTTCTCCTTTCTCTCTCTCCAACTATGGCAGGTTCTGTCCTATCTATTTTATGTGCTGGAGTTCAGTATAAGATCCCGTGAATGGTTAATTTTGTGTGTCAACTTGGCTGGGCTGTGGGGTCCAGATATTTGACCAAACATTATTTTCAGTGGTTCTGTGAGGGTATTTTTTAAATAAGATTAACATTGAAATTGGTGGACTTTGACTGAAATAGATTGCACTATACATCATGGGTGGGCCTCACCCCATCAGGCAAAGGCCTTAATAGAACAAAGACTGACCTCTCCCAGCAAGAAGGAATTCAGCTAGCACACAACCCTCAGACTTGAACTTCAGCATCAGCTTTTCCCTGGGTCTCCAGTCTGATGGCCAAGCCTGCAGATGTTGGGCTTGCCAGCCTCCATAACCACAGGAGCCAGTTTCTTAAATATCCCTCTCTATTTATTTGTTCATTTATTCATTTTATGTACTGGTTCTGTCTCTCTGGAGAACCTTCCACCCACTCATTTCACCTGAAAAAGTTCACCTGCTCAACAGAACTTTAAAAAGAACAAGTCTAGAAGGGCTTTAGATTCTTCCGATTTCCAGGAGGAAAATTGTGATGCCATCACTATTTGTGATGCCGTGTCCTGTCCTGGCTTTACCCACTGCTGTATCTTAAGTCTGGCTTCTCCATCCTTCTTCTGGTCCTTCGTGACACTCTGACCCTTGGATGCAGCTTCCTTCCTGGTTCCAGATGTCTGCCTGGTTGGGGCTTTGTTGTCTGACTTATAATAATTACAATTTAAATGTGTCTAGTAGTTCACTGTTTCCAAGTATGTTGCAAACATTCTCTCATTTAAGCTCCACAATACCTATTTTACAGATGAGGCTGCTGAAGCTAGAACGGCTTAAAGGGCCCAAGGTCACACAAATGGCCAACAGCAAATGCAGAGCTAAATATTCTTGAACTCAAAATCCTAGGTATTTCCCTCTGTACCATGCTGGTACCCCATTACAGATGTTACACCAGAGGACTCTAGGCACTTAATATTCCTCCAGCAGAGGGGGGGCTAAAAGCTCCACCACCAGGGAAGAGAATGACTTGCTTTCTGATTTCTGGAATGCGTGGGTGGAAGACCCTTGCAATAGAGAAAAGTGACCTCAGACGAACCCCAGCAGCTCCCTGTCAAGCCAGCATCCTCTGGAGTTGGCCAGGTTTCCTGGCACTTGCTGGCAGAGTGTCCGTGATTCATAGCAATGTGGGGACTTTACGAGCCTGTGATAAAACAGTAATCATCAGCTGTGAAGTTGACATGAGATTATGGAGCTGCACAGTTGAATTGAGTTACTGTGCTTTCCTGGGGCTGTTCATGCGACGGCAGTGTTGACCTAGTGAGGTATCAGTGTCTGCCGGGCTCTGAGTGGAATCTTGCTAGGATGCCTTCCCGGAGATGGGGACTGGAGTGGGGGTGGGGACCGGTGTGGGGATGGGGACGCAGGTGGGGGTGGGGACTGGGTTGACAAGCTCCTGCCTCTGAGTTGTAACTTCAGAGACTGTGTTGTTGTCACATGTTTGTGTCGGCATGCACGTGCGCGCATGTGCTTGGCTGCCTCAGAGGCACAGGGTTGAGTTGGCCATTCACCTCCGTTCATGGGATGCTGCCTTCTTCTCAGAGGCCACAACTAATCTGTGGGCAATTCCTTCAAACCACACTCAGGCTCTGTGGGGCCCTTCTCACCAGCCTCTCTGACATCACTCTGTCCGGACCCCCCTTTCTCCCTTGTGTGGTTCATGGCAGTGGCCCCCTATTGGGTTCTCTGTCTCTCTGCTGCCCATTCTCAACACAATGGTAAGAAATGACTTGATTTAAAGTTCAGTCTCTTTTCTGCTCAAAACCATTCCATGGCTCCCCATTGCCATCTGTGTGAAAGCTGAAGTCCTCCCAGTGACCTACAGAGCCCTGAGTGGTGGGATCCCCAGCAAATTCCAGCCCATCCTCTCCCAGCATTTGTCCCCTCCCTCACTGCCCCAGTCACGGTGGCCTCTGTGCTCCTCTGTGCTGTTCAAACACATCACATCAAGCTCATATCACCTCTTCCAAGGCTCCATCCAGGCTGGTGCCCCTTCTGAGAGCTCTTCCCCCAGATTTTCGCATGGCTTGTCCCCACCTCCTATGCTTAGTGAGGCTGACATGCACCTGATTTAAAATCACAACACCCTCCCCACTCCACCCCAACCTCCCTTACGCTGCTCTTTCTCTTTCCCCATAGAACTTTTCAGCTTCTAACACACTAGGAAATATCTATATATCTATATATCCATATCTGTATCTAATTGATTATTGTTTATCTCCCTAATAGAATGTAATCTAGAAAGCAGGGATCGTGTTTGCTTTGTCATGGATGTGTATCAAGTATACTGTAGGTGCTCCATTACTGTTGATGGAATGAATAATCAAAGGGCTGCATTTTTCATCAGACCAGAGACCCTTTGAAGGCTGGCACTATGTTTTTTCCATAAGTCTGGGAGTCCTCCTAAGGCAGAGATAGTGCATTCCCCACTAAAGGTCCCCTTATTTCATTACACTATGTCCCTTGGCCCTGCCCTCCATCTAAGACTTTATAAACCATAGCCAGAGAGAGGAAGGAAGGGAGAGAAGGCTCCCCACAGGTGTGGGGTGTGGAGGTCCTGCCCCAGCTGCTGGGTTCCTGTGGGTTTCCCCTTGTTGATTTGATGCTTCCTACCAGCCTATGGAGCCAATGCATTAGGGGTGTTGCTTGGGGCCCCATCCCTTTGACTTCTCTTGTCCCCTGGGTGGGCCAGTTCTAAAGTCAGGATCCCTGTTTTGTTTCTTTCCTCTGCTTTTATGGAACCCTGTGGAGCATCCTGAACACTTCCTGGGAAATCTGCCCTCCCATCCAGTGACTGGGGACTCCAGGCGCTGTCCACACTGTCCACCTTGTTCCATGTCCTCCCCAGCCTGCCTGGGTCCTACTTCCTTCCACACGGTTCACCCAAATGGTGTTTGCCTCTTGGGGCCAATTCCCAAACACTGCCTGACAGTCACTTGATTCTGGAATGGATATCCCTCACCTGCTTCGTCCTTGCCGGCCCCTGGTATCAAGTGTCTGAACGCATGGAGGCCATGCACCATGGTGGAGAGCACTGACTGGGCAGTTGTGACATGCTCCTTTCCAGACCTCCAGCTGGGGGGAGTGTGACTAACATCATCGTGCCCCCAGCCTTGTCTGAGTGTGACAGAGCTAAGACTGGCCCACTCCAGGGATGTGGAACCCCTGTGATGGGCCACTTTGGCTTGGGGACACTGAGCCTTCTCACCTGAGTTGTTGTACTCCCTGCTAGGGTCAGGCTGTACCCCCAAACGCCCAATCACCCATCCCGCCCTCCCCAAATCTGGCAGCTCTCCCAGCCTCCCCTAGCTTCTCCATGTGTTTCCCTCACAGACACTGACCTCTCTCGGAGTCCCCTTTGGGGACGACCCAGATTGATACTCCTGCCTTGGACCTTGAAGCCAGACAGATGACGTTTCATATGGTGACTTCCCAGAGCTTTTGCATCTGTAAGTTAAAGCCAGGAATCCCTACCCGCAAAAGCTGATGGTGGGAACATTAAACAATTGGGTGTAAAGCCCCAGTTAGGGGCTTTCCACCCATAAGCTTGCCTCCTGCACCTTGCCTTGTTTGAGCTGATTCCAGCCCCTGACCTGGGCACTTCCCCCTTGCTGCTAGTGACCTATCTAACCTCAGCTCCTTCCACCCTGCTGGTTCCAGAGCCTAGGGGATCCCAGCCCAGCAGATCCTTGGCATTGAGTGTCCTCAAGTCTTTAGGGGTGCAGGGTCCCTCTCAGGATGGCAGCTCATCAGCCTGCTGCTGAAGAAGCAGAGCCCGCACAATTTACCCACATTGCGGCCCCGCCCCATCCCACTAATGGGTGTTTTAGAAGGAGCTTTTCCACTTGAAGCCTTTTTTTTAATCCTAAAAAGGAAAATTACTTGCTTAATTTAATTTGTTTAATATTCCTGTTAAAAATGAGGTTCAATTAAGATACCCAGAAAAACCATAATGTTCATTTAACAGAAGAATGAAATTTGAGTTCCACAAATGCATTTTTTTCTCTTCTCTGTTTTTTTTAAAATGCAAATCCAGCTAAGTGAATTACTGATCTTTATTAGATGCTTTAATTACAGGTTGTTAATGGAAATATTACTGAAATTAAACTCAAATGTGTTAACCAAAGAAAAAGCTTTATGTGTCACTAAAATAACCAAATTTCAAGACTTTGTCGATATGGTCAATTGAAAAACTACCTGAGAAATTATCCCCTTAACCCTGAGACAGTGACAGACTTTTGGTGTAGGGCTGGTCTCTCTGAGGCCTGTGGTGAATGGACTTCACCCTTGTAAGACAAAAGCTTCACACATGTGGGCCCACTCTGCACACATGCGTGGGCAGGCCCTGCACGGAGCCCCAAACCACCAATTCTGCAAACGTAGGAACAAGCCCTTTATGCATGAGGGCACGGACACAATCTGAACACAGGCACCTTACGAACTCTGCATATGCACTCTGGGAAAATCCAGAATCTCTCCATATACTTATGCATCAAAGCTTTCCTACATTTCCTTCCTTTGAGCACAGTGATATGCCTTGTAAACAAGGTCCGGCTCTGATGAAACAGGCCAGAGGCCCTCAGGGTCTCCCCCAAGATCTGGAATGTTTGATTCCCAAGAGATCGGTGGGGGTGTGCTGGGCAGCCCCCTTCCGTCCTACTTCCCTCTGGTAGATTTCTCTTGAGGTGGCACTTCATATAGCCTTGTCAGCTGTGTGGGGGGAAACCATATTCCTCTAGGGTGACACAGTCTCGGGGGATGAGCTAAGCACCATATGCCACTGGGCCTCGTGTCTCAAGACAGCTTGACTCATTTGACAAGAATTTGGGTCTCTTTTTCACTCTGATGAGCCAACCAGTTCATTCTTCACCTTGTCCCTACAGGCCATTCTGTCCTTTCAAATTGGGCTTCAAGTGTGACTTCGAAATTTCCAATGAAAACTACCCTCGACAGGGGTGCCTGGTCTGGCTGCTGCCAAGATGCTTGTGCCATGAGGTTTTGAAGCCAGCCAGCCCTGGGCTGGGGTTTCTGCACCCCTGCTCACAGACAGCATGGTCTTGAGAAGATGGTTCACCTCCCTGAACCCATTTCTTTAATTCTAAGAAACGGAATTATTGTGGTTCTCTCCTGCACTCATGAGCCTGCCCAGTGCCCTCCTCCCCTAAAAGCACCCTTCCACCCCATGCTCTACCTTCTCTCCTCTTTGTCCTGAGAGCTCAGTCAGCCTTCCTATGTCCTTGTCCTCATGTCCCATTCACTTTTTCTAGTGACAAGTAACAGAACCTATTCCGGCTAGTTTAAGCAGAACAGAAAGAAAAGAAGGGATCCCGGGTATCTTCCAGAAACTCTGGGAAGGCCAGAGAAGACATGAAACCTGCATATGAAGAGCAGTAAAAATCTACACCAGTGGCTCCGCTAACCTTGGATGTTGAGGCCTGAGCTGTGGCTAACACCATTGGCCATTGGCTCTGGACACCAAGACAGTCTGGAACGGCTGACTCCAAAGTGGACACCTCCCTGCCATCCCAAGCAGAAAGCCTGTTTCCTCACCTTGCTGTTTTCCACATCTAGTGTCCTGTTGGCGCGGCTGGTTGGTGGAGCCCAGGACATGTGGCTGGCGTGCAGTGACAAGGGCAGCTAAGAAAGGGGCCTCCCCCTCCAGAAAGAGTGGCTCACAGGTTGAGAAATGTATCATGTATAGGAAAGGTGATCAGGGCATGCATGCTGGCAGGCATGACAGGTATGTGTCTCATGCTCACTCACTGTCCCTAGGGTCTCCGTCTTCCAGTGCTCCACTGAAGTGCTCTGGGGAGACTGCCATGTTGGGCATCTTCTTTGTCCCTCCATGTCTGTCCACCTTCCTCCACCCTCCTCTCTGCCGCAGAGGCCACGCTGGAGGACCTGCATCTACCTGCTGCCTTACCTGGCTTCTGGCTTCAGGCTGAGTGGGGCCAATAGGGAGCCTTGGCTGGAGGCTGGAAGGAAGAGGGAGAGAGATCCGGGAATCTATCCGGCCATCTTCCTACCTGTGGTGTCCCACTAGGCTGGCTGTGTCCCTCTGCCAAATTTCTGAGCCCATCAGACAGCCCTCTTCACTCAGGACTCCCTGTCTCCAAGTTTGTGAACTCCTCCCTCTTCTTGGTCCTCAGCCCAAGAGGCTGACTGCTCAAGCTCTTCCCTGCTACCCCTCCCCAGCCACTGCACTCTCCCAAGGCTTTCCCTGCACCAGGATCTACTGTGACAAAGACCCTCTGTTAAAATACCCTGAAATTGCCCAACTCAAGAATGTTCTTTCTTTCCTACTAGGACCCTGAAAAGGACCATGGTGACCTTCACTTTGCCAAAGCCAGTGGACACTTCTCAGCTTTGATCTTCCTTGACCTCTTGGTTGCATTTGACATCAGAGTTCTTCCTTCCTCAATACCCCCTGATTCCTTGGCTTCCAACTCCCCCTTTGCCTAAGTCTCCTTCAAGAGCATCTCCTCTTCTGTATGCTCCTGAGCGTGGCTGTTCCCTGGGGTTCTGTTTATGGATCCCCTCTCTTCTCCTTTGACAAGATCTCTATATATGAGCTCATCCACCCTCTTAGTTCTAAGCCCACCTCTTTGCTGATACCTTCCCATTCCATGTCTCCAGTCTACCCCCGGGCTTAAGTTCAGGTACCTACTGGGAGCATCTGCCTGGATATCATTTGAGTATCGCTAACTCAACAAAACCCAAACTGATTTGTCATCCTCTCTCCCTAACCTGTTTCTCTCCATGTTCCAAATCTTAGTGAAAGGCACCTATTCAGTCTCCCAAGACAGCAGTCTGGAGAACAGCAGTTTCTTCCTTCCTCCTCCTAGGGATTTTCCATCTTGTTCCCTTCTTACATATTTCTTGACCCAGTCCTCTCTTTCCCAACCCTACTGCCAGTACCTTGATCGGGGACCTCATCATAACTTGGGTGAAATGTATCAGTCCTCCTCCACAGATTCCTAGGATGCAGTGTATTCCAGGGAAAGCTACTGCCCTCCTCATAGCCAGTGTTAGGATTTGAGAATGTGACCTGACTACATTAGATTCTGCTGAAAACCCCTCAGTCCTCTGGAGGATTGAGTCCATGCTCCTTAGCTAGCCCCACAAGCCTCTTGTGCCCTCACTCCTACCCACTTCTGCAGTGTTTCATGCCACTGCCTGTCTCCAAGCTCATGTTCTCATAAACTGGTTGGCTCATAATTTCAAGCATAGACTGTGCTGTCCCACACCTACATGACGGTGTTTATGTGGTTTCCTCTAAACCAGGGGACTATTCTCCCCCTTTCCTCCCCTATCACCTGCTCTGCCTTTGAGGCTCAGCTCCTGGGTCCTTTCCTCCTGATGTCCCAGGTATGGGGACCATGCATTCGATCTTCACATTTATCATTTATAGTGCCTTTTTTCTTTATGTCCATCACCCCTGCTAGACCATAATTTTCCTGATGGCAAGAATTGTCCCTTAATCATTTCTAGCACTTAGTGTCTGGCACATAAATGTTTATTGATCTGAATTGAATAGAAGGTATTGGATCATATCTGAGTTGCAGAGCCTCTAAAAGCCCTGATACCCTGAAGTTCTTGGGGATAGGATCTACAAGAAGACCTTCCTGCCCTTACTCAAAAGTGGTTTGGTTTTCTCAGACGGGGTCTTGGGAAATTAAAGAATGTAAACTTCTCCCCTCCAATGAACAGCTCTTAGAACTGGGGATAGCAACACGTTCCTGCTCATTCTTTCCCCTGGTCTGGGAATTTACTCCAGCCAAAGTTAGACCCCCTTCTGACACCTTCCCATCTTCTTAGCACTCTGCTTCTCCAACCTTCCCTCCCCTTGAGGTCTCCTCACTGGAAATTTTACATGTTTTCAAGGTTGAAAGAGGCATAAAGCATTAAGATCCGGAGCAAGGGCTTAAGAGTCATACAGACCCAGCTTAAAATCTTCTTAGCAGCTTTGTGACCTTGGCAGTTCCCTGACCTCGTGAGCTTGTTTCCTCATCTATAAGATGGAAGTGATAATTATAACACCCAGATCATGGAGGTTTTGTAAGGATTAAATGAGATAATGGACGTCAGGCACTTAGCTCACAGCCTGGCTAGAAGGCTTAATTCAAATCCTGCCTCCCCTGAGAAATCTCTGGTGACTCAGAGCCAGCCCACAATAGTTTCCCTCCTCGGAAGGGTGTGACTGAGTCCCAAATTCTCTTTCCGGCATTGAATCACTCTCCCATTTCTGAGCCTTCCTCATCCCCCACGTGCGAGCCATGTGTTTGTTGCCTGTCTTGGCTCCCCCACTAGATTTTAAGCCACTGGGGAACAATGATCATGAAGCAGATAATTGGAGCCATCGCAGGCAGTTTGATGGGCACCTTCCCTTCTTCCCTTCAACCAAACACCTTGAAGTATCCAGCACAAGGCTCAGTGTATGCCCTGCTGCTTCTTGAGCAGACCTGGATGTCTCCAGCAGGGTGGAGGAGGCAGGGGAAGAGGAGGAGGGGGACAGCTGTAGGGACCATTTGTGGGGATAAGTGGCCCTTTTCTGTCCTAACACCGAGGGGCTAAGTCGTTCCTAGAAAGCCTGTCACTCAGATGAAGCACAGGGAGGCTATCCAGGAGATAAGCAGGCGGCTTCCTCCTCCCAGCATCTGCAAAAAGAGGCCCCCACATGGCCCAGTTCCCAGAGTGAAGGGCAACAGCAGTCCACTCTTTACTCCGGAACAATGCCAAAGAAATGCCAGTTTCATAAGCTGGGGTTCACGGAGCTAAAGCTAGTTATGCCGCCTTTAGAGAAAGTCAGAAGCCCCGGAGGTTTGCACCAATACCTACCTATTCACTGGCTGGCGCCCCTGTGTTTCTGCCTTCACGCTGGGTCCTAACGCAGCTGGAGGAAGGTTCTTAGAACACCTAGCACAGGCCCTGCCTGGCTGGAACAGCTGCACCCCCGCCCCCATCCGTGCTGGCAAAACCACTGGCCAGAGGAAGGCGCGGGCCTGTTTGAGCAGGGCAAAGCCAACCCTGGGCTCCTGCCAAACCTGCAACCCCGCCCCTGAGGCAGAGCCCTCCTGTCCTTTCCGACGCCCCTTTCTGGCCTGGGCGGAGCTTGGAAACTCGACCCCCACCCCATCCACCCTCCCCGCCAAGCTTCGGGCTCCTCCTGTTCCTGGGTGGCCGGTCATCTCAGCCGCACTTCCACCAACAGTCACGGCACGGCACGCGCCTGTCACGCCTGCGGCGGCCAGAGCCTCCCACGCTCCTTAACTGGATGTGAAAAGTTAATTCAGGTATAAACGTGAAGGCTTAATGAAAGGAGAGCGCGGCGGATTAATTGTGCCCCTTTTTGCCAAGGTAACCGCACGCACCCCCGCAGCCCTGCGCCAGCAGCAGCTGTCCGCCCCTGTCCGCCGCCCCTCCGCGGTGGCCTCTCTCTTGCCTTTGTTGGCAAAAGGCAGGCAGGCACCCTTTCCGCCTAAGCGCAGCCCGCGAACTGGAGCTGAAGAGGAGAAGTATTCGTTTTAATTACGGCGTTTGGGAACAGAAATCTGCAGGGGTAGTTGTAAATAAATGTGTGGCATGTGCGGGCCTTTTGCCAGCCAGTGACTCAGGCGTCTCCACCACACCTCCGCCAACCGTCCAGTCTTCTTTGACCCTCAGCTGTGTGTTGAGGGGGATTTACGGAGCTACAAGACATGCTCCTACCCTTAAGGTGCTGGAGCACAGTCGGGACTTAGTAATGGTTAGTACTATTAGCTTACTGACCATGTCCTATGGGCACATCATAGGTTCTCCAATTGCATCATGTTCACAGTGCTATGGAGTAGGTCTTCTTGCTCCATTTTACAGATGGGGAAACAGAGACTCAAAGAGGAAAAAAGTAAATTGCCCATGGTTGCATGGTCTTTGATCCCTGTCCTGGCTCTGTGCTTTTGTGCTGCCTTACTGTACTGTTTGCTCTTTAAGAAAGACACAGTCCCAGGTGTGCAAATAAACAGCCCCAAGTCACATAAGGGAGTGCGTAACTCTGCACAGCAGACAAGAGGTGATGCTTGGAAGTCCTAAGTAGGAAGATGGAGCGGGCTTGGGTGGGCAGGGCAGCTTCCTGCTCTGAGGTGGGTTCTTAAAAAGCATGAAGGCATGCCTCCCTGTTTCCCCACCTTCAGTTTTCCCCTCTCCCTCTCCACCATTGAGTTCATCCTGGGAATTCCGCATTTCTTCTGTGATGGCGGAAGACAAGCCCGCCCGTTCCTAGGACTTGGAGGAGGAGGCTCCACCTGATACAGATTTTCCCATCCAAGTGGGGCGCCCCACCATAGAGGGCTGTCCCATCCTGCCATGCTTGAGCAGACATGATTTCCATGCCTTGCTTCTCCCTCCAGGAGCTGAGGGAACAGAGAGAGTGCCGTCGAGTCTGACTGACAATGCAGGCTATGTCTGGGGAACAGAGCTTCTGTGCCTGTTAGAATAGGAAATCTCCGGGGGCTGTCGAATCAAGGGACTTTTCTTTTCACAGCTGCATTTGTGTGCTTCACTTTCATCCAGAGAGCGGACTGGGCTGGCTGCAGCTGCTCAGACCCTGCAAGGGAGTCTCAAGGGCAGCTGCCACATTCAGCGGAGGGACCTCCTAACCTGGAGAGTCATTGAATGCAGGTGGTGAGGGGTGGTGGTAGAGGGAGGACAGCTGCGGGAGTTCAGAAGCTCAGAGAGTTCAGGAGATAAGCTCAAGGTCACGGGATAGATCAGAGGAAGGAGAAACACAAATCTGCATTTCTAGGTTCTCAACACAGGCCCTTCGTTCTGATGAATACCACGTGTTTCTGTGTTTCCTCTTTGGGTGTGATTTCAGCCCAGAGAGCCTACAAACAGGACAGAGAAGCAGAGGAACTCACCTGTGACAGGTGAATGTGGGCGATGCTGAGCGCTGAGGTTTGCTGAGGACTTTGTCAGGGGCCAGGCATGGAGAAAAGTGAATTCTCTCTGTAGAAAGATTACTGGCATTACCTCCCATTTTAAAGACGTAGAAATTGAAGTTTAGAAAGACAGGTTGACTTGCTCAAGACCACCCAAATAGCAGCTGGTGGGATCTGCATTGGAAATATGAAGAGTAGAGGGTGTCTGGGGAAAGCGGTGGCCAGTGGAGACAATATTTATGGGGCACCTCATGTGTGCTGGGCAGCACACCCCTGCTGCAGATACAAGCTGGATGGGGTCCCAGTCCATACAGATGCCTAGAGTTTAAAAGGGTGGCTGAATGTGCCTCCCATGAGACGGGCGGGGGAGAGGGGTTGGGCAGACATGAGTTCTGCTCAGAAATGAGGCCCCTACAGTGCTGATTCTCCTTTTTTTGCTACAGGATAGGGTCACCTGTAGCCATGCAGGATCAATTGCAATGTCATGGTCCCATGTAGACCCACAGAACCCAAACCTCGGTGGGGAGGAGTCTGGGCATCAGTATGTTTTATAAACCCTTCAGGTGATTGCAACTGAGCACAGGTTAGGCCCACCACTGGACTGCCCCTACCTCTGTGCCTGAACAAAGCAAACCTTAAACTAAAGAATCTGGGGTGTGTTAGGACCACCAAGACTGCACCTTGGGAAGTAGTAGGGCCCCTCGGGGGCAGGAGTAGAAGGCAGAAAGGGTTGCTGGGGAGACTCCAGGGGTTGCCTCAGATGACAGAATGGTGGTGGCAGAATGACAGATTGATGTGAATTATCTCAAGGCTCCTGGATGTCATCTGCCTGAGAAGATTTTATTTATTTATTCCAGTTTCTAAAGAGGGTCCTTTTACTAGAGTGTCTTGAGATTTAGGTGTAAAATTTAAAGCCCTAATTAAAATACATAAAACATTGCATGGAGCAATTAGAGTGGCAGGAAGTGGCATTGAAAAAACCTCATCAGCCGTGAGTATTTGAAACTGGGAAGCATCCAATTTACTGGGCAGTAAGTGCCTTGCCCCTCACACTGAAGGTCACACTGAAGGCCGTGGGTGTCTAGGGGCCTCCACTCTTCCAAGCTGGTTGTTGAGAGATGATCTGTAAACTTCAGGACCCCTAGTCTGAGGGGAGACACCGCCCTGCCTTTAGGGATTTCCTCATCAGATGTCCAGGTGTGCAGCGAGTGTCTACATATGCATCTGTGCAAAGTTGGTTTCTTTACAGAGGAAGGCACCGGTATGAGTATTTGAGGTTATCCGCAGTCCCGCTGGAAACTCTGTATGTATAGGTTGGGTCTCAGGGTTTTAATCAGATGTGTGTGTTATCCCTTATATATCTGTGATTTATAAACATGCGTCAAAGAGTATCTTTCTTCAGTATCTATCCCTCCTAGATAATGGCCAAAAAGAGACCCAGAGGTCTCTGTTTACCAATGACAAAAGCTGATAGTCATAGCATTGTGTCAAGTACTGTTTTAAAACTTCCCATACCCTAACTCATTCAGTCCTTACAACAGTCCAATGAGACGAGGACTATCGGTCTATTCTACAGTTGAGGAAACTGAGGTACAAAGCCTAACGCCCTGGAAGTTGCATGGCTGATGAGAGGCTGACCTGGGTGTCAACTGAGCTGTGCTAATCCCAGAGCCCTGGCACTGGAGTTGGGCACTGCCTGAGCCTGGCATGTTGGGCCCAGTCCCACTGGGCACTCCCTGGGACCCCTGATCCCCATGTAGACCCCACCAGGCAACTGTGCCTTTAGTTTGTGCACAGGGAGTCTGGGTCCTGGTCCAGACACCACCAGCTCATGGTGTGACCTGAGAAAGCCATTCTGCCTGTCTGGGCCTCGTCTTCCAACTGGAAGAAGAGAGGGAGCTGAGTTAGATTCACCAATGGTGAACGCAGAAACACCGTGGGCAACTCTTTTAAAACATGGATTCCTGAGGCCTCACCCTGGAGGTGCTGATTAGGGAAGTCTCGGTTGGGGGCCCCAGTAGTGCTAGGGATCCTAGGGCACTTTCAAGGCTGCCATGAGAATGATGATCCCTACTGTGGCAGACCTTAGCAGCTAATCTCTACTGAGTGCTTATCACGTGCCCAGGCCTGTGCTGTGTGCTTCCAGTGACTCTCTCATTGAATCATCACGGTGATCCTGCACTGCTGATGCTGTTTGAAGATGAGAAAACAGAGGGAGATGAAGTGGCCCGCCAAGGTCGCAAGCCAGAGATTACCATAGCTGGGACGTGTACACAGTTGGCCTGACTTCAGTGCTCACTTTCATGTCCATGAGAACACACTGGCACTTGGCTTGTTCAGCTCCCTACACCACCGTCCCTGGAGTCTTGATGAGTGGACAGTGGGCAGTGTGACCTGGTCTCCAGTGGCTTGTACCAGGCTGGGCAAGGTGACTCCAACTAGCTGCTGCCCTGCCTGGCCAACACTTACTCAGAGAGTCTCTCTTGAGAATTTGAACTGAGACATCAAAAGGGACCATTTGGATAGTGTTGGGACCTGGGGGGATAAGATCAGAATTGGCCCTAGTGTTGGCACCTGGCGACTCAAAGGTACTTTGACACTGAGTTAATGGGGACTTTTTCCGAGGAGGCTAGTTTGCAGAGAGGTGGGGAGAGCAGATGGACAGAGAAGAGAGACCAAGAGATGAGAAAGAGAAAGACGTCTCTGGATGCTTTTCTAGGTCCCTGAGGCCAGCCTGCACTACCCAAAATGAGCATTGCTCTTCACCAGCGTCTTCATGATAAATCCTGTCCACTTAAGCTAACTTGGTGGGCTTCTGATGCTTACAGTTGAAGTATTCCTTAAAATACTTGCCCCGGCTTCCCAGCAAAGTTTTTAGGATCAAATCACATAATGGATGTGAAAGGGTGACCTGGAAGGAATTACACCAATTATGAAATATCTGGAAAGCACTTGTAAGCTTATATGTAATCAGCGGATTGCTGCAAGAACTGAGACAGGAGGACTTACTGCGGGGGCAGTTTAATTAAGGGAGCTCTACAGAGGAAGTGGTTGTGCAGTGATTTGCTGGTATGGGATATGGAAGGCAAGAGAGAGAAGGAAGATCCTCCAGGCAGAGGAGAGGACAGCAGCCAGTGGTGCATGTGGGGGAGGGAGGGGTGGCAGGGGGCTGCCTTGGCTGCTGACCAGCAGGGATTGATCTGGGGACACTCTAGCAAGTGGATTTTTTTGGGGGGTGGTATGTGCTGGCCACCAGTGAGCCATTGGAGGTTATTGGGCAGGTGTTTTTGGAAAGACAAAAGCCATCTTAATGGAGTAGTCAAAGAGGGGAAGGGAGAGACTCATTAAGAAGCCAGTGCAATTTCCAGGGGGAAAAGCTTCAAGAAAGAGCGATTTCCTGAAGCACTTAGTGCTGCTCCAAGCAGCCGTGATGTGGAGCCAATGGACCGGGCATGGTCAGTCTGGCTAGAGAGGTGGGCATTTATATAACAATAATACAAATAGATACGAGATTACAAGTGGTGAGAAGGATCTGCTACAGGGACTTTGCCAAATTGGGAAGAGAGTGGATGTGCCATAGGGAAGCCTTAGGGAATCCCAGGAAGTAAGGCTCTCCTTGTGATGTAGTCCGAGGAGAGCTTTTTAGGTGAGGAGCAAATGGGAAGACATTCCCAGTTCTGAGCACAAAGGGCGGGAAACTGTTCAAACAGAGTGTGCAGGGGCAGGGCATCTTGGTAGGGGAAGGGGTTGGGGAAGCAGGTGAGGCCTTCCAGACCCTGGTAAAGATGTTGTTCTTGATCCTGAACACAGTAGGAAGCCGTGGGAGCATTTTAAGCAGGGAGGGGCGTGATTGGATTGTGAAGTCATGTGAAGTCATGAAGAAGTCCACTCTGTATGGATTGTGGAGAAAGGATGGGGGTGGATCAAAAGAGAATTCTAGGCCGGTGAGGAGGAAGCATTGGAAACCAACCCTGATTATCTCAGCACTAAAGGATCAATTGGAATGAGTCAGGGGACTCACAGAAAGAGAAGGCTCTGGGGACCTCAGTGACTGTTTTGGGTTTAAGCCCCAAGACTCTCTTTCCCTCTTCTCATCATGTTCTTGGGGCTCTCTCCATGCTAGGGATATGGCTGACAGCTGCTCTGGGGTCATATCTTCACATTCTACCCAGAGAAAAGGGAAAACTGGGGGGGGGGGACGTCCCTGGGTGGCATACCTTATGACTTAGGCACTGGGGTAGGAATTCTGGGGTTAATAGCCCCACAGGAAGCAGACAGAGACAGAGAAGAGCCTCTCCCTAAAGGAAGGAGTGAGACTGAGAGATCTTGCTGCCAGAAAATGCCAGAAGGGATGTGGCTCAGACCAAAGGGAAAATAACTGTTGAATGTAGAAACTATTGCTATAATCTACATGGGGAAAACCCTAGCTCCAGGAATAGTTTTAACTTTGAAGGAGGATGGAGAGGGAGTCACAACATTTATGAAGTTACAATGTGCCAGGTAGTTCACTTGGTCACTTTCCCTATCTTCACTATAGCACTGTGATGTAAGACCCATTTCACAGATGAGAACACTGAGGCTCAGGAGAGCTCAAGAGAGCTCACCTGAGATCACACAGGCATGCAGCAGCAGGGCTGAGAGTTGATCCTGGCAGTTTGGGGTTGACCCCAATTCCCATACTTTCTTGTATCCTGTGTGTTGTCTTCTTGGGAAGTGAATTTGGGAAGAGAAAATAGTGTTGCCCATTAAGTCTGACTTCTAATTATGGGGAAGCAAACCAAAGAGAACAGCTTTGGTGACAGTTTGAAATCCAGGCTGCCAGAAAAGGCGAAGGGTTTGGGACAGATACGGAGGTTGAAAGGTCATCCTAGGAGACTCCAAGGCATGTGGGTTCCCCATTAACGTGGATCTCTGTGGGCTGTTTACCTCCATTCTCTTCCCCTCCCCCAGATGTAGACTGGTTCGCTTTTTTGCTGATCTCCTAAATGAACAGAAGATCCAATTGCATGATTTTTCTTAACTCATATTTTAGGAGAGGAAGCAAGATGATTTTGCACAGGTTGTCTGATTGCTGGATTAGCAGCCACCTTCCAACTTCTTAATCCTTATTTAATTCCTTGATCAACCTGGTTCAGCTCCACACAGCTGGCCCCTAGGCAATTCGGGAGAAAAGCTGTGTTTTCAGGAGTTAAGCACCAGCATTGTGTTTATTCTTTAATGTGATCAAATTGTGCTGGCGTCTGTAATGAGAGGGACAGGCTCACAAAGAAGTGATCCGCCAGGTACAGAACTCAAAGCCTGGAGTCTGAATCTTGGAAATAATGCAGACAGAGGAGGGGCAGAACAGGACCCAGGCTTGGGAACAGAGCCAGGAGGAGAGTGGGGCTGGTAAAGGGCCCCATGGCCTGGGAGCCCCAGGCTGAAGCAAAGATTGCTCATATCCCAGCCAGGTTATAGGCAGCAGAAGGATGTCACATTCAGACTGCATTCATTCAAGGTGAGGCCAGCGCGCAAACAAACCAGTGGGGATGGTGCAGTGTCCAGGAATGGTGACAGCAGCCCCATTCCCACTGGTAGGTCTGAAGAGCCAATGGGAGGTCACAGTCATGGGGACCCAGAGGCAGAGCATGCTGTGTGGAGGACCTCCTGATGGGAGCAGTGGCCCTACAGAATGGGACCTGGGGAACAAGCACCCCGATCTCATCTTCTCTCTCCCCTGATCTCTTGGTGGTGTTCTTCATTGGCCAGACCCAACTGGAAGCCAGGAGGCAGTAAACCTATTGAGGGCTCCCACATAGAGCAGCCTCCTGGGGTGCGGGCAGTGTGGGTGAGGGGAAGAAGGGGAGCGGAGACAGGATCAAGCAGAAGCTGTTAAGCACAGTTCTCTCCTGTCATCCTCTTGGCCTCTCTGGCTCTACATTTGGCTGTGGGCTGTGGAGAAAGAGCAATGGGTAGGTGCGGAGAGGGCCAAGGTTCTGCCAGTCTGCTGAGTCTGCCCTCCTTGTTCCCTGCACACCCCACCCGGCCAACCACGTCTCCATGTCCTTCCTTTCTCCATACCTTCCTCAGGGCTGATTAGGCGAGGGGAACTAGGCAGACAGATTGAACCTGGCTTAAATGTGTGTCTCCTTCATTGTTCATACAGAGAAGAAGCAAAGTCCAGCTTCTTACACCTGCTTTGAACCTCAAACGAGTTTGGACACAGCTCCCCTTAGGAGAGAGGGGAGGAGAATCACCTGGTTCAGGTGTACCAGGCCTGCCTTGTCTTGACTCTCATCCTTCTCAGGGTCTGAGAATCTGCTGAAGTAGGACATCATCGAGACATGTTACCCCTCACTGTTGACTCTTCTACAGTTTAGTGTGTACCTGTCCTTCCCTGTCCCTTCCTTCCAGGAAGCCTTCCTGGGATGACCCCTCCTGAGTTGTTTGCCTTTATGCCACAGCCCTCCCATTCACAGGTTTGGGTTGTTCTGGATATGGCTCTGGCAGGGTGGCTTCTGGCCCCTTGGACTGTGATCACCCTGAAGGAGAGTCTCTTTCGAATGGTGCCCTAGCTCTTCCTCCACCAACGGCACCAACTCAGTCAATGTCTCTGAGAAGCCTGTGTGGTTGGGATAAGGCAGGATGCTCTGTAGAAACATCTGTCCAGACTCCAGAGAAACATTGCTGAGAAGTCAAGCATAATATATTCAGGATCCCATGGCTCTGCGAACAGAAATACCACAGAACCAGGGTCCAGTTGTTAGGATTTTGGAAGCTGAAATTGTTAGATTTGGAAAGAAGCGAAGAAATCACCCAGTGTCATGGTTTACACCAGGTTTTGGCTACAGATTCTTTTGTTTCCCACAAATGTAATCTTTCATGTATTCCCATAGATAACATAAGCAGCAGCAGCTTTGGTTGAAGCAGGAAGGGGTTGGAACTCCACTCACTCAGCCATCGATGGTCCTGAAGCCTTAGAACCAAAGGCTCCGTGTAGCACAAGGCCAACGCCCTGAGTTCATCCAACCCCAGTGTGAACACTGAGGCTGCAGAGGGGCCACTTGCCTGAACCTTAACTGGCAGGCCAGTTCTCCTTCCCTATGCCAGTCCTCAGGAGCCACATGCCCCAAGGAGCCCGCCTGTGGGTTCAGAGCACAGCCCATGGAGCCGGGCCTGGCCTGTGGGGAGTGCAGGACATATGGTGTCCAAACAAACCTTTGAAGCATCTCGTGACTTACCCCACCTTATTAAACCCCAGTTACCAACCAATCCAGTTGCCAGGTAACCCAGGGCTTTGGGTTCCAGAGGGCCCAGTCCAGTTCCTCTCTTGCTCCTGGATGGGTGCCTCCCTTTCTGACCTCCTCCCAGGAGTTCCCAGGTGACCTGGCTGCTCGGCTCTGTCTGGGCTCCTGTGTGCAGTTCAATTAGCATGCTGGACCAGTGCTGGCTGGCTCCACATATTATTTGCACGGGTTAAGTATTCCTGATAAGGCTTCTCAAATCAGAGGGCTGAAATGAACTTAATTAGAACTCAGAATACTCAAGGTAAAGATAAAAGTCAGCACATCTAGGTCTCTGAAGCAACAAACTGGGGGTGGGGAGAGAAAAAAGAAACAGGTAAGGGAACCTGGTCCCAGGCCGTGATGAAACCCTTGCTTGTCTGGAACAGAAAGCAGATGGGAGCTGATTCTAGTCTTTACTCCAGAGTCCTTCTTCTCCCCCTTCTTCTCCCCAGAGCATCCCCTGGAGAGCTGGTGTGTAGTCCTTACTCAGGGCATGGGCAGCCCCGGGTGTGAGGGAAGAGGGAGGAGCAGAGGGATGGGGCTGGATGGTGGGGGAGGAAAGGAAATTCAATTTTTACTAAAATTAGGAGTGACCAGCAGCCTGCCTCTTCTTCCACTGCCCATGACTTCCTCGAGGTTGGGGGAGGAAGTGCTTCATCACAGATGACAGTTGTCCCTCACTGTTCAGGGCTTTACAGTTTACCACACCTACCTAATGTGTGAGGGGGATACTCTTTCACAAATATGAGAGCATTGTGTTGTCATTTCCCCCGCTAAACCTCGTTCTCATGCAGCCTTCCTCCCGTAAGACTGAGCGGCGAGTTTGTCATGGCAGCAAGGGAGAGGGTGGGCTTCAAACAGAGACTCCATGATCCAGAGTGCTCCAGTGGACTGGGTGGGGTGTCTACTGGGCCTCTAACTGTGACCCTGGGCAGATAACTCCTCTATGCCCTGTAGCCTTTCATTGGCACCCAGGGCTCTACTAGTGCCTCCTCGGTAGAGTAGGTGTGAGTGAGGTAGACAGTGTCTGCTGCAGGGTAAGTGTCTCATACATGGTAGCAGATCTGGAGGACTTGCTCAGAGGGCTTTACATAAGGGATGCCCATCGGTTCTTATCCTGAGGGCTGTGGGGGAAGGAAGGGAACTGGAGATGGACAGGAAGATAAGACGACCCACATTTGATCATTCTCCAGGCTGAACCCCCAACGACCAAGGCATGCTGGATTCGTGGAGGAGAGACCAAGAGCAGAAGAGATTCCAATTCCCTTCTCATTTAGGACTTAAGAAGGTCCTCACCTTTCAGGCTGCTCCTGCCCAAGGTGGGGTGGCTATCCTGAAGGCAAACAGAGGCTGTGGTACAGATAGGGGAGGGAGGGCATGGAGTTGGGTCTCCAGACACCTGGAGTTCTGTGAGTCTGGTTGGGGACTTTTTCATAAGGTTCAGAGAAGGCTGCAGGGCAGGATCTCAGAGGGTCCCCACCATCACTGAGAGGCAAACTGGGACCAGTTCTATATAGAGTACTAGGACAGCCCAGCCTCGATGGAGTGGAGAAAGAACAAACCAGAAGGTTATCAGCCTGGCCCATCAGCAGTGGAAGTCCTGCTGAATACTTAGGGGAGACAACACCACCCCATCTCAATGGACAACAACCCACATACATCCAAGGACTGGCCTGAGGCCAAATACATCCTCCCCTCCCAGTACCATACAAGCACTGCCTATCTATGTAGGTCCCTGTTGGGAGAGCCGGTGGGGAAGAGAGGCAGAAAACAGAGATCAACACTCTGTCTGCAAGGACCTGAAGAGTTTCTTTAAAGACTTTAAATCATTGAATCAGACCTAGATCCCTGTATTGGGCTAACACTTAATTGCCCTCCTCCCTCATTAGCTGCAGAATAGGAGAGCAGAAGACAGCTCCAATCAGCTAATGGAAAATGAAGAAAAGTGGTTTCTCGCACATCTGAGTGTGCTGTGAGTATGTCTGTGACCTTGCCACACATATATTACCTTGTCTGATTCCTGTATGTGCTAGAAAATGTCCATGGCTGGTCAGCTTAGAGTGGCCATGTAGTCTGGGATGACAGACTGGAAGTCATCTTTATTATCGCCAGTGGCCTCTGGCTCCTCTTACTTGCATTTCCTTCTGTGCTGGGCTCTTAGCTGGGCTGAGTTTGGTGAATGAGTAATTGAAGGTTGTGGCAGCATAACTCAGGGGCAACAGCTCAGGCTGTGGAACCAACCAGACCAGACCTGGGCTGAGACCCCAGCCCTACCCCTTACAGATGTGTGACGCTGGGGAAACAACCTGTCACCATCACAGCCAAAGGTGAGATTTAAATGTGTGTGCAGAGCATGGCACCATACCCTGGGTATAGTAACTCCTCAATAAAAGGTAACATGTTTCTGAATGAATGAATAGGCCATTTTCAGAGATTAGCATGCATGCATGCATATTATACTGAAAGCCAATATAATGTAGCATTTAAGAGTGAGGGCTATAAAGACCAATGGCCCAGGTTCGAATCCTGTCCTCATCACTTACTGGCTATCTATCAGTGGAAAAGTTACAGGACCCTTGACCTCAGCTCCCCCATGTGCATCTGAGGAGAAGGATAACGATATCCACAGAATAGGGTTCCTGTGAAGATTGAATGAGCTAATCCCTATAAACCTCTTGCAGGTACCTGGCACAAAGTAAGTATCCCAGAAATGCCAGCCATCATTTTTATGATGACATGCCAATAGATGTCATTCCATGCCATCCCCATGCCTGGTGCTGCTCTAGGTCCTGTGTGGGTTATATGAGCAATGTAAGACATGACATCTGGCCTCGAGCTCACTGAGGCCAGATGTGCATCCCCCAAGCAGCCATGCTTGGGCCTGGATTATGGACAGGAGTACATAAGGTAACCATGTGCAAACAGCAGAAGCCACAGGGACCAGAGGGTCAGCAGAAGGAGGACAGAGGACTGAGTGGGGCTTGGGGAGGAAACACGGTGCCTATAGGTGCATGGGTGGGCCAGGGTGCTCTTCAGTCTTCACACACCCAGTGTCTGGTCCCTGTGTGTCCCCTAACAGTTAAGCCAGTGCTGAAGGACAAGGTCTGCCTAGAGGTCCAGACACCTGCTATCTTTTTCGGGACTTCATCTTCTGAAGAGCAGATGATTTGGGGCAACTCACTGGCCTCTCTGAGTGTCAGTTTCTTTAAATGTAAGATGGGAGTAACAGCATCTATCCTTCCAGCCTCACAGAACCATAGCCAGAGCAAAATAAACCAGGAAGGAAGGGCCAGGCAGGTTGCTATGATCTTTGTATGAGTCCTTGGAGTCACCGGAGAAGGACTCAAAGCTGTGACCCTTTAACGGAGGAGCTGGGAACTTTTATCCCTGTTTTGGGGAGGGGACGGTCATGTAATCGCAAAGGCTTAGAGACTTCCTTTATTTTTCAGTTTTAATTTCCCCAAAGCCTTGACATTAACCATGGGGCAAATAGCTGACATTTGTGTTTTTGCTGCCCTGCAGCTATCTGCCCCTGGATGTCCCAGGAGGTGAGCACAGAGGCCCCAAGTTGGAAGCTCCTCAGGGGAAGATGATATTGTAATCCGTTCCAGGACTATTTGTTGAGTGGTGACCTTTCTTCTCTGCCCCCACGAGATGCTGGCCTAGGGGGTCCCCTCTGCTCACCCCTCCCCATACCATGCATGCCTACTCTCCACCTCCAGCCCCTCTTCTGCTCATCCGCCAACCCAGAAATCAAACTTAATCACCTTGCATCCAGCTTCTGCATTGCAATAAATAGTTGTGGTAGGTTTCTGAGGAGGAGAAAAAAAATCCAGCATTTAAAATATTGAGCCACTCAGAAATAATTATTCATGAGGTTTTTGTGCATGCATTAGACTTTTCCCTCCAGGCTGAGGGCCGCCTGCTGGAATGAACTTAGCCACAACTTGGCCTTTCTTTCCCTGTTTTCTTTTTACTTTCTTTTTTTTCTCTGTCCGTTTATGATTCCTCAACACATTCAGATTTAAACATTAAAAATGCTCATCAATAGGACATGGACAGGGACATTCAGAACTCATTAACAGAAGGCACATACTAATGGGCAAGGACCTTTCAGATGGGCTGTGCTGCAGAATGTGCCCATGCCTGGATGTGGGTGTCCAGTCTGTTGTGGGGGAGACAGAGCCCTGCCTCGGGAGCTAGTCTGAGGGGAGAGACACAGTCCTGTCTTCAGGGAGCCCCAATCTGAGAGGGGAGACACAACCCTGCCTTAGGGAGCCCCAGTCTGAGGGGGGAGACACAGCCCTGCCTTAGAGAGCCCCAGTCTGAGAGGGGAGAAACAGCCCTGCCTTAAGGAGCCCTAGTCTGAGGGGAAACTCATTCTTGCCCTCAGAGAGCCCCAGTCTGAGGGGGAGACACAACCCTACCCTCAGGGAGCCCCAGTCTGAGGGGAGACATAGACTTGTACTCAGAGAATCCTCAATCTGAGGAAAGAGAGACAGCTCTTGCCCTCAGAGTGCGCCAGTCTGAGGGAGGAAACAGTCCTGCTCTCAGAGGACTTCCTGTCTGATCGGAGGTTCCATTCTGATCTGGGAGACAATTCTCTCAATCACAGTGACTTTCTAATAGGAAAATGTGCTTGAGAGTTCCATTTTCAGTGGGGAACTGTACTCATTCATCCATCCATTTAATAATATTTATCAAACACATGTTGCACCTCTACACTAAGCACTGATAAGCACTGGGAATTCACCTAAAAGACTCAGTCCTTGTCCCTCACAAACACCATCTTATTAAGGAAGCAGATACGTGAATGTTTTTACAATCATCTATGATAAGTGCTGAAAGCAAGGTGAGTCCACAGTTCTGGGGAGGAAGACAGCTTCCTTGGAGGAGCTGGCATGCCTTTATACTCATGTTCCCTCTGTCTCCATTTTGTTGTGGAGTCCTGAAAAACTGTAGAGATGGGAAGAAAACAGTGTGGAATGTAGACTATCTAAATCTCTGTACTGATATTTTTCACTCATCTATGAATTGTTCGATAAATATCATTGAAGACCATCTACATTATTGTATTATATTAAATTTAGGGGCTTGAGAGGGACCTAGGCATAATTCCTGCTCTCAGGCACCTCATGGACTTTAGATTTCTCAGCAATTCTTATTTGATATTTTTCAGAGCATTAGAACAAAAATCCCCTGCAGGTCACCTGATCCCTTCCCCACCTCCTAGTATACAGGTACCTGGGTGAGACTCTGACCTTCCTGGGAGACCCATCTGAAACCCACTGCATGTACCTGACCCCACCCTACTCTTAAGACATCTCTGCTTATATCTGATCAGCTTTCCTCCAACACTCCTCCTGCAAAAGTATCCTCTTCTCGTTTGGGGGTGCTGTGGAGTTACTGTCCCCTCAATCTACTTACTCTGTCTCTTTGGCTTTTGCTGTACTGCACACAGGCCGGGCATCTCTTTGGTTTCTACATGCTAAAAATCCCTGAAAATGATGACCAGAAGATAGGTTTCCAGGCATCCAGAATCAAGATCTGTGAGACACTCCTTTCATCAGTCAGTGTTGTGTCACGCAATGGGCTCTGGGGAGATGGGGGTGCCAGGAGATGGTGAACCAGTAGCATGCTTTGGGGATTGGAGCCATGGCTTTAGGGCCTGACAGGCCTACCCTAAAGTGGTCAGGATGAAATGGTCACCTTCATGAGACCTGGAATGTGAGAATATTACTCTTAGAAATAGCCATCTTTAGAGGTGGTAGAGACTTCAGGCATAGCTGAGTTAGCTATGGGCCAAGCTGACAGAATGGTCCTCAAGACAGAGTGGCTGAGGGGAGTGTATGGGATAGGCCAAGGACCAGTGGGTAGTCTGACAACCCAGAGTCCAGGCTGTGGGCACATCTCTGCACCCCCCAACACGGGCTTTCTGTCACTGAGTCCAAGAGGGCTGCTTCAGTGGGGGTCAACCTCCTGCCTGTGGAATGGATTAGGAAGAAGTAGAGAGCAGGCCTGTTCTTTTGTTCAGGATATGCCCTGGACAGTGCTTAGGCTCACACTTCCACTCTTAACCCAAGGCCCGAACTTAGTCACCTGACCACTGCTAGTTGCAAGAGAGTCTGGGAAATGTAGTCTGTAGTTGGGCAGCTATCAGCTCCTCTAAAACTTGGGCAATACCGAAACCAAGAAGAGGGAAATGGACACTGGGACATAATTTGAAGTTCCTATCACAGATAAAGGAAGCATGGCAGGAAGTTTTATTTTCCCCAAACATTTCAGATGCCTTTTTGTTTCCCCTGAATAGCAAGATTAGAGGGAAAAGCACCCAGAGCTAGCAGGTCAGAGGCAGAGAGATTTTGAATTGCTCTGGTGCTGCCTAGGAATGGGATGAGTCTGTTCAGCAGGCAGGGCTGAGGAAGTGCTGGTGCCTGTAGCCTGGACCACAGTGGCAAGAGATGAGCACCATGCCACAATAGGCTCAATAGCAGCCAAAGTGCTCACAGCCAGTCCATCCAGGATTCTGGCCCATTGGCACTGCCCTGGCCTAGCATGTGCCCCACCTCTTAGCATGCACCTCTCTACACCATTTCTATACAGAATAATGGTTTTTTGCAAGCATGTGCCCGAGGGCTTGCTCCACTGGAGGGCACTTGGGCCTTCCCATGAGCCAGCAGTGCCAAGAAGTTACCCTGGGGAATAGCCCCCAACCGATCATGAGTAAGTAGCAGTTTGTACATAAACACCCAAGTCTAAGGCATGTCCTACATGATGTCCCAGAGCTCCCCAGAGATCAGCCCCCAGTTGCCCACTGAAGTAACATATTCCCTGTGTTGCTTTCCTCTCCTTTCTTATTTCCTCTCTTCTCTATGGACACTTCCTGTTGTCACCTCCCACCTGAACCACTTGGCCTGACGTCATTTGTCTCAGAGTCTGCTTCTGGGAGAACTTCAGTCCAGGCACCCAGGTGATCAGCCTTCCTTTCTCTGTCCAGGTAGAGAGAAGACCCTACAACCAAGAGAGGGGTAGGGTGCAAACCAGGAAAAGACAGGAAGTCATGTCTTATTGTCACTGCATTCCCGGCACATGGTGTAGTACCATGCACAGGATGCAGGGTGGGTGCTCACAAAGTATTCAGTCCACTGAATGAATGTAGCACACTCTGTCATCAACTTGCTGCATGACCTTGGGCAAGTCACGTCACCTCTCTGAGCCACACATTCACCATCTACAAAGAGGGGATAATAACATTACCTACTTATAAGAAGAAATGAAATAAAAGCTGTGAATGAGCTTTGTGATTCTAACGCCTTCTGAATTATAAGAGGTGAAAGATTGGAAAGCTGCCTCTTATCCTCGTGGCGGCTTTTCAAAATGCCCAAGTAGGAACATTTTAGTGGCGGAAAAACAGCATCAATTTTCTCATTGAAATTCTTTTATTCAACAAAGTAAATAATCTTCTAGTGGAAGGAATATGCATTATATTTTCTATAGGATTCATTAAAGTTGTTTTCATTTTGACTTAAAAACATCAGTTTGGGAATATTCTGAAATCATTCTGTGAAAACAGAAAGGCTGCTCCTCACTAATCTTCTCATTTGATGGCCGAGAAATGGACCAGAGGCAGCTGGACATTTCCTAGGGCCACAGGGTTGCTTAGAAGAATTCATTCATTCTGTAAATACGTCATGGGCACAGGGTCTACCCAGGCCTGTGCTGCCTGTGGCTGGGCCTTAGTGAGCCCAAATAGACATGGCCCTACCATCATGGAGCTGTTAGTCTTATGGGGTGAAGAATGAACAGAAGAGCTACACTACGAGCTGAACTGTAAGTGGTCTTACAGAAAAAAAAGTCTTTCTCCAAGAACTAAAGGGATGGCGCTAGTGAAGTTGCAAGTGTCAGAGAGAGAAAGTACCCAGGGGAAGACTGCTTGAGCTGAAGCCTGTGACATTATCTGGGAGGAAAAAGGAAGGAGAACCTTTTAGAGGAAACAAAACATGCAAAGGTCCTGTGGCCTGAGGTGGTACTGGTGGGTTTGAGGAAGTGAAAGAGGATCCTTGTGACCACAGTGTGGAGAGTGAGGTATGAGGTAGAGAGAAATGAGGTTGCAAAGTGGGCAAGGGGAGACCCTCAGTGTCCTTGAAGACCATGTGTCCATGCTAGGGTCCAAGAGTGGAATCCAAGTTTAATTCATTTTCCCTAATATCTAATGATTATATTATGAAAAATTTAAACATACAGAAAACGTGCACAATGGACACCCAGATTCTACAACTAGCATCTCACTCTATTTATTTGTTCACATAGCTTCCCATCTACCATCCCTTATCCACCTCTTAATCCATCTGATTCTTTATGCACTTCAAAGGAAGTTGCAGACATCTGTGCACTTCAGCCTTAAACACTTCAGCATGCACACTGTATCCTGACAGATGTATAGCCCAAATCCTTATCAAGGCACAAAACGTGCCATCATGCCAGGAAGTTCCTCTGTTCCCCTTCTCAGTTAATCCCTGCTCAACTTCCAGGCTGCAACTATTCCGATGTTTTGCATCATACATTGATTTCGCCCACTATATATACATATATACGGAATCACTACATATAACGGAATCACTCAGTACATATAAACGGACCTACATATAAACGGAATCACTCAGTACATATCCCTTTTTGAGCAATGCTTCTTTCACTCAGTCTGTTTTTGCACATATCAGGGGTTCATTTCTTTTTTTGTTAAAAGCATCCATGAGATTTCTCTATCACATGCTCGTTGTTCATTCTGTTGTTAATAAGCATTTGGATCACTTCCAGTTTTGAGTGATTGTGAATAACACTGCTATGAGCATTTTTGTATATCTTTTTGAGGATGTGTGTTTTCACTTGTCTTGAGTAAAGACCTGGGAGCGGAATTGTTGGGTCAGAGGGCTGATGTATGTTTCACTTTCTAAGAAATTTGCAGACCTTTTCCAAAGTGTCTGTACCATTGTGTATCCCCATCAACAGAGTAAGAGAATTCCAGTTGTTCCATAGCCTCATCTGTACTTTGGGTTATTTAGCTTTTTAAATTTTTTAATTGGTAGTTATGTAATAAGAGTTCATTGTGGCTTTAGTTAATTTTTCTTTGATGGTTAGTGATGCTGCTCACTTTTTCCATGTGTCTATGGGCCATTTACATTGCTTTTTGGTGAATTGTCCATTAAAATCTTTGACTATATTTTTTAAAAGTGGATTGTTTATCTCCTAATCACTGACTTTTAAGAGTTCTTTCCATGTGTCCTGCATCTGATTCCTTTGTCAGATACAACAGGGATTATGTATTCAATAAGTGTTTGTTGAGCCACTACTTATGTGCCAGGCAGTGTGCTAAACACCAGACAGCATGAGGTCTGTCTTGTGGAATGCTATGAGAGGTCTTCTGACTACCAAATCCAGTGCTCTTCTTACTACATTCAACTTTTCCTTCAGATGGATGGCTCTGGGCTCTCTCTGTCCTTGAAATCCTTGAGTGAGCATGAAGGGCTTCAAACTGACTCCTCAAACTCACATGACCTGTTTTTGAAACCCAAAGGGCAAGTCATCTAACTTTCCAGGGTCTCAGTTTACTCATCTATCAAAACAGAACAAAAAAAAGTCTACCTCCTGCATTTCCTATGAAGAACAGAGGGAGCACACACACCAGGCATACAGTAGGCCCTCAGTCAATGTTCATTTCCTTCTTTCCCTTTTTTGGGCATAGGAATCTGTCCTAATCCTAAATTGACTTCAGCAAGGCTTATTCTATCCTTGCTTGGCTCTCATGTGGAAAAATTATTTAGTTTAAAAATGGGATGTTATCAGCAAAGGAAACAGTCAATTGACAGACAATTGACAGAATGGGAGAAGATATTTGCAAATGACATCAACACCCAAAGAACAAATAATCCAATCAAGAAATAAGCAGAGGACATAAACAGACATTTCTGCAAAGAAGATATCCAGATGGCCAACAGACACATGAAAAACTGGTCCATATCACTCGGCATCAGGGAAATACAAATCAAAACCACAATGAGATACCACCTCACACCAGTCAGAATGGCTAAAATTAACAAGTCAGGGAATGACAGACTCTGGCGAGGATGCAGAGAAAGGGGAACCCTCCGACACTATTGGTGGGAATGCAAGCTGGTGCAGCCACTCTGGAAGACAGCATGGAGGTTCTTCAAAAAGTTGAAAATAGAGCTACCCTATGACCCAGCAATCGCACTACTGGGTATTTACCCTAAAGATACAAATGTAGTGATCCAAAGGGGCATGTGCACCTGAATGTTTATAGCAGCTGTGTCCACAATAGCCAAACTATGGAAAGAACCTAGATGTCCATCAATAGATGAATGGATAAAGAAGATGTGGTATATATATATATACAATGGAATGCTATGCAGCCATCAAAAGAAATGAAATCTTGCCATTTGGGACAACGTGGATGGAACTAGATGGTATTATGCTGAGCGAAATAAGTCAATCAGAGAAAGACAATTATCCTGTGATCTCCCTGATATGAGGAAGTTGAGAGGCAAAGTGGGGTTTTGGGGGGTAGGGAAGGAAAAAATGAAACAAGATGGGATTTGAAGGGAGACAAATCATAAGAGACTCTTAATCTCACAAAATAAACTGAGGGTTGCTGGGGGGAGAGGGGTAGGGAGAAGGTGTTTGGGTTATGGACATTGGGGAGGGTGTGTGCTATGGTGAGTGCTGTGAAGTGTGTAAATCTGGCGATTCACAGACCTGTACCCCTGGGGTTAATGATACATTATATGTTAATAAAAAAAATGAGATGTTACGATGGTGCTGAGAGGGGAGTCCTTATTCTCTCCAGGGCTGTGCTCAATGGCCCCTGCTTTCCAGCACCGATGAGGTTTCCTGGGTTTGCTAATGGAGTCTGTTTTTAATGGGCTACCTGATTTCTCTCCATCAGCCAAGGACTGAGGAGTTATTGGCCTGGGAGTGAGAATACGCCACTCCCATGTGGCCCCATCCCTAACCTGCTGTGTGCTCCAGGCACTATCTCCCCCATTTCCTGTATACCTTCTGCTGTGAAATGGAACAAAGAGGGCTCTATGGTCTGGTCTCCTCCAGCCCAAATATTCTATGCCTGTGACTTTCTCATGTCCTTGATGGATACCGGACCAGAGCTGGAGACACAATTTCAAACAGAATTACCATTTAGTCAGCAAGGATTTATTAAGCATTTTTGTGTATTCTCATGTTTCGAGGAGTACTATGGGGAGGGAAGGGGTGGAAGCACGTGGAACTATTATATGCTACATCACAATGCAAAGAGTCCCAGTCAGACTAAGATTAAAAAAAAAAAAAAGAATAAAGGGGGAAAAACCCATTAATGTCCTTAAAAAAAGAAAAGAAAAAAATTAAATAAATAAAAGGAAAACAAAAGCAAAACACCTGCATGCCTAGTTACCCGGCTGCCCCTGCTCTCAGTTTCCCTTCAAACCAACTTCTTAACCATTAAGAATTGATGATTCTCTTGATTCCCCCAACTGCTAAAATTGGGACAGTCTCACCTCCTCTTTTATTTCTGCCTAATTAGAAAACATATCTCTGCTGATTGACACCTCTTCCCTGTAAGGGTTTTGAAAGTTTTTTTTTCACCTTCTATATTGGTGAGATAAAAACCATATCTCTTCTCTAATTTATTAATTCAGTAAATCCAAAGTTTCATGGGAGGGATTTGTGCAAACTGTGGGTGAACAGATAGCAGACACATGGTGGCAACAGGAGACAGGCTGGTGGTGCTGGGAAGGGCTTTCGTCCCCAGGTGCTTGGGTCAGTCCCAGGAGGCAGCACTGCATAGTGCATCAGAGCTGCCTGTCTCACCTTCTAGTTGGAAGACCTTGGGCTCATTGCTTAGCTTCTCGGGATCTCAGCTTTCTCATCTGTAAAGTGGTGCTGGTGATGATGCAGACCCACCAGAGTGCTTGAGAACAAAACGTGGCAGTGTGAATTGTGTCCTGCATATCATAGGCTCTGTGTCCATGTTAGCTGTTAGGATTACCACTCACCCTCAGCTCTTGGGGAACTGTCTTGGTAACCAAAGACATAGAGAGGCTCCCTAGCTTCCAGCCACTTGGAAGCACGGATCCTCTTGAGCAGATAGACACAAGAGGCAACCTCAGGATCCCTCTCTCAGGCTTTCTCCCTTGGGATACTTCTCTGGATTTTCCCTGAAGCTTCATCCTCAAGGGACAATTTCTCCAACATCCTTTTCCTTCAGAAGCTCCTGGTCTCCATATATATGTAAATTGGATGCCTGAGTTCAAGATGGCAACAGAGTTTGTTGAATCTGGCTTTTTACATTTCAAGGGATGCTAAAGAAATACCACCAAGGAGAGGGATGCAATTTTTTGCCCAGAATAAATCTTGCTCTTGCCAGCCCCGGACAACCCTCTCCTCCCCCATTAGCGGGTGCTAGGCCTAGGGGCAGTGATTTCTTATTCCAAAGGGTCTCCCCAACACTGTTCCCCAGGGGCTTATTTAACCAGGCCCTTGCCATCTTCTATTTGCCAACTTCTAGCAACACCTTGCAAGGGCTGGCACTTTCTACCTCTTTAAGCTTTTTTATACATGCTGCAAATGCTTCCGAACAACAGGGACAGGCTAAAGGTCAGCCTGGGGCAGAGAAGCCTATAGCATTGCCCTTTCCTTCCTCCTGCAGGCCTTGCCTTCTCCCAACCTGGCCTGTCCTGAGCTGGAGGGAACCAGGGAAGCAGAGACGCGTGAGAACCGCATGTCACATGTCGGCCTGTTGGCTAACCACATGCTCACCTTCATCATCTCCTTTTGTTCTCAAGAAACCTCGGAGGAGATGCCTCTAGCAGCCTAACTTCCCAGATCAGGAGGCTGAGGTTCAGAAAACGTAAGGAATCACCCCAAAGCTGATGCCGGAAAGCAGGGTGCGTTCCTCTGCGGTGGGTGTGACTCTGTGGGGGTGACAAGACCAGGATCGGCTCCGCACCTGTGGGATTCCTCATCACCACTGCTCTCACATGGGATAGACGCCCTCTAAGCCTCACCCAGCTGAGTTTTCAAATAAGTAAGATGCCTGCAAAACCTAGAGAACATAAAAATCTCTTCTAGGTGCAATTTAGTGTGTTTTGGAGATTCAAGAAGTATGCCGGGTGCCGAAGTATTTGGCAATTTAAGACCGTCACTGCCGTGCTGATTGCACAGAAGGTGGGCAAGCTAGTGAGCAGCCGCGGCTTTGGGACAGAGGAGCACGTCATGGAAGGTATCCTGCTCGGTCGCAGCTTATCTTCCTATGAAAACCGTGATTGGATTTCAGAGTCAAAGACGGCTGAAGCTCACAGAGGATGTTTCAGACATGAAGACTATTTGATGCTAGTCATCAGTCAGCCAGATAATAGCGAGTAGTAATAGCTACCACTGAGCTCCCGTGCTAAACAGTTCTTAGATACACATAAGCGTATAAATAACACAGTATCTCATTCAAAGCTCGGGAGGCTGGGAGTTAGGTATTTCCCGTTTTAAAGACAGGCACGTGGCTGCCCAGAGATGTTAAGTGGCCCGAGGTCACATGACTGGGACCTGGGGGGATGGAACTCTGGCAATCTGACTCCAGAACATGCATTTAGTCCCGTTCTGTATTCTGTAGCTTGTGACTGAGCCCTGATGGGAGCCGCATGATGCTGGGTGCCTCAGAAGCAGGAACTCCACTGATGTACGTTCATGGCCCTATGATGTGGGGCATCTCCGGATTTGCTGAAGATCATGCCTCAAGTCAGCTTGCTCCTGCCTTCAGGACCATAATGGAGGCTGCTGGTGATAACAAGTTCACACTTGGTAGTGCATCGGAGGGGAGAAGGGTGAATGTCATAAGAAAGGAAAAAGCAGAACACTAGGGGTTCAAAGGAAGGAGTGACCATCCATTTGGTTGGAGGTAGGGGTGTTTCTCAGAAACAGCTTCAGAAGCAGTTACTGCCAGAGAGAAAATGGTCATCCTCTGGGACTTTGCGCATATCCTCTGTGTTATTCTCTTCTCTCTCCACTCCACTTCCTCTGCAGTCTCCACCGAAAGGTTTCTTCCTTGGGGAGGCCTTGATTGAACGCTTGGGTCAGGATAATTACTCCTTTCATAAGCTCCCAGGCCACACACATCTCTATCCCCGATATCGCTCGGGATTGCCTACGGTAATCTTACCTGAGGGCCTGTGTGCTCCCTGGAGCCAGAAGGACACCTGGCTTGCCCTGCTCTGTACTCAGCTTCAGGAGAGGGTTGGACAGTCTGCACCAACTGAGAGATTACAATGCTCCAACCCACTGTGCCCTCAACCAACGCTGGAGCGGCGAGAGATCCCGTGTTTACATGACATGTTACCAGCAAGTGGAGCTTCCAGGGAAAAGAAAGGACTCTGCTCAAAATGAAGCCCTGGATCATTCCCAATAGTACTGTCTTTTAGAAAAGCAGACTTCCAGGGGCACCTGGGTGGCTCAGTTGGTTAAGCATCCGACTCTTCATTTCAGCTCAGGTTATGATCTCGGGGTCATGAGGTTGAGCCCTGCTTTGAGCTCTGTCCTTAGTCCAGAGTTTACTCGGGATTCTCCACTTCTCCCTCTCCTTTGGCCCCTCCCCAGCTCTCTCTGTCTCACTCTCAAATAAATAAATAAATAAATAAATAAAAGCTTTAAAAAAGAGAGAAAAAAATGCAGACTCCCAGGCTCTCCCAGTCTTGCTAGTCGGAATCTGCATTTTAACAACATCCCCAAGCAATTTTGATATGTGCATGGAAACCTGGCTTCCCAGGAACTGTAAACAGAGAGGTTGAGTCTGCTGTGAAATTCTTCATGGAGTCTGCTTATCGCAGGCACAGCACACAAGGGTCAAGTTCAGGAAGGTCATGTCCGAGGAGTGTGTTAAATCCCAAGGTTAGTGTCCAGGAATGGGAAGGTTGGAGCTGCAAGAAATATCGTCGGTGATCCCACGACGAAGGTCACTCACATCCTTCTTTCCCTCTGACCTGTGCCCTGGGCCTTCTCCAGCTGGGAGTAGCTGGGCATGCAAGGGTGAATCCAGAGGGTCTGAAGTCCCTTTTGGGAGAATCAGAGCTGGGCCTTACCTCTGCTTGCTGTGTCTAGTGCTGTCCCGATTCTTGTGCATGAGTCCATATGTGTGTGTTTCATGCATTGAAACAAACACATGTGTGTGTGTTTCAGTTGGAAGTCTGCACAGTCTTCTTTTTTCACATGCAAAACACTTTGCCAAACATAGGTCTCTACTGCAGTCCCTCTCCACTTATGTTAGACTTAATTATTTAAATTGAGTCCATTAGTGGTTCTATATTTAACTTTTTAATTGAATGAATTATTAGTCTAGTAATAAATGATAAAGTTTAACAGCTGTTAATGAGCATTCAAAATAGATGAATTACTTCACTATGTAGCACAATACCAATATTTGCCCATGAAACAGAAAAGTTGTCTGTATAAGAAACCCTACTCTTTTGACCTGGTTCTCTTTCCTGTTAGCAAATACGAAGCAATTAATTATTATATTGCGTAAATAAGAAAGAGAGGGGGAAATGGAGATTGCATATGTGCTGTGAGCCCATTTTGTGTCTTCTCCAGCTGCCTCCTGTTCCCCACAACTTGGGGGACAAGGAATAGTCCAGGAGGGTTGCCACTGGCTCCATGGCTCCATATATGAGTCAAAAGTAAATCATCCCTCACTCTCTCTCTCTCCAGGTGTTCCCTCCTGCCCCCCTGAAATGTTGCTAGTGGGACCTCACATAGAACCAGCAAAAGTGGGGGATGGGGAGATAGCTACGCACTAACTATGAAAAGCGTTCAGGAAAATACTGTTACTTTTATTGCATAGCGAGTGTAATAGGCATGTAAATAAAAATATTTTATTCCACATTTTGATCATTAAATTTCATTGCCGTACCCCATGTGTTTTGTTATGCAGACTGACGTCCGCTAAGAATGAGATTCTGGAATTGCCTTTTCAGTATGTGTGCTTCTGAGAGAGATTCTGGAACAGGGTTTTGGAGCTTCCCCTCACGCAAAAAGCTAATGCAGGCACAACTTGGAGATATTATGGGTTTGGTTCCAGGCCACTGCAGTTAAAGTAAACACAATAAGGCAAGTCAAATGAATTTTTTGGTTGCCTGCTGTCTTTAAAAATTATGTTCACACTATACTATAGTCTTTTATGTGTGCAATAGCATTATGTCTAAAAAAAAGTACATACCTTCATTTAAAAATATTTTATTATTAAAAAGTGTTATCATCTGAGCTTTCAGGGAGTCATAATCTTTTTGCTAGGGGAGGGTCCTGCCTCACTGTTGTTAGCTGCTGACTGATTAGGGTGGTGGTGGGTGAGGGTTGGGGTGACTGTGGCAGTTTCTTAAAATAAGACAACAGTAAAGTTTGCCGCATCAATGAACTCTTCCTTTCACGAACAATTTCTTTATAGAATACGATGCTGTTTGATAGCTTTCTACCCACAGTAGAACTTCCTTCAAAATTGAGGTCAATCCTCTCAAACCCCGCTGCTTCTTTATCAACTACGTTTATGGAATATTCTAAATCCTTTGTTGTCATTTCAACAATCTGCACACCAAATTCACCAGTAGTAGATTCCCTCTCAAGAAACTACTGTATTTGCTCATTCGTAAGAAGCAACTCCTCATCAGTTCAAGTTTGATCATGAGATTGCAGCAACTCAGTCCCATCTTTAGGCTCTACTTCTGATTCTAGTTCTCTTGCTATTTCCACCACATTTGCTGGTACTTCCTCCACTCAAGTCTTGAACCCCCTTGAAGTCTTCCATGAGGACTAGAATCCACTCCTTCCAAACTCCTGTTCCTGTTGATATTTTGACCTGACCCCATGAATCACAAACGTTTCTTTTCTTTTCTTTTTTTTTTTTTTTTTTAAGATTTTATTTACTTATTTGACAGACAGAGACCACAAGTAGGCAGAGAGGCAGGCAGAGAGAGAGGAGGAAGCAGGCTGCCTGCCGAGCAGAGAGCCCGATGTGAGGCTCGATCCCAGGACCCTGGGACCACAACCCGAGCCAAAGGCAGAGGCTTTAACCCACTGAGCCACCCAGGCGCCCTCTTTTTTTTTTTTTTAAAGGTTTTATTTGTTTATTTGACAGAGAGAGACACAGCAAGAAAGGGAACATAAGCGAGGGAAGTGGGAGAGGGAGAAGCAGGCTTCCCGCCGAGCAGGAAGCCCGATGTGGGTCCCAAGACCCTGGGACCACGACCTGAGCAGAAGGGAGATGCTTAATGACTGAGCCACCCAGGTGCCCTTACAAATGTTTCTTAATGACATCTACAATGATGAGTTCTTTTCAGAAGGTTTTCAATTTACTTTGTCCAGATCCAACAGAGGAATTGTTACAGCAGCTATAGCCTTATGCAGTGTACTTCTTAAGGACATTTTTAAAGTTGAAATGACTACTTGACTCATGAAATGGATGAAGAATAGTTGTGTGAATAGGCATGAAAACAGCATGAATGTCATTGTCCATGTCCATCATAGCTCTTGATTCACCAGGTATGCTGTCAATAAGCAGCAACATTTTGAATCTTTTTTTCTGAGCCACAACTCTCAACAGTGGGCTTAAAATATTCAGTAAACCATGTTTTAAATAGATATGTTGTCACCTGGCCTTTATTGTCCCATTTATAGAGATAGGTAGAGTCGGTTTAGCATAATTCTTAAGGGCCCTAGAATTTTCAGAATGGTAAATGAGCATTGGCTTCAACTTAAAGTCAGCAGCTACATTAGGGCCTAACAGGAAAGTCAGCCCATCCTTGGAAGCTTTGAAACCAGGCACTAACTTCTCTCTGTGAAAGTCCTAGGTGTCATCTTCTTCCAATAGAAGGATGTTTCACCTGCACTGAAAATCTGTTGTTTAGTGCTGCCCCAGTCAAGGATGATCTGAACTAGATCTTCTGGAGAACTCGCTGCAGCTTCCTCACCAGCACCTGCTGCTTCCCTTTGCACTTCTGTATTATGGAGAAGACTTCTTTCCTTAACCTTCATGAACCCACCTCTGCTAGCTTCAGACTTTTCTCCTGTGGCTTCCCCACCTGTCTCAGCCTTCCAGAACTGAAGAGAGTCAGGGCCTTGTTCTGTATCAGGCTTTGGCTTATGGGAATGTCGTGGCTGGTTTGGTCTTCTCTCCAGACCACTAAAATCTCCTCTGTATCAACAATAAGGCCATTTTACTTTCTTACCATGTCTGTGTTCACTGGAGTGGCACTTAATTTCTTTCAAGAACTTTTCCTTTGTGTTCACAACTTGGCTAACTCTTCGGTGGAAGAGGTCTAGCTTTGGGCCTGTCTTGAGTTTTGGCATGTCTTTCTCACTAAGCTTAATCATTTCTAGCTTTGATTTAAGGCGAGAAACTTGAGACTCCTCATTTCACTTGAACACTTAGAGGCCACCGCAGGGTAATTAGTTGGCCTAATTTCAATATTGTGTGTCTCAGGGAATAGGGAGGCCTGAGGAGAGGGAGAGAGGCAGGAGAACCCTGGCTGGTGGAGCAGTCAGAACACACCTAGGTGTCTGCAGTGAACATAGGAGTACAGATACCTGTTAGAGCTAGTGATTTTAATCCCTTTGGATAAATACCCAGAAGCAGGACTGCTGGATCATATGTTTGGGTTATTTTTTAGGTTTTTGAGGAAACTCTGTGCCATTTTCTATAATGACTGTGCCAGTTTACATTCCCACCAATAGTGAATAAGGAATTCCTTTTCTTCATCTGGGGGAATCCCCTTTTAAAAGACTTTTCTAAAAGCTCCATCCAATAACTTTCCCTTAGAGTTCATTGGCCATTCCTACCTGCAAGAAAGACTGAGAAATGTCAGCTTGTTTATTTGTTTAGATAGCATATTTTCACTCTAAATAAATTGTGATTCTGATAGAAGGGACCCTGGATAATTGTTATTGAATCTCTGTCATGTAAACAAAGGCACAGAATAACTCAGGCACCTGTCCCAGGTCCACTGACTTGGGTAGAGGTTAGTAGATGACAGGGCATTCCTTGAGGTCCTGGCTGTTTGGGTAGAAGAAAGGGACCCTTGTGCTTTGTTTTCTTACTTTCTGGATGGAGTTATCCTCAGAAGATAGGGATGAAGGATGTGGATAGAGGTTATCGTGGTGTCATTTTAGGGTGGCTCTCTTCCCTCTCAGACTCCATATGAGTGCTCTGGTCCCCGAACAAGTTTTCCTGTTTTCCTCTTTTATAAAATGTGGATGCTAATATGACTCATAAGGTCACAGGGAAGAGTAACAGAAGAAATTATTAGTGTGAAACTCATAGCAAAATGATTGGCACATGGTAGATGCTCAAATATGGTAATGGCTTGTGATGATGATGATGTATGTGTGAGTCACATATAAGTGCACCTTTGCGCATGTGCACATGTCCCATACAAACACATGTGTGTGCATACGCATGTGCACATGACTGCGCATGGAGGGGACAGCAGGACAGATGGAATGGGAGATGCTGGCAGGCTGTGTGTACCTGTGCCTTTGGTTCCTTGTGCCCTGTTCTCTCCTCTGTCACTCGGGGGTAGAGCAGGGCAGGTGGGACAGTGATGGGCTGGCCTCTCACAGAATTGAGTTTCCATGGGAGGTGCTTTAACACTAATAATTCCACAGTCTAGTTTTGAGGGCGGTAGGCAGAAAGAAGCTGGGTTGCCAAGCAACCAGCCATTAACAGGAAATTAGTTGCTCATTTCCAAATGTCCTGTCCCATTTCCATTCCACTTCTCCCATTTTGCCAAACAGAAGCACACACACAGGCAGGCACATGGACATACAGACACACATGCACGCACACACATAGCAATATATCCGAGTGGTACCAGGAACTTCTAGAGAATTCGCATGGCTGTGTTCACCACCAGCTGGAGCAGACAGGTCAGAGAGTCCACAGCCACCTCTTCTACCTGTCTCTGCCTCTCCTCCAGACGCTTTCTGCCCTTGCCCATCTTCTCCATCCATGTCTCAGCACTATTTATGCCCTGGGCCCTGATGTGCATGTCTGTGTATGTTCCTTCTTTCTCCTGCTCAGACTGGGAGCTCCCCGAAGACAGGAACCATTTCCTCTCCAGGGGGCTGGAAGATCTCTATGAATGGTGGTAGCCAGTCTCTCAAATCTACCCCAGCCTGATCTCTCAAATTGCACTCAAACTCTATCCCAGACCCTCCCCTCAAACCTGACTTTTGGCCCACATTTCTTGCTTCAGGACCGTGGGCTTCACCTGTTGTCAAAAGGAAGGGGCCATCTCAACACTGACTCAGGGTGTGTAAGTCATCGATGATCCACATGGGGGAAGGAGAGGGAGCAGAACAACCTTGTTCATCTCTCAGAGTCAACAAAGCAAGACCAGTGTCTGGGGGCTCTGGTCCAAAGCTGCTTCTGCCTCAACTCCATCCCAGCAAAGAAGGATGAAGGGGAGGGCCCTCTTAGGTCACCTGGTATTTCCTCCACTGGGGCACTTCCCTTCCTTGGACCCATCCTGCTCTGGTTGTTGTGAGGGAATGGTAGAGTCCTCACAAATACAAATATATCTGCAGAGAAAGCTCAATACACAGGGTCACCATCCCCAGCCTGAGCCCCATTTCTTGAAATTTGACCTTGAATCCTGAAGACCATTCTCAAACTATAAATCCATAAATCCACTGATAAAGACAACTGATATTCAATTAGTGACGCCATTTGGGCCAGACACTGTGTGAAACTCTGCTGTGATCTTCCCTACCACCAGAGGAAACAAATGGCCCAGGGAGAGTAGTGCGCATGTCAGTAATCAGGTACAGTGGTTACGTGCCCAGAGGAGTCACATGAAGGGCTATAGAGACCCAAGAAAGTGGTGATTCAATCTGTGGAGGTTGGGTGGGTGTGGAGAGCAGAACCAAGGAGCAAGTGAACTTTCAGTTGGGCTTTGGCGTATGCGTAGAAGTGTGTCACAGAGAAATGTTTGGGAGAGTATGGGAGAGAGGGCATCCCAAACAGAGGTAATAGTCTGAATACAGGGGCTGGGTATTTATAAATAATCACCTTTCAGGAATCTGGGGACAGTTTTGCTATGTTTTGGAAGTTAATGTTTAAAGAACATGGGATGGGAGCAAGGAGATTCAGTCTCCAACTCTGACCCTGATTGGCTTACATTCTCAGAAAATTCATTGCACTTCTCTGGGCTTCAGCTTTCTCATCTGTAAAACAAGGGGCTTGGGTGATTTCTGAGGTTTTGTGTGCCTAGTGTTCATCTGATGAAGTGGAGAAAAGGAGGTTCAGGTGGGTGTGGTCAGTGGCTGGAGCTAGTCTGCACACTAGAAGGCCTTCCCCTCAAGTATTGACCTTCCCTCCAATGCCTTCCTGGGGTCACCAGGCAGCGCAGACCACTCTGAGAATTGCAGTGAACTTTACAGAAAATTGCCCATTTCGAAAGATTTGATTACATTTGAGATCAACATGGGAGGCTTTTCAGCAGGGACTGGCATGTGTCCTGGAGTAGAAGGACAGGCTGGGAAGTGTCCTGGAGACCAACAGATAGTTCTGAGGCCACCTCTCTCTGAGAACGTCCTGCGCTGGGAAAGTAGTAATTGTTTCCCTAAAGCCCTGGCCTGGAAGGAGCATTATTAACACTCAGAGGAGGAAGGTGTTCAGCCGGCTGGAGGAATGGCTTGAGTCTTCAGCCCCTCCTATGAAGCCCAGCTTCCATATGAGCAGAGCAGGGTGCTGCCCAGACATCTCTCCTGTCTGAGCAAAGCATTCTTTCTCTTGCCTCCAGGAATGCCCCAGAAAGATGAGAAAAGGCATGTCCTTAACACAGGAGGGGGTGAGTCTGTTAGACTCTTGGAAGGTCACTATAAAGGAAGGATCAAGGAGGTGTCCAGAAGGGAGATGAGAGGGACCCCAGGACAGGCCTATGGCTTGCTGTTTCTCTGGGTGAAGCCTACCCCGCCTCGTCCTGCCCCGCTCCTTCCCTGGGGCTATAGGAATGCTCAGAGCTTGCACAGAGACCTTTGGGTAGCCCCTCCCACTACCAGGCAGCAGGGCTTGTGAAACCCACTGACCCCATCTCAGCCTTCCATAATCATGACTTCCAATGCCCTTCAAGGCCTCGGGGAAGGGGACATTTCTGCAGTGACAGGAGTAGGGACAGGAGAGCTTGACCTATTCCCCCATCCCCGAGGGTGGTCACTGCTTCCTGGCCTGAGGCTTTGGATCTTCTTCAAAGCGTTTTCTTTAATGTGAAAGAAATGTAATTTATTTGTCAAATCAAAGGCTCCTTAGCTGTGCAGAAGCTGCTTAGCCCAAACATCTCTGCCTTGGGCAGAGCAGGGGCCTGATGACTTGCCATGGGTATGCTTGTGCATATTTAATTTAATTTATATTTATGGAGCTCTGGGCTGTCTGCCTATGTGGGGCCTGTGTGCTTGACTGTCCTCTTATGCAGGCATTTCTGTCTGCAGGCAGGCATGCATATGTGTGTATGTGGCATATGTCTGCATGCCAATGGCCTCCAGCATCTATGCTCACACATCTAGTGCGGGCCTGGCTGGGGGATTCTGGCTGGTTGGGGCCTCTATGAAGATGTCAGGGCAGGGGGCACCTGGGTGGCTCGGTGGGTTAAAACCTCTGCCTTCGGCTCAGGTCATGATCTCGGGGTCCTGGGATCGAGCCCCGCATCGGGCTCTCTGCTCAGCAGGGAGCCTGCTTCCTCCTCTCTCTCTCTGTCTGCCTCTCTGACTACTTGTGATCTGCCTGTCAAATAAATAAATAAAAATCTTAAAAAAAAAAAAAAAAGATGTCAGGGCAGGGCAGACAGAAAGCCTGTGCCAAGAACCCAGACCACACCAGGATCTTTGAGAAGTTCTTGAAGGCAGGGTGTTCAGGAAGTAGAGAGTAGGAAAGGCCCAGGTCTATTGAGATACAACCTCACCATTGTTGAGGGACTTCAGGAGTCCAGGGCCTCTCTCTGCCCTCCATCTGGGCAAAGGATTTCCACCATAGCCCCTTACACCTTATCATGAACCCTGCAGGTATGTTCCAGCCTTCTTGCCCCATTGGAGCAGGGGCTGGCAGCTGGCTGGGGAGGGAGGAAAAGGATAGGGATATGGGGGGCTTCTTGGGCAGCTGGACAGAGGAGAGGCTGAACAAAATGGGAAACATTACCTTTCCCAAGAGGGGTATAGACAGTTGTGTGTGGAGCCCCTGGACTATATCCTCAAACCTGGGCATCCTCTAGCCTCCTGGGAGGCCTAATCTGAAGACGGATTGTGTCTAGAGGGCCTGGGGATATGGAACATGGAGATGATATGGACTGAAAGACCAGCCATAAAGGAATAGTCTCATCACTCAGAAGGGAGTTGCGTTGTCAATTTTTATTGGCTCCTTAAAAAGAAGAGGCAGGTTTTCTACTTGGAGATGGCTGGGAAGACAGGGCTTGTTGAAGGCTTCAGGGAAGGTGCCTTAATGAATTTCAAGGGAGGCATTTGGTGGAGTTGGGGAGGGGCCAACCCATCTCAGCACAGGAGGGGCAGAAAGGGATTATTTTCTGCAAAAGGTGGGGTGAGGAGGGCATCTCCCCTCTCCTGATGCCCCCCCTCTCCTCCCTCCCCTCCTGAGCTTCCTCTTCCCAGGGTCCTTTGTCTCCCTGGTGTCTCCGTCCAGACTCTCCTAAGCCCAACTGGCCAGTGTCTCCCTGGCTCCTGAGGGACCACTGTATGCCTAGCTCCTCTCTGTGATGGCACCCAAAGGTTCCCCTGCTCCCTTCGCTGGGATGGGGAAGGAGGCACTGCCTGCTTCCTGAGGTTCCCTCCCTACCTGCCAGCTCCCCCTCTCAGCTAACGAACCTGTAAGTTTTCAGGTTTGCTCAAGAATAGTGTATAATTAACATTCTGAGCTGGTCAGTGTGCAGATAGCACAGGACTCTGGGAACCAAGGTGGGGGGATCTCTTGCTCGCATTCCCCTTCTTTCCTTCTCTCTCCCCCCCTCCACCCTGATGTGCATGCATCCACACATATGCTCCTTTTCTGCATCTGTCTGTTCTCCTCCCTGTTACCTCCCTCCTTTCCGTCCTGCTCTTCTGGACTCCTGCTGCCTCTCAGGCTCTCATTGTTAGTGTTTTTTCTACTTCCTGTTTCTCGCCCTGGTGTGTCTGCCTGCCTCTTTCTCTCCAAGAGTTCTGATCTTGCTTTCGGTTCCTCTCCCTGTCTCCCTTCAGGTCTCCCTCTGTCAACCTGTCTCCATCTCTCCCCACACCCCACCCCTCCCTTTCAGACTGTAAACGTTCAAATACATGAAAAAGGCCAAACCCCATGTGCCTGGCAGTAGAAAGTAACTTTGCAACCCCAGGAGCGTGGCAGAGACTGTGTGGAACAAAAGGTTCCCAATTACTGCCTCTCAGTGCTGGGTTGACTGCTCTAAAAAAAGAGGAATGCCAGGCAGGAGAGGTAGGGAGGCTTTGGTGTGGCCGTGGAGCTGGAGGTCAGGCAGCCAGAAGTGAGTGTGAAGGAGCCCTGAATATTTTCTCTGCCCCAGGATGCTCGAGGGGGGATCATTTTCACCTTTTTCCTCACCTGACTCAGGATTCAGAGCCCAGGAGTTCTCTCCATCTGGGTCTCTGGTGCATGTTGGTGGCCACACCTGTCAGGACCGCTCCACCCCTATCAGGCCCCCCCCCCCCCGCCCCGCATGCCCATCAGGATCTCCCCATGCCCACTGGAATCCCCCCACGCCCATTAGGACCCAGACATGCACGTAGACCATCAAACTCCTCACAGCATTGCAGCCTCACAGCCCCCCAGGAGACACTCTGTGATGGATGACTGTCAGGGAAGTCACCCCAGAGGCTCCAAATTCCCTTCTTATCTCAGTGAGGATCTGTCTCCCAGGAGCTCAGCAAAACCATGCTTTACTCATTTCTGTTCCTTCCTGCTTTTTCATCTTGTGGGGAGGGGATGGCAGGAAGGAGTTTTCCAAAAGGAAGACCTCACCTTTTCATGTTTACAAGGACCATGTGAGGTTTGGGAGAAGCTGGCATGGATTCTTGAGTGCGACCTCTGGCTCTCCCTTGTGACCTTGGGCAAGTTCTGTCATCTCACAGAATCTCGGTATCTTTTGTATGTGAAATGTGGTCTTAACTGGATCCATCTTACAAGATAATCATAATAGTATCTATCTGAGAGAGAGGTAACGCCCATCCCAAGGGGCCAATTGTTAGGAACAGGTGCAATTGGAGGTCTGCCAGACCACACACACAGTGACCATTGGGAGCAACAAGTAACATAACTTGCACAACAGTTTTGCAGTGTCACACCTGAGTCCATCCAGGAGGTCCAAGTGGCTTCCGGCAGGTGCCTATGGCTTATTTACATCCATTTCTGAATGAAAGGCAGACTTTGAGGCAGCCAGTGTGTGTAGCAGGTGCTGTTGGTACCCACCTGCATCCCCTCAGCCCTTCACATCTCCCTGCACCGGCCCAAACACCAGGCAGCAACACCAGTGACAGCCTGAGTGCCTCTGTACAGTCTGCTGGGGTGGGACAGACATGCTGGAAATTGTGGCCCCCCTGGAGCAGCCTTCCATGGCTGTCAAAGCTTGTGGATACATACCTCAGCTCCCTCATCCCCAGGGAGGAAATCTTGGAGGCTTGATACCACTGTGTTACGTGAGGTCCCCTGCGGGATGGAACTCCAGCTTCCACCATGTTAACCCGCTTAATGGAACATCCCTTGGGGGGTTCCTCACCATCTCTGTCCCTCTGTTCCTTTTTCTCCCAATTAGCTTCTTGTGTCACACCCTTGCTTCTACAGAAAACCAAACCAAGATAGAAGGTACTGCGCTAAGATTTTGGGTCTCAGGGCCTTGGGCTCTCTTTCCAGCATTGATGTCACTTAGCTAAGGGTTCTTGCCTCTCAACCAATTTTGATCTTCATTTTCTCATCTAAGAAATGGGGCTACTAAAAATTCTTTTCTACCCACCTAGCGGCTCATGTGAGGATAAAATGAATTGATGTAAGGAAGAAAAAAATGTAAACCATAAAGCGACATAAGGAGTTCCTGTCGTCATTAGTGTTTTATCTTTCCGTGCAAGCTCAGCATCAAAAGTCTTTAGGAGCGGAGGGCTCTGGGCTGTCTTCCCTGGCACAGGATTTGCTGAGCCTGTCGGCCAGCCCCCTTTCATCCCGTGTTGTACCTTCTGCACTGTGATCCCACATGCTCTTCACCTGCTTCCCTGACTTTGAAGTATTTAAAACAGCTTTGGAATTCCTTACCAGAGGCCTTGTCACATTATTTTCTTGGACATTTGACTTTAAGTTTCCCTGTGATAAATAATTAACAATAAACTGTAAATATATGAATAGATTCTATACACATAACCCGGCCTCCTCCTTTGCTTGGCCTCTTTTCTCTTGACTCGTTAGCCATGCCAAGGTTTTTTTTTTATTCCTTTCCAGAAACTAGTCTTTTTGATCCTTGGCACACATTTTTCCTCACTTTCAATGAGGATTTTCTTTTCAATAGTCTATGCTTTTCTTATGCTTTAAATTTTTTTAACTTTCTTTTAACCATTCCTTTTGACTTTTCCCCTTTAACCTATGCTCTCATTTTCCCAATTCCTTTCTACAAGAAATGAGCAGTAGCATAATGGGTATTTTTAGTTGTCTCAGCAGGGGTTGAACTTCAAGGTGCTGGGGTCTGAAGGAGGCAGAGTTTCACCCACAAATGCTTTCTGCCCAGTCCTTACCCTTCTGTCCAAAAGAGCCCTGCCCCCTCCCAACACTGAACGCAGCAAGCCCAGTGCCTGTGTGTGATGAGGGCCCCTAATCTCTATCGCCACTGGGGACTTGCTTCACCATGCCACTTTATCACTCACACCAGCTGCCTGCACTAGCCTCCCCTCTCCCTTAATTAATTATACCCGGTGCTGCAAGAAGCCATCTCCCTCCCAATGACAGCCTTCAAGCCCTGCCAGATGAAGAAGCAAAATGCTTTAATCTTACCTGATGGCTCCTCTCTTTCCCTATCATTTCCCCCCTTCCTGTCAACCCCGGCCCCTCTGTAGGTCTGCTTGCATTTCTGGTACAAAGCCGTTTCATGGGACCTGGACCCTGCAGTGAAGTCAAGCCCCAGGAAGCAGGTTGTGGGGCCCACTGCACAGGGCAGGGAGCAGAGGCCGTGTGTTTTGGTCGGGAGGGCCCAGAAGCCTGCGTCAGGAGGCACGGGGATGGCTCACATGAGCCATCTTTCGGTTGGGGGGAGTGGTGGTCTCCAGAGATCAGAAATAGGCTTTTGGTAGTTGTGGTGAGCTAAGGAGAATGTACCCAGGTTGTGCTATTGTGTTACACACAATGAGAGGTTCTGCAAACGGAAGCACAGACACTAATGGGTTCTGCAAACCATGATACAGTGATGCCAACGGTGATAAAGCCCGGCGAAGGGTAGCACGGAATGATCAGCTGTGTTTTCATGGTGCCCAGGGCTCAGACACCATAACCCTCACTGTGGTGGGCTCAGGCAGCAAGGGGCACTGCACACAATGGGACCAACAGTGCCAAGCTCTGCAGACCCTGTAGTTGTCCCCATGCAGACTCTGCAAACAGGGACCTAGGCACTGAGGGGCACTGCACACAATACCTATGACAGTGACAGGATCTGGACATCCACAGAGACTCTGGCATCAACACTAATAGGCTCAACAATCAGGAACCAGAAGGAATGGGCTCTGCCTACACCAGGCTGCCAACAGAGACAATGACAGGTCCTTGCAGACATCTACACAAGCAGGGCTGACCTCTCACAACCACACCGAGCCCTGCAAATAAAACCAAACTCCACAAATGACAAACAGTGCCACGCTCTCTAAATGGTGGTCCCGGCAGCAACAAGCTTTGCAAACAGCTCCAAGCTCTGTAAATAATGACACACGGTGCCCAACTCTGCAAACAGCAAGTGGAGTGCTGTAGCCGGGGTGCGGTCAACAAACTGGGTGGGGGTCACAGCTGGTTATTTCAGACACGGGTTCCGAGGGCCACCATCCCCCATCACCTCCTTCAGCATTCCCCATCTGCTGCTCTCACTGTATCCACGGGTTCAAGGCTCGTTCAGTTTAAAAATCCATCACAGGGGCCGGCTCTCACATTGTGCCCTCCACCCAGGCCCTGAGGCTCTCCCCTCCTGAGTTTTGTGTCTGAGCTGCCCACTGCTCCTCGGACTGTCCTTGCCCACGATGACTGGTTTGTGGGATCTGCCACCATTGCCTGGAAGCAGGACAGGGAGGGGAACGATGACCCACAGGGCATGGTGAGCATGTGCACATATTCCCTACTTCACTGTAATCCCGTGATGAGTGGGACATAAGGACCCAGAAGCACACAGACCCCTGCTTGCCAGGGTGAAAGTTCCTGCACCTTGGCCCCACATTGGGATTTGTGTCTGTCCCACTCAAAAGCTGGTGAGTCACTATAATGCATGACACAGGAAAGCAGGTAGGTGTGCAGACTCTGGACAAAACCTGCTTGAATCCTGGCTCTGTGGTCTATGGGAAATTATTTAACTTCTCTGTTCTTTGGTTTCCTTATGTGAAAAGTGGGGGTCATCATCATCCTTACCCCCGAGCGTTTTGGTGGGGGAGAATGACATGAGTTAATACACGTAGCCTGTCCAGAAGAGTTTTTCCAGAAACACATAACCTCTCAGCCCTGATCTGCTTTCATGTCCCCAACCTCTCCCTGGTCCCCTGACTTAATGCCACACCCATCCTTGTTCTTGGTCAAATGTACCAGCACACCTCCCTCTCTTTGGAGCCCTGAAACACACTGACCCTTCTGTCTGGAGCGGGCTTTCCCATGTCCACCTGGCTCACCTCCTCAGGTCTCTGCTAGAACATCACCCCTTCCCTGTCAAAAATCAGACCCTCCCTAACTCCTGGCCTGCCCTCGATGTCCTGCCCAAGGCCGGGGACCAGCCCTCGACCCCCTCCCAGGACCGGGCACTTGGCTGCCCACCTTCTTACCTCACCCCAGGCTGGAGTCTCCCTTGTTTGAGAGGGGTCCCCGCCTGGCCCCATTCCCAAAGTGCAATATGGCGCCCAGCCTCTCCTGCCAACCCGCATTCTCCCATATCCAGCTTTATTCTTCTCTGGCATTCATCACTGCCCAATGCCCACCATTATGTAAGCCTCAGGGGGCATGAGGCTCAGGGGTGGGTTGCAATAAATAGGACGGATGCATGGGAACCTCACCCCTGGAGGTGAAAAGACATAGGGGCTGGAAGATACAAAAACCAAAAGTGTACAGGAGAAAGCCACAGCCCCACTGCTGTGAGCACCAGCAGAGTATGGTCAGATTACTACCTTTCAGCTCACCTGTCTACCTGTGACACAGTCCTTCTTGCTGCCTGCCAGATAGGGCTTGGGCTGGTACAGAGGAGGAGGCAGAGGAACAAGATAAAAACAGGTAGAGGGGAGATGGAACATGCATGTGCGGCCCTCTTGCTCTGATGCTGGAAACTGACTGCTACCCTTTCGGCAGGCTCTCTCTAGCCCAGGGGACTGCATGCCCCTCCCCAGCTTTCAGTGCCTCAAATGTGCAGAAACCCATCTCAAAGGCCCTGAGTGGAGATGTCTGGACAACAGAGAGCGAGGATGCTCTCAACCCCTTGGGCACTGTAAGCATGTAATCTCCTTCGGCACATTCGTCATTGAAGGGGTGGGCTCTCCTCCAGGCCTGCAGTTGATATCCTGGGTCTCTAGTGTGTCACCTGCACATAAAACACATTAACCTTTTAGGCATCTTGATGGCTGTGTGAAAATCACGGTGTGCTGTATCACCTAGCCCTGTTATTTTTGGAGGTTCCTCAAGTCTGGGTTGGTAGGGGGCTCCTCCCTCCATTTGCAGATCCAGCCTCTTCCTGTCATTGGTCCCTGATCTCCAGCCGGCAAACGCTGGGTATCCCTCCAGGCATGAGTGGTGCTGCTTTCACCTGCTCAGAATTTCCAGAGCTTGTTGGAAGGAATCAAAGCCTTCCTGCAAAAACTAATGGGGATAGATTTCAGACTCTGAAAGAGTATTTTAAGCCAATGAATAAGCAAAGACCAGGATGTGGGAATAAGCGAGAAGAAGCAAGATATGAACACCAAAGCTTCAGTCAGACCATGAGGGGATCAGAAGAATGAGGGGCTAAGCAGACCATCACTGCAGGGAGAAACCCACAGGATCACTGGTCACACTGCTTAAGGGTATTATGACATCATCCATGAGGAGGCCAATTCATTCATTCACTCGCTCGCCCATTCATTCATTCATTCATTCAATAGCTACCGAGCACCTGCTGTATGCTGAGAATTGACAGCAAGGTTTATGGGGCAAGCAAGACAGAGGAGAGGCTCACAATTTATGGGACTGATTTCAGAAGACCCTGTGTTTCCTTCCAAATCTATATTCTTTGCAGATATCCATCTGAAACTGCACACTGTCAGGGTATACATGAGCATCAGTTCAGCATGTGCAAGTGGCCAGTGCCAATTACACACCCCTATGTGCTGTTTCCTTTACAGAGCCTTTGGTTAACTTCACTAGGTCTTGAGTTAGAGAGACTTTAGCTCCGCTTGCACACATATACCTGAAATGAGCAGATGGACATGACTATCAGGCTGTCATGACTAGGACTCTGACATCAAAAATGATCAAGTCAGGGAAAGATCCTCGATCCACACTGCTCACAGACACACACATTGACACACAGAGACACACACACTCACCCGCAGAGATATGCCCATTCACACACACATTCACACACAGAGACACACACATTCACGTACATTTAGCCACACAGACATACGTATTCACTCACAGAGACATACACATTCATACACACAGGCACACATTCATGCACATACATTTATCCCATGGACACACACATTCACACATGGACGCAGGGATACACAGTGACACACACAAACACATTCACACATAAAGACATATTCATACCCACACATTCACACTTACACACACAGAGACACACACATTCTCTCTCTCTCATTCTTGCTCTCTCTCTCCTGCAGATGGCTTTGTTAAATAGGCTCCTTTCTGTCTGACAGTGCTACAGACAGGCGGCTTAGGGACAACACGGTTAGGAGATGGGGGCTCCTGGGCCTCCTGCTGCCAAACAGTTCTGTATCCTTGGGTACACGTTCTGATATATGAGGGTGACATATCCACTTACTTCACAGTGTTCTTGCAAGATTTCAGTGAGATAAATGAGGTCATGCCTGTGCAGTGGACACTTGTCTTTCTTTGGGGCCAGTGCCTTGCTCTCTTCCTGTGTGTGTTAGGGTCACAGTAGGTGGCAGAACCCATCTTCCACTGCCGAAGACTTGGCTTTGCCAGTTGGATGCACCTGCCCAGACCCAGGGGACCCTGGAGCTTTATCTCAGGCTGCTATAATGGCTTTAAGAGATGGTGGTGACCATGCCGCTGCTTTGGTGGCCCGTGACCAATTGGCATCCATGGTGTAAGCTCCAAGTCTCAGGTCAGCCCGGCAGCAGTGGTGTCCAAATTTGGATCACTTTAGCAGCCCTCTTTGGGTGTTATTCTTGAGTGTGTAGCCCCAAACCTGGTTTCTAGGCCCTTTAGAGTCTATGAGTAACCAAAGATGCTTTTGGTAAATTCTTTTCCTATTTAAATCAGCCAGAATTGGTTTCCGTTGTTTGCATCTTAGAGCCCAGTCTCATAGTGTGTGAAGTGTCTGGCTGGGTGCCTGGAACACACATAGCAGGTGCTCAATAAATGTCAGCCACTGGAGATGACAGGCATGCAACTGGAGGGGGCAGGTGCAGAGGGAGGAACTGTGAGGGCCACTGCAGCCCTCAAGGCAGAGCATCAGCTCTCCCACACCATCTCTCCACCAACGGGGCACCAGACTGCTTTTCTCTTCCCCTTGATTCCCTGCCACTTGCCTGCCTCCAGCCCAGGCAGGGTCGGTTTATTTGTGCAGCCCAGATGCCAAGAAATGAGGGGAAGAGTGTGCAGCAGGAGAGGCGGGGATGAATTCTGTTAAGTGGTTCGAAGTGGGAGCCAGTTGCCTGCGGGATCCCAGGCACCAGCTTATTTCCCGTACCCGCCTCCCCCACCTCCCACCTTCAGGTAAACAAGCTTATCTATATTTGCTGCTTGGCTTCACCATCTTGATCTCTGCCCAAACACATCCCAGAACAATGGGCTTCAGAAAACAATGCGGGGGGGTATGAGGAGGCCCATGAAGGCAGAAGACTCAGGGAAAACTGTTTGCCAGAGCCTGTGGGATCAGCCTGTCCTCTTCCTGCTCCCTGTCCCCCAGGGTGACTGAGCCCTCTCTTCAACCCTGCCCTCTTCCCATGGGAGATACATAGCACCTTTACCAGAAGGGCCGTACGTGGCGGTTTGGTTTGGGGATGGCCCAGAGGCACCAGCAGAGGGTACAAGAGGGGCTTTGCTGGATCTGGACTGGTCCAGCTGGAGGAAGGAATATGAGGGACTGCCTATGGCCAAGCCCAGAGGGGGCACACATTCTGATCACACAAAATCCATGGGAATGGTCTAAGAAGGCATTGAGAATTTTGCTAGCTTGATCAAGTTCAAGAAGAATCCTCTTGTTGTCAGTGTCTCAGAAGTGTTCGTTAACCTCTGGGGGAGAATCATGAACTAGTTTTCCTGTGTCGTCAGCCCAAGCATGTGTTTTAGCTCCTATTCTCTCCCTCATAGGTCCTTCTGTGGCTGCCGTTAGGCAGTGTTGACTCCATTTGTTCAGCCATAGGGTCCTCCATGTTCCTTTGATCCTGTCTCTGCTTGGCAACACATGGGGAGGGTTCTGTGTCCCTGCCCTGAACACTCTTCTGCTCTTCAGTTCCCTCGCCCCTGCAGTCTGTAGCACCACATATGTGAAGGCAGGGGCCCAGCTGTGCCCTTGAATACCTTCTCCCAAGTGAGACCTGGGCAGACCCAGGGCCTATGGGACCCAATGGTAGAGCCTGGCTGTGTTCCCATTGCCACAAGTCTTTCCCTAATGGGCCAGAGCTGTGAGAGTAGGAAGAAAAGACTCTGCTCCTTCTTTCAACTTAGTAGCTGTTCTTTCTCTGCACAAGACAAAAAGCTCTTGGTGAATTATATCTTCATAAGATGTCTCCACCTGGTAATGCCTCTCTCAGCCTCCTCCCCTCCTCTTTGAGGTGACCTCCTCCTTCAAGCTCTGAGGCCATTTCCCCACTCTTCCCTGGAGAACTTTCTCCCCTCTCCAAGAAAGAAGAGGCTCCCCCATCTCCAGCCTCAGCCCCCTATGTCAGGATAACCGTCCTCTTCCCTAACCAGGCCTTGCAGGTTCAAGCACAGAGGATAGTCTCTGGTTCAGTAAGAGAAGGAGATATGTCTTTTATAATCTGTAAGTCTCCATATCTTTTTGATTCTTCTCGTAATTTACTAATGAGTTGGGTTTCTGTGGGTTTTTTGTTTGTTTTGCCTTTTTGTATGTTTGTTTGTTTGTTTGTTTGTTTTTAAGAGGGCTCCACACTCAGCACAGAGCCCAAAACAGGATCTGACCCTGAGATCAAGACCTGAGCTGAGATCACGAGTCTGACACTTCACCGACTGAGCCACCCAAGCACTTCTTGACTTTCTGTTTTATGGAGATTTCCACTATCCAACTTTTTTTACTTGCATCCTTATGGTATCCTTTAATATGTTCCTTTGTCCTCTGTGATTTCTGCCAATTGGAACTTAGATTCACAGGCTTGAAATAGATATCTTTCTCTCCTTCCTGCTTTCCTCCCTCCCTTCCTTTTCTCTCTCTCTCTCTTCCTTCCTTCCTTCCAATTTACCTCATGAGTAATGTATATTCATCCATCAGAAGATACAAAAATCTGTCTTTGTTTTTGTGGGTTTTTTCCTAAAGATACTATTTATTTATTTTAGACAGATAGAGAGATCACACAAGTAGGGGAAGGGACAGAGGGAGAGGGAAAGAAAGAATCTCAAGCAGACTCTGCATTGAGGGGACAGCCCAGCATGGGGCTCGATCTCACTAACCTAAGATCTTGACCTGAGCCAAAAATAAAGAGTTGGATGTTCAACTGATTGAGCCACCCAGGCACCACTGTTTTTGTGATATTAGTGGCCTAATGAGCAATGCCTGGATCCATTAATTCATAGGGATTGCAAAATGGTACAATCTTAATTTTATTATTCTTCCTTCATTTATTAGCTGGGTTCTTTATTTCTTAGCTGGATTATGTCTACAGAGAGAAATTTTCCCGGATCTACCTTCTGGCCTTAGTGGACCAATGTACATAGGAAACCTTCCCAGACCTACACTAGCCAGCACACTCAGCTTTCCAGCCCAGGTACTGGGTTAAGAAAGAACCCAGGGCAGGAAAGGGCTGCAGGTCACCTAGCCTATCTGCCACCCTCCTCTGCACCAGTCTATCTGATCGGACCTGAGCAAGAAGGGCTCCAGGCCTCTTGCTCTCAGGGGCCTCTAGTCTGAGATATCAATACTGATTTTAAAAGCAGGATTTAAAAGCAGTAGTGTACTTTCCCATCACTGTGGAAGATCACCCCCATGGGCATCTGTCTGAATTCTTAGGATGAGGGAATTGTCTTTATACCTAATCCCATTACTCATTCGTTCTGCTAAGTACCAGGCACGCAACCACCTAAGTAGTAGAATTTGGAGAGAACAGGAAGGAAGGGGTGGTGATGACACTGCGCCATTGAAAAGCAAATTACTTACAATTAGACTTTAGACATCCTTTTTTTTAACATCCTTTTGCTGGGTCTCACTGTCTGCCATTCCCACGGAAAGCCCCAAACTCCCAACAGCTTTTGGAATAACTTTTCTTTGCCTCTCCTGTCCCTGCCTGTCTGTCCCTGCCCCTCCTTTGCCTGCCTGTCCCTGACCCGTGCCTCCTGTTCCCAGCTGTGCCTCTTCCCCACCCCCCAAGAAGAAGCTCAGACTTGAGACTGGGTATTGCCCTCACTTTGGGGCCTTGTCTTTCAGTCCCAATCAGGACAGTCTCCTCAACAAAGAGCCATTTGCCTTCAGGGGAATTGTGCTGTCCCAGCTTCTAGAACAAAGCAGGTCTAGTCAGTTGGGGGTTTTAAATATTTTGTATTTCTCTTTATGTTTTAAGAATAATGAAGAAACTGAAGCTCAGATACGTTACAGACCCGCCCAAGGTTTCAAGAGTCATGATGCCTAGGGCTGGGATTCAAGTAAAGATCTTTAAGCTGCAAAACCCAAATATGTGTCTCCATCCTCCATGCTCATCCACCCATCACAGTCGCTGGCACCTCCCCGCAGGGTGAGAGCAGATATTCAGCCTATCCCAGAACCCGCCAGGAAAGACAGATTTCTTTAACGGGAATCTGAGGCTGCATGCGACACCTGGCTCTTATCTCTGCAGTTAAACAGGACTTTTTATGGAACCTTTAAAAGCAACTACTTGGGGCATAGTTAATCGTCAAGAGTGCAGACTCTGGAGTCACACCGCTTCAGTTCCAATACCAGTTCCACCACTTATGAGCTGTGTGGCCACGGGCATGGATACCGCTTCACCTGCCATGCCTCAGTGTCCTCACTGAGCAACAGAGATAATAACAATACTTACACCATAGGACTCCTCCCGGGTAATGGCTTAAGAGGCTGCAGCATTAGCATCACCTGGAAGTTTTCAAGAAATGAAAGTACTCAGGTCCCTCCCAGACCAGACCCCCTGAGTCAGAAACAGATAGGACTTCGCAGTGGTCTGGGCCGAACATGCCATCTAGACAACACACACACGTACACTGAAGCTTGAGAACCATTGCTTAACACATGTGATACACTTGGAATGACCTGAGACAGAGTAAGTGCTTAATAAACATGAATGGCTTATTACTATCATTATTATTAGCCAGAGGTGTTATTCACTACCCCGAGGGTCTTGGGTAGATAAGGTTAGCCAGCTCTGGAGGAGAAGAGCTGAGGACCCTTTTCATGCTCAATTAAGTGTTCCGGGTCCCTGTGGACTAGTCTATCTTGTTCTGTCCATTGCAGAATTTCCAGCCCCAAGAGCAGTGCTCTGGAGATAGCCTGGACCTCACAGTTATTTCCTGGATAAATGTGGCACATCTCTTCTCACTCTCTCTCTTCTCTTAGTCTGCCCTTGAGAAGAGGAGGGGATAATGGAAGCTAAGGAGTGGACGTCAGCACCCACTGGAAACTCCTTGCCTAAAGGGAACCTTCTCTGCCTACACTGGGCTTAGTGTACATACCCCCTTGTTTTTGTTAGCCAATTAGAATGTGGTGAATCCAGGGGGAGGGGGCTGTGCTACCAGGTCTTCTGTTTATATTACAATCTATCAATAAGAAAAATTCAAGAGATGGGGTGCTTGGGTGGCTCAGTGGGTTAAGCCTCTGCCTTCGGCTCAGGTCATGGTCCCAGGGCCCTGGGATCGAGCCCCGAATTGGGCTTTCTGCTCAGCGGGGGGCCTGCTTCCCCCTCTCTCTCTGCCTGCCTCTCTGCCTACTTGTGATCTCTGTCTGTCAAATAAATAATTAAAATCTTTAAAAAAGAAAGAAAAGAAAAGTTCAAGAGAAAAATGGATAAAAACCTTGCATACTTCCCAAAAAAGGATAGTTGAGTGGCTCAGAAGCAAGAAAAGGTGCTCAACATCATTGGTCTGTAGGGAAATGCATATTAAAACCACAATGTGATATCATTACCTACCTACAAAATTGACCAAAGTGAAAAGATGGAAAATCCTGGGTGCTGAGGAAGGTATGGAAGAGCTGAACTCTCAACCATGGCTAGTGTGAGAATAAAATGATAATACCATTTTGGAAAAATGTTTGCAAATGGCTACCAATGCATAACCTACGATTTGGCATTTCCACTTCTTCACATTACATATCCAATAGAAATGCATTCTAAAAGACATATATCTAGAGTGTTCTAAAGCACTATTTTTCATAGACCCAAACTGGAAACTACACAAACAAAACATGTCTGCCAAGAGAAGAATGGATAAATCAAATGTAGTATATTCACACAGTAGATATTAGACAACAATGAGAATTAAGGACCTACCATTACACTCAATGATATGGCAGAACCTGATGAACATACCTTAAAAAGAAAGAAGCCATACATGAGAGAATATGTGTATGCTGTTTGATTCCATTTATCTGGAGTTCAGCAACAGACCAAACAAATGTAGTCGTTATCCTGGGGAGCACAGTATCTAGAAGCAGCACAAGGGGGCTTCTGAGGTGCTGGTAGTGTATGTGGATCTGAATCCTAGTGACACTGATGTGTTTGGTTTGTGAAAATTCATTGAGATGTACACTACCAATGCATGCACTTTTCTGCATGATCATTTCAATAAAAAGTCTCTTACTTTTCTTAAAGGAACAGCCCTGTGGAAAGAAGAGGGTCCAGGATTCCAGACCAGGACCCTGAACTCAGACCTCTTTAGCATTTCACATCTCAGTGTCCTTATCAGTAGACAACAAGGAAATCCAGACCCAAGAAGAGAAGGAAATCACCCAAGGTTGATAGGCAGTGGTTGGCAGAGTTCTTACCTTGGTCACATATAAGGAGGTTGCTGAGGCCATCTGCTTATAGAATCAACTGAATGATGTCTGCAGAGGTACTCTGTACCTGATGGCATGGTGGAACTTTGTGGACTGCTATCACTAGCATTCTCTGAGCCAGAGATACATCTGCGGGTTTCTCCATTACCGCCCAGCTTCATGCTCATTCTTTCCAATGACACGCTCTCGTTCTTTCTTGAAAGTGATTACAATTCCTAAATGAGCACACAAAAATAAACCTCTTCATTAACCAGGGGGAAAAATGTACCACCTGAGTGGAACGTGCACCAGAATGCAACAGAAGCAGAGCAGCATATGCTGGACTAATTAGCCCTGTCTCCACAGATGGATGTGTTCAGCACAGTGGTTGTGTTATGGGGTGAGGTAACTGGGAGCTGTCCTGTTTAAGGCAGCATTTCCAAAGGCCATTCTTCAGGATGCCATCCCATGAGGTGTTAATTGGTGCCATGAGGTGACAATTCCATGCTTAAATATATTTTGGGAACTACTAGTTTAGATATTACTTGTTCTTTGCTGCACGACTTCTTGGAAACTTCAATATGCTAGTGAGTATAACAAATCACCAAGGCAGGATCAAGTAGGTGGTAAATCTCTTATTTGATTATTGAATCCCTTTTGATATGTCAAGCACTTTATGAAAAGTATTTCCTAAAATCCACAATGAAAAATATTACATAGACTCAATCTTGGTACAAGAGTCAGGGAACCTGGCTTGCAGATCCAGCCTGGTTATCAACCAGCAGGACACTTTAGACAATGCCTTCTTTTAGCTGAGCCCCCAGGTAACTGGAAGAAAAGGATTTGAGGAAAAGCAAGAATATGGATATGCCAGAGAGGGGGAATGGTGTTCTAAGCATGGTCTTACTTCATTTATTTTTCATTTAATGCCATGTTGTTAGGCAATGTGGCTTCATTATTTATACATGGAGCAGAGGCTGTTGATCTCTTACCTAAAAGCTGTTACCCACATTTCTTGCTAAAAGAAATCTGATTTTCACCATGTAACATTAGCCCAGTGAAAGGGTGAATCCTTTTTTTTTTTTTTTTTTTTTTGGTCTAGGAGTAACCTTACAAATCAGTTCTGGCCAATGAGATACTAAGGGAAGTTTTCTTGGAGTTTCTGGGACACTTTTTTGCCTGATGAGATAGAGCCATTCAAGGATAAACACTCTTTTTTCATCCCCTCCTTTCCTGATTAAAAAGTGGTTAGGTGGGGCACCGGGGTGGCTCAGTGGGATAATCCTCTGCCTTCCACTCAGGTCATGATCTCAGGGTCCTGGGGTCATGATCTCAGGGTCCTGGGATTGAGCCCCGTGTCAGACTCTCTGGTCAGCGGGGAGTCTGTTACCCCTCTCTCTCTGCCTGCCTCTCTGCCTACTTGTGATCTCTCTCTCTATGTCAAATAAATAAATAAAATATTTTTTTAAAAAGTGGTTAGGTGACTCAGTCAGTAGAGTGTCCAACTCTTGATCTCAGGTCTTGATCTCAGGATTGTGAGTTCAAGTCCTGCATTAGGCATGGAGCCTACTTAAAAAAAAAAAAGAAAGAAAGAAAAGAAAAAAGTGATTAGGGAAGGATGTGATGGTTGGAGGTATGGCATTCATCTTTTGACCATAAGACAATAAGGATGAAAACCAATAAACTGAGAAGGCATAGAAGTGGGAGGGAAAAAACCTGGCTTCAATGATGACATCATTGAATTGCTAAACTAATATTCAAACTACCTACCTCTGACTTCTTGTCAAATCAACAGTAAGTGCCTTGATGGTCTTAGTTACCATTAGTTTGATTTGCTCTTATTTGCATTCACACAGAAACTTACTGGAAATATTTGTGTCTGTTTTTCTTTCATTATTCTATTTTCTATTTTAAGGTGAATTTGTGATTGATTTAATAGTGAGATTAAATAGTGAGGCTCTGATGCAAAAATAGACAAAACCCTGAGGTCTCTGTGACTTAACCCAATGACAGCTTATTCCTCACACTATCATAGTTCAGTGTGGGTTAGATAACTCCACTCCAGCTAGTAGATCTGGAACACATGGCGTATTAGTCAGGTTAAGCAAGGCCAGGCTACAGCAACAAACAATCTCTGACATTTCAGTAGTTTAATACACAAAGGTTTATTTTTGGTTCCTACAAAGTCTATTCTGTGTCCATTGGAGCTCCAAAGAAGTTCTCTTCCAAGCAGTGACTCAGGGATCCAGGCTGCATTTTATAGACATAGTCTCTGGAATAGGTGATTTCCAGGTTGTAGAAACTAGAAAAGGGAGAGCTGAGAGTCAGGCACCAACCTTTAAATATTTCAGCCTGGAAGTGATATCACTTCTCTTTATAGTCCAGTGTCTAAAACTAGTCACACATCCCAAGTTAACTTCTAGGGAAGCTGGGAGATACGGGAGAGCATATGGATGTTTGGTGAGTACTAACTGTCCCTGACACAGTTTAATAACAACTTTTAAAATAACCTTGTCTCTGACTGAGAGTCTGAAATGTGTTAAATGGAGGCTGGGTGCAGCGAGAGGTGGTGATTGAAACTTCCCTGACTCTACTGAATCCAGCTTTCAGAAGCCAGGCCAGGGTAGGCCCTAGATTCAAAGTAGCACAGAGAAAGAACCAGCTCAAGACCCAGAACTCTAAGTTCTAGTCACTGGGTTCCTATCAACCTCAGGCAAGCCATTTCTCATGGGCACATCTAATCTATAAAATAAGGGTTTTGACCCTGATTAGTCACTCTGGCTATGCAACAAGTCACCCCCAAACCCAAAATAATAAATTTTTAAATTATTATTTCTCATGTTTTCCATGGGTCAGGAATTTAGGAGTGGCTTGGCTGGGTGGTCAGAGTCTCTTATTTCCAGCAATTTGAAGGTTTGGTTGGGGCTGAAGATCTGCTTGCATGGCAGCTCAGTGATAAGGCTGGCAAGTTGGTGCTGGCTGTTGGCAGGATATTTCAATCCTTCTCCATGTGATCATCTCCACAGCCTGCTTGAACATCCCCATGGTGTGTGGCTGGCTTGCCCCAGAACAACCAATCCCAGCCACCAAGATGGAAGATGCATGCCTTTACCACTTTGAAAGTCATACATCAACACTTCATGACATTCTCCAGGTCACACAGGCCCATCCTGATTCATTATAAGAGGGCACTACAAAAGGGGGTAAACATAAGGAAGAGAAATCATTGAGCACCATCTTGAAAGTTCATTTCCTAGACCCCACCTCTAAATTCTGACATTCTTTGCCTACAATCCAGGACAGTCACTCCCCCTCTCCAGAGACACCTCTCCCTTCAAGGAAAGTGTAGGTGAGACCAAATCTTCTTAAGGTTTCTCAAAGCGCTCTTGCTTCAGGGTGCCTAGGTGGCTCAGTTGGTTGAGCTGAGCTGCTGACTCCTGGTTTCAGGTCTGGTCATGATCTTGCAGTAGTGGGATCAAGCCCTGCATTGGGCTCTGTGCTCAGTGTGAAGTCTGATTCAGATTCTCTCTCCTGCTCACTCTCTCTTTCTCTCAAAAAAAAAAAAAAAAAAGAGAGAGAGAGAGAGACAAAGACAAAGTGCTTCTGCTCCAGGATGAGAGATTTTCTAGAAAAAGAATCCTAAAAGTAAACTCATTTTTTAATTTAATTCTTTCAAGTGTGACAGGCACTATTTTCATCAACCCCATTCCACAGATTGGGACACGAGGCCTGGAGAAATTGACTTGTCCCAGCATATACTGAGACGGATTTTGAGCCAAAGGCTGTGTTTCTAATACCTCCTGGAACCAGGCTCAGCTCCAGAGAAGTGGCTAGCCTAATCCCTTGCTCCTGTCCAGTCTTGAGCCCAGGTGTCCTCTCCACAGCCTGGGAGGGGGGCAGGTAATGTCTTCCTTACAGAGAAGCATTGGTGGGATCCCAGTAGCTGCCATTCCCCTTCAGTGCTTCTTTCTTCTTTGTTTCTTTCATGGATCCCACCCCACCTGGAAGGATGTGCACTCCAGGAACTTTCTTAGAGATGGGAAATCCCTTCATCCTTTTAATATTTCTAGTGCACATTGAGCTAATGGTGTTGGTGCAAGAACAAAACAGTGCGTCTCTGCTTAAGGAAGTGATAATAGAGTTTGATATGTCTGAACAAGGAGAGATTTCTTTCTGAGCTGGTATAGTAGGGCTTAGCTGTGAAACTAAGCTGTGAAACTAACTTTAACTGCCAACAGCAAGAAAAAAATCTCTTGACCACAAATTTATTAAATGTTGGGGACTTAGATGATTTCAAGTCCATGCTTCTGTTCCTGATCTGCCTATTGCTGAGATGCCCAAACAAAGAACCACCTCAGCAATTTGCCTGCATTTGAATGAGACAAAGGAGCATTTGATGGGGCTCCAGGTCTGAGGACAGGAGGGGGACCAATGGGCCCTGAGCGGCTTCCAAAGGTGCTGCCATTCTCCTGACAGGGAAGGACTAGAAGGAACAGTAAATACCTAGAACTGGCATCACCCCCAAAGCCCATTTATTCAGTCACCCATGTGTCTATGCCCATGGTTACCTAAAATAGGTGTGGGGCACTGGGTGTGTGGGTCGTGTGCTGGGGGTGGTGTGTGTAATGGTGGGCAGCCGGGGTGCTATGGTTGAGAGTACAAGCCCCAGAAACGTGCTAGAATATTGGCTCCACTACTTACAGCTGGGAAAGCCGTGTGGGTTTTCTTATCTATGAAATCAAGATGACAATAATAATGTCACTTATCTTAAAAAGTTCTTTTGAGGATTCAATGAAGTAACCCTTCAAACATTGCCCCACACGGTGCAAGCACTTATGATGAAAGCTACTCTTATTTCACATGTTTTGGGCATATATCTCTGTAGACTCAGATTTGGGATGGACATGCATGTGTGTATGTTTTTCTATATCTGTGTAAGGTGTGTGTGCATGAGGGCATCCGTGTGCAGGGGTGTGTGTAAATTCAGTGTCATTAAAGACAAGGAACTGGCTGGCAGTGTGGGACTCACCCCTTCCTAGGCAGACTGTGGCATCCATGCCTTCCAGCTAAAGAGTCCACCTCCACCAAGGAGGCTACAAACATGCTCCCCTCCTTTGCCAGGCGAGGGTGGGGAGCACAGACAGACAACTTCATGATCCCAAGGTCAGAGGCAGAGAATCAAAGTTTCACCTAGTAGTGTAATTAAACTTCTGTGGTTTCATGGAGAGCCAAGGAGCCAGGGATAGCTCAGGCTGATTTTACTCCAGTTCTTGGACTTTTGGACATTGGGTGGGTTGGCTAGTTCATTACACCACTGGCCCCCACTGGGGCTCCATGCTATCCCTGCTCCTTGAAGGATGGGGCTTCAGGGACAGAAAGTCAGCCAAGTATAAGGCTGTTGGGACTTCCATGTGCTGCCTGCCCCCGGCTGTCATGTTTGACTTAAGAGCAACTCGGCTAGTCATCCCCATGAAAGGATTCAGGCTACATTTTGTAGATCAGGAAATAGTCCTAGACTGATGAGATGGTTCAGTCAGATCCCTGGTGCCCGGCTTTCTCCCTCGAGGTTGATGCTGAGGGTGCTGCAAGTGGCTTCATGGAAGGAAATGACAGCAACACTATCTTCTAGTCCCTGCAACTCTCTCAGCAAGCAGGGACAGTGTCAGGAGAGTGGAGACCCATCCCCTTGTGAACTTCTGTGCCCGGCTTAACACCCAACCCATCACAGCAATTCCGTCATGGCTCCTTCCATCAGTCCAGTTGTCCTGTCCTCTATACCTGGGAAGGACACTGGGACCCTGTCTTCCACATGTCCTCTCTGGGCCCCCTTGTGACCCATGTCCTATTTTTGAGGGGAAGCAGAGGACTGGAAAAGCCATGAGGAGTGATGTCAACTGTGCCACTGTGGACTCTGGTCATGCTGCTGGTAGCTTGGCAGTGTGGAAAACACGTGGCCTGGGAGTAGAGGCTGGGGGTGAGGACCTGTCTCCTCACCTGGAGACTGAAGGCAGAGTGGTGGTTCAGACGCTTTGCAGAGTGTGGGATTCACCTAGAGAACTCATTCCAGAGGAGTGCTCCAGCCCCCCATCACTGATGTTCTAATTCAGGAGGGATAGGATGGGCTTGGGCCCTCCATCTGTACCAGGCATCTCAGGTGATTCTGGTATGTGTGTTCTATATTTGTCCCTAAGTTTCCTTCAGCTCTCAATCTGGAAGCCTTCCAGCCCGTGATTCGCTAGAGCATAAAGGCCATCTCTCTGGGGGCTGCATGGAGGGCAGTGGTTTTTGCTTAGCTACTGGAGATGGAGAAAATCCTGTGTTCCACCACTCCTAGACTGTGGCCCAGATAAGAAGCACTGTGGGTTATATGTAATGATTGGAAGACTAAATAGCTACAAATATGCCCTTTCTTGCAGAGAACATGTAAGAGGGGGTAGGTGCTCTCCCTATTCACCTAAAGCTCAAGCAAAAATGTTAACATAATCTTAACTCCCCTTTACTCACATTCCACTTCTAGCCCATCAGCAAATCTTGACAGCTCTACTTTCAAAATCTGCCTCAGTGTGTCCCTATCCCACCATCCATCCTAGTTTGATCTACCGTTGTCTCTTTTTTGGGCAAGAGCCTCCCAACTGGTCTCCTGCTTCCACTCCTGCTCTTTTTGGTCTAGTGTCCATACAGCAGCCAGAGACATCCTTTTAATGCATGTCTTTCATCTGTGCAAAATCCTCCAGGGATTCCATACCACACCCCACATAAAACTCTGAGTCTTTATCATGCTTTCATGAGCTAGCTTTCCCAGACTACCTCTCTAACCTCATTTCCTACCAATGTCTCCTCCCCCACCTCTGTTCTAGACATAGGTCTCTTCACTATCTCTTGAGCACCCCAAACCTGCTCCCACCACAGGGCCTTTGCACTAGCTGTTCTCCCTGCTTAGGATGCTCTTCTCCCCAAATCTGCATGGTTTTCTCACGTACTCCATTCAAGTCTATCTCAAACAGCAAACAGAGGGTTCTGTTCTTCTCTGACGTGGCTTTGTACAGTAAAGTCCCCTGCATGTGTTATTCCCTTATCTAGCTTTGTTTTTCATGTATGTGTACTGGTTTATGAAGACTTTTCCCTCCAGAAGAATGTAAGTTCTGTGATGTCAGGGAAGTTGATTGTTTTCTATTGTGGTCCCAAAGCCTAAAATAGTACCCAGCACAATGCAGGCTCACAAAATAATACAAGTGGAATGAGTAATATGAGTGGATGAATGGGTGAGTAGAATGACAGTACCTCAGGCCTAGGGCTGAAGCTTGTCTGATTTTTTAAATAAGCATATTAGTCATGAGATTTGTCATTTCCAATGTATTATTGATGAGTTACAAGCAATACACTCATCCCCGCCTTGGTTACTGGGATGAGCTGGTTGTTATCGAGTTCTCATGTGGCGTCAACACGGCTCGTCTGGGCCACACAAATGCTCAGATTTTCAGGGAGTGCCTCAGAGGGCCCCAGGGGGGTTCTTGCTCAGTGTGGATTCTCACCACATAACCAGTGTGACCCTGATCAGGGCATGGAAAAACACGATCCCCCACCAAGACACCCTGTGTCATGCTGGTGGGTAAGCGACATTTGGCCTTCTGAAGTTACCTCAGGACTTTAGAAATACATCATTTTCACTGTATTCATTTGTAAAATAGCATAGACTGAATGGCTTAGTCAGTAGAAGTGTATTTTCTCACAATTCTGGAAGCTAGATGTCTGAGATCAAGATGTGATCTTGATGTGATCAAGGCTGGTTCCTTCTCAGGCCTCTGTCCTTGGCTTGCCATCCTCTCGCTGTGTCTTCACACCATCTTCCACCTGCATGTGTCTGTCCTGAACTCCTCTTCTCATAAGGTCACCAGTCAGACTGAGTTAAGCTCCACCCCCAATGACCTCATTTTAACTTCATGACCTTATATACACCCTGTCACAGTCTCAAATACTGGGGATTAGGATTTCAACAAAAGACTCGGCGGTGGGGGTAGGGGGTGGCACAACTCAGACTATAACGTTTCCCTATTTCCCTTTCAATCTTCACAGAAATTTCTTGGATAATTTTATTTATTCATTTTTTAATTTTTATTATTTTTTAAAGATTTTGTTTATTTATTTGACACAGAGAGAGATATCACAAGTAGGCAGATGGGCAGGCAGAGAGAGAGGGGGAGGCAGGCTCCCTGCTGAGCAGAGAGCACCACTCTGAGGCTCGATCCCAGGACCCTGGGATCATGACCTGAGCCGAAGGCAGAGGCTTAACCCACTGAGCCACCCAGGCGCCCCTTATTCATTCATTTTTAAGACTTTACTTATTTATTTATTTGAAAGACAGAGAGAGCCATCTGGGGAAGAGCAGAGGGAGAGAGATAAGCCCACTCCCTGCTGAATATGGAGCCCAACATGGAGCTTAATCTTACAGCCCTGAGATCATGACCTGGACCGAAATTAAGAGTTGGATGCTTAACCAACCAAGCCACCCAAGCACTCCTAGCATAAACAATTTTATAAAGATTTTATTTTATTTTTTTAACAGAGAGAGAGAGATATCACAAGTAGGCAGAAAGGCAGGCAGAGGGGGAGGGGAAGCAGGCTCCCTGCTGAGCAGAGATTCCTGATTTGGGGCTCGATCCCAGGACCCTGAGATCATGACCTGAGCCGAAGGCAGAGGCTTAACCCACTGAGCCACCCAAGTGCCCCAAGAAAAAAATACAATTTTAAAGTAAGTTTCCAACATGGGTTTTAAGTGGTTTAACTCTCCTCATGATGAATATGATTATTCCCATTTCACAGAAGAGAGGGGCTGACTGAGGCCTTGTCAGTGAGTTCAGTGATAGGACCAGGACTGGACTCACAGTACAGTGCTCATTCCGGCACCCGGTCAACTCCTGTCCTTACAATAAAAGGCAGCAAATCAATATGAAGCATTAATTAATGAAGCCAGCACTGCCATTTTAAACTTGTGCACTAAAACCCTCATGGAGGAGACAGCTGTCAGGGAGGGGTTCTTTATGCTCTTGCATCTCTAATAAGGTTAATTGCTCTGCCTAGCACACTGTGTACCTCTAGTTGATTTGCTGTGGATGGAACAGTGGGAGGAAGGTGAGGTAAATAATCAGCACAGTCACTAAGCTGACAACTTCCAACAGGCCCAGTTCTGTTCCCGAAGACCCATGTCCAGTGTTTGAGAGGAGCCTGAATGCCACCAGGAGGTGGAGGACACTTTAGCAACAGAGTCCTTCCTGCTGCCCTCCAACCTTTCCATCTGGTGAGGGAAAAAGATTTTATACTTGATAAGCACATACCTGCTCAGGTGACACTTTGGAAACTGGAGCTGGGTGAACAATAAGATGTTAGGGAGTGAGCTTGGGGGTGTTTTGGAGGCTAAGTAGGTTGGCTCAGGACATGATCCCAGAGTCTTGGGATCGAGCCCTACACTGGGCTCCCTGCTCATCAGAGAGCCTGCTTATCCCTCTCCCGCTCCCCCTGCTTGTGCTGTCTCTCTCTCTCTCTGGCATATAAATAAATAAAATTTTGAGAGAGCGAGAGAGAGCCTCTTGTGTGAAAGGCTGATACACTTCTGTAGTCCTGCCTGCTTCTCCTGGGTGGATGGGCCCAACCTGCTAGATGTGTCAAGTCCCTACAGCATTTTTCCTAACATCAGCTGGTTCTATCCACCGCAGCCCCTTCCTTCCTTTCTTTAATGGGACTGTAATTCCTGGAGTCACAGAAGCCATCTTGTGTCCATTAGACTGAGCGTGGGGATGAGAGTCAGCTTGTTGGGGAGGGGGGAGTGAAATGAGTCTCTGATGATAAGACTGAGTAGCTAGATCAATACCAGCAACACCTGCCCCTGGTTACTTGCTATTTAGGGAAAAAAACCTCCTTTTAATTTAAACTATGTGGTTAAGTTGCCTGCTAATTGCAGGTAAATGCATTTCTAATGATACATGCGGTGAGTCAAAAACAAGCTGTCTGTAAAGATCTGCCCTGAAGAGCCACGGGATCTTCAGGGATTCCCTACCTGGTTTTTAACTGGAGTGAATTGAAGTGGCTTCACAGATATGGTGTTTGGGAGGTCCTCATCACCTACAGGACTTCTCTCCTCACCCCTTCCTCTCTGTAGGGTGAGAAGTGGATTTGGCTCTCAGCAAACAGTATTCTCAGATTCTTGCCATCTTAACCCCATCTTGTCAGATACTTGCCCAAAGAAAGATCTTTTCTCTAGATGAAAAAGAAATGGAGAAGATCACTCCCGTGGATTCAACCTTGGTGTCTCCGCAATGTCTCCCATCTTCCCTCAGCAGCCCTCTTTCCAGGTCATCCTTAGGGATAATAAACACACCCCCAGCTTACCATATAGGGTGCAAGGAAAAACCCAGAATAAAATCACCAAGTACCTCAGGAGAGAGGAATACTAAAGCATGACCCATAATAACAATTTCTCACATTTTCCAGCAACCCGTTTACATGTTCCCAGCTAATCTCTGAAGGAGGATTTTTTAAAATATTTTTTTAATTTCTTTTCAG